>CM042381.1:34536374-34596374 GCA_023634145.1 Thymallus thymallus
CCATGTAATCGGACAAGATCTTGGCTCGGCCCTGCGTGAATGATCTCCCTGCTTATGTCCCAAATGGTACCCTATTCCCTATATAGTGCACTACTTTTGACAAGAGCCCTATGGGACCTGCTCAAAAGTAGTGCACTATATAGGGAACAGTGTGCTATTTGGGACACAGACTGTGTGTAGGCGTGATGTTGGAGCAAGAGGCTGCATTGTGTTGTCTTCCTAGGGACCATGACCTCTGACCTTTCTAAGTGTGCTGTTCTCTTGGCTGTCCTCTTCCTGTTCCCCCCGCAGCGGAGCACGCTATAGAGGCTCACGTTACCACAGTTACCGGCAGAGATGAGCCTGCCAGTCAAACTTCACTTCATATGAGCGGAGAGCAGTCCTGAGAAGGATCTTGATCCCATCCCAAAAACTAAATGGGGGAACAAAATATATATAAACATATATCTCCCACTCCTCCATCTTTTAGATAACTCCCCCATCTCCTCTCAAATGGAAAACCACCCTTCTTCTTCAAAATATATCTCCCACTCCTCCATCTTTTAGATAACTCCCCCATCTCCTCTCAAATGGAAAACCCCCTTTCTGCCTCTCCACATGCAGGGGAAGTTAATGACCAATGTACTTTGGAGGATTCTCCCATTCCAATTTTAGAGAGATTTACTGTTTAGAGAGGGGGAGAGGGGTGTGTGTGTTGTGGGGAATAGGATTGGAGGGGGACGAGGTAGAGGGGGAGAGGGGTGTGTGTGTTGGGGTGGGCAGAGAAGTAGAGGGGTGTGTGTGTGGGGAGAGAGGGGTGTGTATTGAGGGTGATATGGGGAGAGGGTGGGGGAGATGGGGTGTGGAGAGGGTAGGTTTGGCCCGGCCCAACAGTATACTAGAGTCAGATCAATAGACATGACCTTCAGTGTTGGGCTGGTTTGGCCAGGCCTAGAGTTTACTGGAGTCAGGTCAATAGACATGACCTTCAGTGTTGGGCTGGTTTGGCCAGGCCTAGAGTTTACTGGAGTCAGGTCAATAGACATGACCATAAGTATTGGGCTGGTTTGGCCAGGCCTAGAGTTTACTGGAGTCAGATCAATAGACATGACCTTTAGTGTTGGGCTGGTTTGGCCAGGCCTAGAGTTTACTGGAGTCAGATCAATAGACATGACCTTCAGTGTTGGGCTGGTTTGGCCAGGCCTAGAGTTTACTGGAGTCAGATCAATAGACATGACCATAAGTATTGGGCTGGTTTGGCCAGGCCTAGAGTTTACTGGAGTCAGGTCAATAGACATGACCTTCAGTGTTGGGCTGGTTTGGCCAGGCCTAGAGTTTACTGGAGTCAGATCAATAGACATGACCTTCAGTATTGGGCTGGTTTGGCCAGGCCCAGAGTTTACTGGAGTTATGCAAAAAGAAAACATTTGGACACATGTGGCCCAACTCACAGCCTGAAGCCTGGGAGGCAGGGAGGCAGGGAGGCATGGACTAATTAGGGTTAGGGTCCATGTTTACTCTTCAGATCGAACAAGAAGCAGAGTTTGAGGAAAAACTGTCAATCCTCCAAGTGTCTGCTAGCAATCAAGGTCTGCATGATTGACGTGCTGAAGTGAAACACATCTCAATGGTTGTCAGAGTGATTTACGTTATTGGGAGGGAAAACCCCACATGTGATTGATGGTTGGGTTGATACCATGTCTTGGAGCTTGGCTGCTCAGCTGAGAACCAGTCTTCTTCACTCAGCTAGATGGTTAGTGATTTATTCATTGTTTCACAACACCAAAACACTCTAGATGTTGTTCTAGTCTTCTGGTCGTGGGTAGGTACATGTTCATGAAGGAAACACATCCATGTATAGACCAAGGCCTTACATACTCAAACACATATGCTCAAGACCTGTCCACTCAAAGAGCCGATGAAGACATGTATTATTCCAGATTGCTAATGTCCAGCACAGTGCTCCCAGTGTGTTGGGGGTAGCTATTGCTGCTAGGACTGCTTTTCACAAAGCAATGTGAGGAACCTCTACATTGAGCTTTGGCATGTCATCCATTGGGTCTTCAAGAGGACCTCTACATTGAGCTTTGGCATGCCATCCATTGGGTCTTCAAGTGGACCTCTACATTGGGCTTTGGCATGTCATCCATTGTGTCTTCAAGTGGACCTCTACATTGGGCTTTGGCATGTCATCCATTGGGTCTTCAAGTGGACCTCTACATTGGGCTTTGGCATGTCATCCATTTGGGTCAATAAGAAGAGAAGATCAAATGCAACTGTATAATAACTGTATAACACATGATGCACACAGCACTATGACTCTGGTAAATACTTTAGACTCTATTTATGTTATCAAATCTGCAGACTGTCCAGGCCAGTGGTATCCAGTGCGTTTCTAACTATAGGTCAGTTTAGTCCAGGGGCTTTAGATAACTGTAGAGGGGGACCCTATTCCCTACATAGTGCACTACTTTTGACCAGGGTCCATAGGGCTCTGATCAAAAGTAGTGCACTATATCCTAAATATATGAGGAATAGGGTTCCATTTGGGATGTGTATTAGAGGCTTAGTAGAGCTGTCCTCTTGTTGGAGAAATGGTGAGAGGACTTGAGTAAACAGCATCTACATACCTCACATTGACTTGGTCAAAAGTAATGCACTATGTAGGGTATAGGGTGTCATTTGGGATGCGGTAGAGGGGTATAGTATTGGTATTAGTTGTGGTGGTAGAGTAATGAGACTATCAAACATTAGACAGCAGGGAGGGGCTTGGAGTAAACAGCATCTACATACCTCACATTCCTCAGACAGGTTCAACGCTCAGACACACACCACACCTTCAGCATATTCTACCAGAAAATGGGTTTAGCGTTACTTGAAGTCAATCATGTTTCTGTTTAAAATCTGATAAGAAGTATTGGTAACACTATTAGGACAGTCCATTTGAAGTCTATCAGTAACATTTCAACTAACTACTAACCCTAACCCTTTTTGTATGTACCAGGTCATTGTTCTTGTAAAATAGCCTTTCTGACATACCTGCTCATGCAGTATACAGTGCATCCGGAAAGTATTCAGACCCCTTGACTTTTTCCACATTTTGTTACAGCCTTATCCTAAAATGTATGAAATAGTTTCCCCCCCTCATCAATCTACACACAATACCCCATGATAACAAAGCAAAAACAAGTTTTTGGACATTTTGGCAAATGTATTTAAAAAAAATGGAAATATCCCATTTAAATTCAGTAAGTATTCAGACCCTTTACTCAGTACTTTGTTGAAGCACCTTTGGCAGCAATTACAGCCTTGAGTCTTCTTGGGTATGATGTTACAAGCTTGGCACACCTGTATTTGGGGAGTTTCTCCCAATATTCTCTGCATATTCTCTCAAGCTCAGGTTGGATGGGGAGAGTCGCTGCACAGCTATTTTTAGGTCTCTCCAGAGATGTTCGATCAGGTTCAGGTCCGTGCTCTGGCTGGTCCACTCAAGGACATTCAGAGTGTCCCGAAGCCACTCCTGCGTTGTCTTGGCTGTGTGCTTAGGGTCGTTGTCCTGTTGGAAGGTAAACCTTGGTCCAGTCTGAGGTCCTGAGCGCTCTGGAGCAGGTTTTCATCAAGGATCTCTCTGTACTTTGCTCCGTTCATCTTTCCCTCGATCCTGACTAGTCTCCCAGTCCCTGCTGCTGAAAAACATCCCCACAGCATGATGCTGCCACCACCATGCTTCACCGTAGGGATGGTGCCAGGTTTCCTCCAGACCTGACGCTAGGCATTCAGGCCAAAGAGTTCAATCTTGGTTTCATCAGACCAGAGAATCTTGTTTCTCATGGTCTGAGAGTCCTTTAGGTGCCTTTTGACAAACTCCAAATGGACTGTCATGTGCCTTTTACTGAGGAGTGGCTTCCGTCTGGTCACTCTACAATAAAGGCCTGATTGGTGGAGTGCTGCAGAGATGGTTGTCCTTCTGGAAAGTTCTCCCATCTCCACAGAGGAACTCTGGAGCTCTGTCAGAGTGACCATCGGGTTCTTGGTCACCTCCATGACTAAGGCCCTAACCCCTCGATTGCTCAGTTTGGCCGGGCGGCCAGCTCTAGGAAGAGTCTTGGTGGTTCCAAACTTCATCCATTTAAGAATGATGGAGGCCACTGTGTTCTTGGGGACCTTCAATGCTGCAGAAATGTTTGGGTACCCTTCCCCAGATCTGTGCCTCGACATAATCCTGTCTTCGACCTCATGGCTTGGTTTTTGCTCTGACATGCACTGTCAACTGTGGGACCTTATATAGACAGGTGTGAGTCTTTCCAAATCATGTCCAATCAATTGAATTTACCACAGGTGGACTCCAATCAAGTTGTAGAAACATCTCAAGGATGATCAATGAAAACAGGATTCACCTGAGCTCAATTTCCAGTCTCATAGCAAAGGGTCTGAATACTTGTGTAAATAAGGTATATTTTATGTTTTGTACAATTTCTAAACACCTGTTTTCTCTTTGTCATGATGGGTTATTGTGTGTAGATTGATGAGGAAAACATTTAATTGAATCCATTTTAGAATAACGTAATAAAATGTTGAAAAAGGGAAAGGATCTGAATGCAAGACTGAACTCTAAAAGTTAAACTGAAGCCTGTTTTTGTACCAGGTTTCAATTGTAAAATGTCTGACATAGCCGACTATATAAGTCCACCTTTTAAAACTTTAATTAAAGTTATTCAATAGGTAAAGTTCTGTGTTCTGTCCAGACCCTGCTTCATCTACACAGCTATCAGACAGGATCATAACAGCCTGGCAGCTCCAACTCTCTGGTAAACACAGCTATCAGACAGGATCATAACAGCCTGGCAGCTCCAACTCTCTGGTAAACACAGCTATCAGACAGGATAATAACAGCCTGGCAGCTCCAACTCTCTGGTAAACACAGCTATCAGACAGGATAATAACAGCCTGGCAGCTCCAACTCTCTGGTAAACACAGCTATCAGACAGGATAATAACAGCCTGGCAGCTCCAACTCTCTGGTAAACAC
Source organism: Thymallus thymallus (assembly GCA_023634145.1). NCBI lineage: Eukaryota > Metazoa > Chordata > Actinopteri > Salmoniformes > Salmonidae > Thymallus > Thymallus thymallus. The sequence goes on from CM042381.1 coordinate 34,541,382, forward strand.
AGCTATCAGACAGGATAATAACAGCCTGGCAGCTCCAACTCTCTGGTGAACACAGCTATCAGACAGGATAATAACAGCCTGGCAGCTCCAACTCTCTGGTGAACACAGCTATCAGACAGGATAAGACAAGGAGGCAGGAGCAAACATCACATCTACGTCCATGACATGTTTACAAGGGCTGCATCCCAAAAGGCACCCTATTCCCTACATAGTGCACTACTTATGACCAGGGCCCATAGGGCTCATTTCTATTTTAAAATGTAATTAGAAAAGTATAAAAGTAATGTTCTCTGTTTTCAAGAATACCTATTCCTTACATAGTGTACTGCTTTTAGACCCTGGGACACAGTCAAGGAAACAGTCTTCTGAGCGGAAAACCTTACAGTGATAAAGCATGTTTTATTTTTAGAGTCAATGTTGAAAGATCTGGCCATGATAATTATGGGACAATGGGTGTGTGTGTGAGAGATAGAGAGAGAGAGAGAGAGAGAGGGAGAGAGAGAGAGAGAGAGAGAGAGAGAGAGAGAGAGAGAGAGAACTAACAAAAAACAGAGCAAACTAGAATGCTATTTGGCCCTAAACAGAGAGTCCACAGTGGCAGAATACCTGACCACTGTGACTGACCCAAACTTAAGGAAAGCTTTGACTATGTACAGACTCAGTGAGCATAGCCTTGCTAATGAGAAAGGCCGCCGTAGGCAGACCTGGCTCTCAAGAAAAGACAGGCTATGTGGACACTGCCCACAAAATGAGGTGGAAACTGAGCTGCACTTCCTAACCTCCTGCCAAATGTATGTCCATATTAGAGACACATATTTCCCTCAGATTACACAGATCCACAAAGAATTCAAAAACAAATCCGATGTTGATAAACTCCCATATCTACTGGGTGAAATACCACAGTGTTCATCACAGCAGCAAGATGTGACCTGTTGTCACAAGAAAAGGCCAACCAGTGAAGAACAAACACCATGTAAATACAACCCATATTTATGTTGATTTATTTCTACTTTAACTATTTGCACATCGTTACAACACTGTATATAGACATTATATGACATTAGAAATGTCTTTATTCTTTTGGAACTTGAGTATAATATTTACTGTTAATTTTGTATTGTTTATTATCTACTTCACTTGCTTTGGTAATGTTAACATATGTTTCGCATGCCAATAAAGCCCTTAAATTGAAATTGAGGGGGAGGGAAAGAGGGAGGGAGAGAGAGAGAGAGAGAGAGAGAGAGAGAGAGAGAGAGAGAGAGAGAGAGAGAGAGAGAGAGAGAGAGATTTTTCTCTTCCATTCATATTTATGACAGGTTAGCGGTTTAATGACATGGTTCCATTGTTCTCTGCTGACCCAGTAATCACCAGGTTGTGATGTCACAGCCATGTTACTCATTAACAATCTGACTGACTGTGTCCTATTTCAGAGTTCATTTTCTTTGGCCACGCTGCCAATTCACCAAATGTTGATTTTATTAGTCATTCATCTATCATAATGGAACCAGAAACAGACACCTGGTATCCATATGTAATACATGGGGACCATCAGGTAAAGACTGATTTTATTAGTCATTCATCTATCATAATGGAACCAGAAACAGACACCTGGTATCCATATGTAATACATGGGGACCATCAGGTAAAGACTGATTTTATTAGTCATTCATCTATCATAATGGAACCAGAAACAGACACCTGGTATCCATATGTAATACATGGGGACCATCAAGTAAAGACTGATTTTATTAGTCATTCATCTATCATAATGGAACCAGAAACAGACACCTGGTATCCATCTGTAATACATGGGGACCATCAAGTAAAGACTGATTTTATTAGTCATTCATCTATCATAATGGAACCAGAAACAGACACCTGGTATCCATCTGTAATACCTAAGAGACGGGCACCTATTTAACAACCTCTCTGAGTCCCAAATGACACCCTATTCTCTATTTACTTCACTACTTTTAGCTGGGTGACATTTGGTACATGCCTTATCTATAGTTTAAAACCTGGGGAACATCAGGTAGACTGGCATGTATTTAACAACCTGACATCTTGGCACTGAGACACAGCTAGCTGACTGGAAATGACAGCGGTGTATTGTACAAGAGGTGACGTCATTATCTCTCATCTCCTGTACAGTACTCTGCCACACAGCAGCAGGTGACCTAGTTTTCTTTGCAACTCTGCCTAGAAGGCCAGCATCCCAGAGTTACCTCTTCACTGTTGACATTGAGACTGGTGTTTTGCGGGTAATATTTAATGAAGCTGCCAGTTGAGGACTTGTGAGGCGTCTGTTTCTCAAACTAGACACTAATGTACTTGTCCTCTTGTTCAGTTGTGCACCAGGGCCTCCCACTCCTCTTTCTATTCTGGTTAGAGACAGTTTGCACTGTTCTGTGAAGGGAGTAGTACACAGCGTTGTATGAGATCTTCAGTTTCTTGTCAATTTCTCGCATGGAATAGCCTTCATTTCTCAGAAAAAGAATAGACTGACAAGTTTCAGAAGAAAGTTCTTTGTTTCTGGCCATTTTGAGCCTGTAATCGAACCCACAAATGCTGATGCTCCAGATACTCAACTAGTCTAAAGAAGGCCAGTTTTATTGCTTCTTTAATCAGCAGTTTTCAGCTGTGCTAACATAATTGCAAAAGGGTTTTCTAATGATCAATTAGCCTTTTTAAATGATAAACTTGGATTAGCTAACACAACGTGGCATTGGAACACAGGAGTGATGGTTGCTGATAATGGGCCTCTGTACGCCTATGTAGATATTCCATTAAAAATCAGCCGTTTCCAGCTACAATAGTAATTTACAACATTAACAATGTCTACACTGTATTTCTGATCCATTTTATGTTATTTTAATGGACAAAATATTAGCTTTTCATTCAAAAACAAGGATATTTCTAAGCGGCCCCAAACTTTTGAACGGTAGTGTATAGAAAAGTTATTTACTACAACCCGACCTCTCCATACACAATTAGATAGCAGTCAGAAAGGGAATAGTATCCCCTCCACATCACAGTGGTACTGGCCACTGGTGACTGAATGCCGAGACTGAAAGGAAGATCTGGAGAGATAAAACTGTCAAGCTACAAAGAGAATCATGTAAAATACCAAATGCTCCATTAACTTCATAGTTGTTTGTTCAATGCCTCCGTATGTTTGAATGGTTAACAGGGTGACTGTCAACTACAGCGTTATCTCTGTAATATTCTGTATATCAGGGTTTGTATGGGAAGCATTTACAGTAGAGGGTGGATACGGATTCCAGGAGTTCTTGTTTCATTAGTAGCTGCTGGGTATCTCTGGAATTTCCAACATTGTGTTGGCTTATCAATGGGTTCTTGTTGGGGAAGGCTAGTATAGGCTAGTTGCTGGGTAGATTGTGTGCTTGTGACAGCCTCAAGTAAAGCAGGGATACCCAACCCCCTTCCCTCTATCTAACCCACATAGAAATACCTCAGGATGTCACGGACCAACCAGGGCACAGCGTTATTAACGTTCAACATACTTTATTTAAATGTGAACCGAGAAAAACAACAAAGAGAATAAGTCAAACCAGTTGCACAGGGCGGGGTTCAGACCCAGGACCCCGAGCTTAATGATGAGCTTGGAGGGGACTATGGTGTTGAATGCTGATCTATAGTCAATGAACATCATTCTAACATAGATATTCCTCTTGTCCAGATGGGATAGGGCAGTGTGCAGTGCGATGGCGATTGCATCATCTTTGGATTTATTAGGGCGATATGCGAGTTGTAGTGGGTCTAGGGTTTCGGGTAAGGTGGAGGTGATATGATCCTTAACTAGTCTCTCGAAGCACTTCATGATGACAGAGGTGAGTGTTACGGGGTGATAGTGGCACAGCTCCCGAGTGGCGCAGTGGTCTAAGGCACTGCATCTCAGTACTAGAGGCGTCACTACAGACCCTGGTTTGATTCCAGGCTGTATCACAACCGGCCGTGATTGGGAGTCCCATAGGGCACAATTTACACTATACATTTGCCTAGTTAAGTAAGATAGTAATTTCGTTCAGTTACCTTCCTTTTCTTGGGTACAGGAACAATGGTGGACATCATGAAGCAAGTGGGGACAGCAGACTGGGATAGGGAGAGATCGAATATGTCCATAAACACTGCAGCCAGCTGGTCTGCACATGCTCTGTGGATGAGCTAGGGATGCTGTCTGGGCCGGGAGCCTTGCGAGGGTTAACACGCTTAAATATCTTACTCACATCGGCCACGGAGAAGGAGCTCACAGTCCTTGGGAGCGGTAGGCGGCACTGTGTTGGCTCTATGCTGATGATTTGGTTCTTCTATCACCAACCAAAGAAGGTCTTCAACAGAACCTTAACATTCTAGAGCAATATTTCCACAATTGGGCCCTGGCTGTAAATAAAAAAAATAATGATTTTCCAGCAAAATCCAGATGTCACAAACACAAATATCACCCTGAACAACGCCATAATTGAATGTACTAAAAATAACTCATACCGTGAATGCGGTCAAAGAAAAAGCCCACAGAGCATTGTACGCAATAAAAATGAAATTACCCAAAATCAACATCTCAATTAGATTTTGGACCAAAATATTTGACAGCGTAATCCTACCAATAGCTCTTTACAGAAGTGAGGTTTGGGGGCCTCTCAATAAACTGGACATGAAAATGTGGGACAAACATCCAATTGAAGCTCTACATGCAGAATTAGGTCTGAAAATTATACAAGTTCAAAGAAATACACCAACTAATGCATATAGGGCAGAGTTTTGGCTAAACTCTGCCCTCTGACAGAGACAGAGACAGAGACAGAGACAGAGAGAGACAGAGAGAGACAGAGAGAGACAGAGACAGAGACAGAGAGAGACAGAGAGAGACAGAGAGAGAGACAGAGAGAGAGACAGAGAGAGAGACAGAGACAGAGACAGAGAGACAGAGACAGAGACAGAGAGAGAGTGATCATGTTGTATCATTAGACCACTACTTCTCGTAAACCATTAAAACTATCAACACCATTCAAATGTGAAAATGTGCATTACAACACTCCACATTACTGACAAACTGTTTTCATGGGATTTATTCAACATTCTAAAATCCACACTAGTCTAGTGATGACAGCCAACATTCGACCCACTGTAAACACTGTGATTTTACACACAAATCAACTATTTTGAAAAATGTTCCAACAGGTCAGACAATACTTGGAGCATATGAAATCTTCTCTGCTATTCAAATCAGCAATCAGAACAGAAATATATTCTACCAATCAAAACATATAGCTATTTCAGTAACCACCCAATTACTTTTTATCTCATCTTTTAAAGAAACAACTGCAATTTTGACCAGGTCACCACTTTCACAACAACACTAGCATAGCCACTGACAATTAAACAAATCAACTTTTCAAACTTCTAATCTTCTTCATAAGCGTCCGTGTCCACACACATCACTGGGCCTACAGTGTTGGATGGATTGCTGACGGATCCAGCTGCATTCTTTGCCATGACTCTGAATTCATAAAGCACACACTCATTCAGGTCTGTCACAGAATAGTGTGTGTCAGAAACGTTGGTTAAGTTGGCCTTTGTCCACCTGTCTCTGTCGTCCTCTTTCTTCTCAATCAGGTATCCTGTGACCTTGCTACCACCATCGTAAGAAGGCTTCAGCCATTCAAGTCTGATGGAAGTCTTTCTGATGTGAGTGATCCGGACGTTGTTTGGAGGCTCTGCAAAAAAAGATTTACAGGTTCAGATACAGTTGTTGATTTAGATTGAGAATAAATGAAAGCAACCTGTAACGTGAGGTTTTAATGATAAACTTATATAACTCAATCCTGCTGACTACGCAACAATGTGATGGACCCGTGATGGACCACCACCATGTGATAAACACGTGATGGACCACCACTAGGTGATAAAGACATGTGATGGACCACCACTAGGTGATAAAGACATGTGATGGACCACCACTAGGTGATAAAGACATGTGATTGACCACCACTAGGTGATAAAGACATGTAATGGACCACCACTAGGTGATAACGACATGTGATGGACCACCACTAGGTGATAAAGACATGTGATGGACCACCACTAGGTGATAAAGACATGTGATGGACCACCACTAGGTGATAAAGACATGTGATGGACCACCACTAGGTGATAAAGACATGTGATTGACCACCACTAGGTGATAAAGACATGTAATGGACCACCACTAGGTGATAACGACATGTGATGGACCACCACTAGGTGATAAAGACATGTAATGGACCACCACTAGGTGATAAAGACATGTGATGGACCACCACTAGGTGATAAAGACATGTGATGGACCACCACTAGGTGATAAAGACATGTAATGGACCACCACTAGGTGATAAAGACATGTGATGGACCACCACTAGGTGATAAAGACATGAAAGTAACCAAGTTGCCTTACCACAAGCATCAATTGCCAGTACAGCATCTGACATCTTGCTAAGGGGACTGCATCCAGCTGCGTTTTCTGTTGCTACCTTGAACTCATAGATGAGACCGGCAATGATGTTTGTCACTTTGAAGTGTGTGGCACGGATAACAGTTTTGTTAACTGTCTGCCACAGGATGCTGTTTTTGTCCTTCATCTGAAGATGGTATCCAACTATTGGCCTTCCTCCATTACAGTCAGGCTCTGTCCAGGCAACGGTGATGTTTTCTCTGGTTACAGATGTAACAATAGGGGGTGATGGAGCTTCAGGGACGGCTAAGATGAAAGAAAACAACATTTAGTATTATTCAGTATGTGACAGGTGGTATCTTGTACAATAACACGTTGTCAGGTATTCTTTATCAGTTCGCGGGGTGTCGTAGTCCATCGCCCCCTAGTGGTCTGTCACAAGTATATTTGTTACATATGCACATGTACAGTATATGTTTAGTATATAAAATACAACCATAAAACATGAATAGAGTAGTATAACACTTACTGTAGTTGAGATCCACTCTGACGGTTGCAGAGTCGATGTGCTCACTGATGCCGTAGCGATTTTCAGCTCTGATTCTGAACTGGTACTCCAGTCCTGTTACGAGCTTCATGATTTTCACTGTGCATTTCACAACGACTGAGGAGACTTCAGTCCAGTCGGCACTTGTTGTTTCACGTTTCAGTATGATGTAGTTTGTGATGGGGCTTCCACCGTCATAACGAGGAGGAAGCCACGTCAGACTCACACTGTCCTCTGTCACCTCAGACATTCCAACAGGACCAACTGGGGCGCTGGGTCTATCCAGGACCACAATGTTCACAAAAGACCTGGAGGCTCCAGTGGAGTTGGAGGCACAGATATCGTACCTTCCTGAATCAGTAGCAGTGCTCTCACGAAGACTGATGATAAGATATTCAGGAGTTACCTCAGAGTTGAACCTCATCGTTGACTTCAACACAACATCATCCTTTGAAAGATAAATCTTTGGCACAGGTTTTCCAGTAAGTGGGATCTCGCATTTCAGGTTTGATCCTGCTCTGACATAGACCATATTGTGAGGGAACTTGTTCATGTTAATCTCAGGAGGTTCTGTTGAAAGACAGAAGGGGGGACAAATGAAGACTTGTTATTTAATTAAGGATATCAGATCATGCAAATATTCACTTACCTGTTTATTTAACCAGAATGCATATTAAGTAAACTATTATTCCCTCGCTCATATCATACGCACATTTAACTATTGAAGTATTTCTCTGCCATCGACCTGTATAGTATAGTTAACCATCCAACATCCACCAATGTATAGTGTACATATTCAGCCAACCACCCATACTATGCAATGTCTTTTTATAGCTTTTTTTGCACTCCAGATATCTTGTATTTCTATACTTTTTCATACTGCCGCTCTATGTATCATGTATTGTGTATCTGTCTTTTCTGTATTTTTGTTCTGGCATTTTGCACCTGCCCTGTGTTTTGTTGTAGCTGCTTGACAAGGAAATTTCCCCCCCGGGGATCAATAAAGTATCTATCTATCTATCTATCTATCTATCTATCTATCTATCTATCTATCTATCTATCTATCTATCTATCTATCTATCTATCTATCTATCTATCTATCTATCTATCTATCTATCTATCTATCTATCTATCTATCTATCTATCTATCTATCTATCTATCTATCTATCTAGGTAGTAAACTACCTATCGTGGGTTATGAATGTAGTAAACTACCTATCGTGGGTTATGAATGTAGTAAACTACCTATCGTGGGTTATGCTCAGGCTGGGCAACAACTCACCAAGTTGCCCTTTAACTAACACAGGGAGAGCCATTTCTGTAGGGTCACTGAATCCAGCATGGTTTTCAGCACGAACTCTGAAGAAGTATTCAGTAGCTTCCTTCAGGTCGTACACCACAAAGTGGACGGTCTTGGTGACACCACACTTCACCCATTTATCCTGACCCTTCTCAAGGGCATCCACTCGATAACTGGTGATTCTGCTACCTCCATCAATATCAGGCTTGATCCATGCAAGGGAGACACTTTCCTTGGTGATCTCGGTGACTTGGATGGTAGGTGGTGCGCTGGGTTTTTCTGAAATCAAGAAGAAACTACAGTTTTTAAATAACATACTAAAATGAAATATAAACAAATATTGGAAAGCTTACATTTGGATTTCCAGTTCTAGTATTACCTGTAATCATTGCTCCATATTTGGTCTCAGCTGGCAGGCCGATTCCATACTCGTTTTCACCAGTGATTCTGAAGTAGTACACTCCTCCCTCTTGTAGGTCTGCCACTCTGTAGCTCAGACGAGGACATGAATCTGTGACTCTGGTCCATCCCTTGTTGCTCACCTCACGAATATCAACAAGGTAGTTTGTGACAGCAGCACCACCTTCGTTTTCTGGGGTATCCCATGTAACTGTTGCAGAGCTCTTGGTAACATCCTTGACCCGAACGCGGCACGGTGGGCCAGGAGAGTCAAGAACCCTGACATTTAATGTACATGTGACTTTTCCAGCAACGTTTTGTAAAGTCACTGTATATTTTCCAGAGTCATCTCTTGTTGCTTGTTCCACTGTGATAGACGTGATGGTATCAGTGGTATGAATATTGGCCCTCACTCTCAGGTTTACATCTGCCTTGTCCCACATAACGTTAGGAACAGGCTTGCCCCTGAATGGCACAGTTAAGGTGAATGAACTACGGTCCTTTACAAGAAGAGTCTTTCGCATCTCATTGCTGATATTAAACTGTGGTTCCTCTTCTCTGTCCACAGCTACTTGTGGATCAGTAGAAGGGCTTGGCTCACTGACACCAATCTTGTTGATGGATTTGACAACAAATATATATTCTGCTCCAGATGTCAATCCAACGACAGTGAATTCAGTGTTCTCTGTGTTTGAAACACTGACACACCAGTCTTCTTCATCTGTTCTCTTATATTCAACACAGTATCCTGTTACAGCAGCTCCCCCATCCAACAACGGCTTATTCCATGAAAGAGTTACAGAAGTCTTGGTTGAGTCAATGACTTTGGGTTTAGCTGGTGGGGATGGCAGGAATTGTGGATCCTCTGCTTTTGTCAGTTTACAAGGAATACTTGGGGGACTCAAGCCTGCAGCATTTTCTGCATAGACTCTGTACTCATACTCACACCCCTCACAGAGATTGGATGCCTTGACCCTAAGGTCATACACAGGCTTCATGTTCACCTGTACCCAGCGCAATCCACATTTCTCTCGTTTCTCAATAACATAGCCAGAAATGCTGCTTCCTCCATCGGACTCAGGTCTTTCCCAGCAAATTGTCATTGTCTCACTTGTGATACTGGTGATTTCAACATCTGTTGGTGCAGCAGGGACAGTGAATGGATCTGTGGCCTTGGTTGGCTCACCCTCCAAGGCTTCACCTTCTCCATATTCATTTACTGCCCTTACTCTGAAGATGTATTCTTTTCCTTTACGCAGATTGGTGACCTTGCATGTTGTAGCCTTCATGTCTTCATATACTGAAGTCCAGGTGACACGGCTGGTTTCACATTTCTCAACTATATAGTGCATAATTTTTGCACCACCATTTTCTTGAGGTGGTCCCCAGGTCAAAGTGCATTTCTCTGCTGTCAGACCAGTGACATCCAAAGGCCCAGATGACGGTCCAGGGCGGTCAAGAACCTTACAGTTTACGGACAAGGACCTTGTACCGGCAACGTTCTGTACTGTTACAATGTACTGGCCGGAGTCTCTTCGGATAGTGTCTCTGACCATTAACGTGGTGGTGTTGTGTGTTGAAGTGATCTCTATTCCTGCCTTGGTCTCAATCCTTTCACCATCCTTTGACCATGAAATGACTGGACGTTGGCACGCAGAAATATCTGCATTGATTCTCAGAACATCCCCAGCTTTGACAACTACTAATTTCTTATACTTTTCATCAAAGAGAATGCGAGGTAGATCTACAACATCCTTGACTGTGATGGCACCTGTGCATTGTGATGGCTCACTGAGTACTCCAGCAGAGTTCTTTGCACTAACACGGAAGTCATATTGAATGTCCTCCGTAAGGCCTTCAATGTCAAAACAGGTTTCCTGGAGATTGGTGAAATTGCACTTCAGCCAACAACCATCTGGAAGCTCACTGCGTTCAACAATGTAGCCAGTCACCTTGGCTCCACCATCATTCTCTGGTTTGGACCAAGTAAGAGAAATTGAGGTTCTTGTGATGTCTGTGACTGTAAGGTTAGTAGGAGGATCACATGGATCTCTTGCAGCTACAGGCTCAGTGGCTTTGCTGTACGGTCCAATGCCAGCAATATTCTCAGCAGAAACACGGAATTCATACTGCAAGCTTTCTTCAATGCCATTCACTTTAAATTCTGTTTCAGCAATGAGACGTCCTCTGTTAGTCTTTGTCCAGCGAATACTGCTATAGTCCTTCATTTCCAGGTGATAACCGATGATTGGACTTCCACCATCACTGGCTGGTTCATTCCATGTAACCAACATGAAGGACTTTGTAGCTTTGGCAACATGGAGGGCAGTGGGATGGCCAGGTGTCTCGAAGGGGTACTGTGCAACAACTGAAACGGACTCCACAGCATGGCTTATGCCGTAGCGGTTTTCAGCTGCAATACGGAACTGATATTCAGTGCCTTGTGTCAAGCGAGGAACTTTAATAGATGTTCTGGCAACTGTGGCTGAAACAGTCTTCCATGTTGTAGTGGTAGTATCTCTCTTCTCTGCAACGTAGTTGCTGATTGGACATCCTCCATCGTAGAGTGGAGGATCCCAAGACAGTGAAATATAGTCAGCGCTGACTTCATCTACCTTGATTGCACCTGGTGGGCCAGGTTTATCCAATATAATAACAGATATTATGGCAGATTTTCTGCCAACTGTGTTGGTTAAGGTGATCTCATAGTTCCCTGATTCCTCCCTGGTTGTGTTTTTGATAGTGATTTTTGATGAGTTATTAGATGTTAGAGCGCTAACCCTGGTTGTCTCCTTCAATTCAGCACCATCTTTCTTCCATGAAGCCTCAGGTTCAGGTCTGCCTCTAAAGGGCACATCTATCTTCAGATCATCTCCTGCCTTGACACTGAATGTGTTGCACATCAGATCTATGATAGGTTCAATTGTGTCGTCCGTTACTACGACAGCCTCTGCCAGCAGCTTAGGTTCACTCTTGCCTGTTTCATTGACTGCACTAATCCTAAATGAATATTCCTCACCTGTTAAGAGTCCATCAATAGTTGATACCAAGCCCCTCATCTCAGTACACACAGTCCATTTGTCATCACTCTTGGTTTGCATTTCCACTATGTAGCATTTGATTCTGCTACCACCATCATCATCAGGCTTTTCCCATGACAAACTAACACTGTTGTTAGTAACATCTACAACAGTGACCTTACCAGGAGGCAAAGGAGCTTGTGATACCTTGATTGGTTCTGGTGTTTCTGCTGGTAAACCCACACCAAGCTCATTAACAGCTTGGACACGGAAATAGTAAAGTCCCCCCTCTGTAAGGTTGGAAAGTTTCATTCTATTTCTTCCACAGTTATCTGAAACAGTGGTAAAGGCCCGCCTTTGAGCTTCTCTCTTCTCCACAATGTAATGTGTGATCTTAGCTCCACCGTCAATCAGCGGAGGCTCCCAGGATAGTGATACAGAATCTCTAGTAATGTCCTTGACTTCAAAGCACTCAGGGGCACTTGGTGAGTCCAACACTCTGACATTAATGAAAGCAGACTTCATACCGCTGACGTTCTCAAGAGTCAACGCATACTTGCCCGTGTCAAGTCTGTTGACAGTGTGGATGACAAGGACTGTGTAGGAGCTTGCGACCTCAATGTGTGCACGCTCAGTAAGAGGACCTTCCATCTTGGACCACTTGACTCCAGGTTCAGGTCTTCCTCTGAATGGGACAAACAGACGCAGTGTTGCACATGCCCGAACTGACACTATTTTCCTAAGGTCTGAATCTAGTTCAATCTCAGGGGCTTCAAGTCTTTCAGATGTAACTACAGTCCCTGGGACATCAGCTGGCTCCCCAACTCCTTCAGTGTTAATTGCACAGATGTGGAAGTTGTATTCTCCATTTTCCTTCAGTCTTTTCACAGTGAACTGTGTTTCTTCTACACCAGTTGGTGGTGTACAGGTTGTCCACTCTTCCTCCGTTACTTCCTTCATCTCAACAACATATCCTTTGATGGCTGCTCCACCATCATAGATGGGTTTTGTCCATGAGAGGGACACAGTTGTGGTTGAGTGGTCTGTCACCCTAGGGTTGTAAGGAGGACCCGGTGGATATAAGGGATCACAGGCTTTGATATATGCTGTTGGTTCACTTGGCACTCCCACACCAGCACAATTCTCAGCAGATACTCTGAACTGATAGGAATGTCCCTCGGTGAGTCCGGTGCATCTGAACCGGATATCATTAAGTCTTCTCTTGTTACACTTTGTCCATCTAACACCGTCTTTATCACGTTTTTCAACGATATAGCCATCAATTTCTGAGCCACCATCGTCTTCTGGACGATTCCATGTAAGGACCATTGAGTCGCTTGTTATAGTACTTGCTTCAGGAGTGGAAGGAGTGCTGGGCGGCTTGAAAGGACAACATGCAGTAACTGGGTCTGATTCAAGAGATTCACCAGTGCCAAACTTATTCACTGCCTTAACTCTGAAGATGTACTCAGTGCCAGGTACAAGTTTAGTGACTTTGTAGCTGACAGCTTGGGTTTCCGGTTGGACTACAGTCCATGACACACGATTGGTTACCCTCTTCTCAATGATATAATGGGAAACACTGGCACCGCCATCTTGTAATGGATGACTCCAGTGAAGCGTGGCTTTCTCTGTAGTCACACCAGTTATCTTCATTGGACCATCAGGTGGACCAGGTCTATCAAGAACCTTAACATTGACAGGTATGGCTTTCTTTCCAGCCACATTGCTGAGACTCAGGACAAACTGTCCACCATCTACTCTGATACAATCTATAACTGTTAGAACAGTGCGCTCAAAGGTTTTTATGACCTCCATTCTTGGGGCAGTTTTATCAATTTCTTTTCCATCTTTTAACCACTTGACTCTGGGGAGTGGTGTCCCCAGAATATCTGCACCGATAACAAATGTTTCACCAGCACGGACAACTATACCATCCTTAAACTCCGGATCCATCAATGCTGTTGGTGCCTCGATTTCCATGGTAGCCCTTGTCACTGATGACACAAACGGAATACTAGGTGCAAGAGGTTCACTAAGAGAGAGAGAGAGAATGGGAGAACAGGTGGGAGAAAGAGAGAAATGGAAGAAGAGAGAAAGAAAGAATAATAAATATGTATAATTTGATGTGACACATTAATAAATGACGACCTACATACAGGGTCAATGACGGCCTACATACAGGGTCAATGACGGCCTACATACAGGGTCAATGAAGGCCTACATACAGGGTCAATGACGGCCTACATACAGGGTCAATGACGACCTACATACAGGGTCAATGACGGCCTACATACAGGGTCAATGACGGCCTACATACAGGGTCAATGACGGCCTACATACGGCCTACATACAGGGTCAATGACGGCCTACATACAGGGTCAATGACGGCCTACATACAGGGTCAATGACGACCTACATACAGGGTCAATGACGGCCTACAAACAGGGTCAATGACGGCCTACAAACAGGGTCAATGACGGCCTACATACAGGGTCAATGACGGCCTACATACAGGGTCAATGACGGCCTACATACAGGGTCAATGACAGCCTACATACAGGGTCAATGACGGCCTACATACAGGGTCAATGACGGCCTACATACAGGGTCAATGACGACCTACATACAGGGTCAATGACGGCCTACATACAGGGTCAATGACGGCCTACATACAGGGTCAATGACTGCCTACATACAGGGTCAATGACGGCCTACATACAGGGTCAATGACGGCCTACATACAGGGTCAATGACGGCCTACATACGGCCTACATACAGGGTCAATGACGGCCTACATACAGGGTCAATGACGGCCTAAATACAGGGTCAATGACGGCCTACATACAGGGTCAATGACGGCCTACATACAGGGTCAATGACGGCCTACATACAGGGTCAATGACGGCCTACATACGGCCTACATACAGGGTCAATGACGGCCTACCAAAAGACAAAAGGGGCTGGGATTAAAAATTTAAATACATAAAAATAATTCAAATATAAATATAGGACCACACACATCACGACAAGAGAGACAAAACAACAACAGAGATACCTAGGACAACAACATAGCAAGGCAGCAACACTACATGACAATAACATGGTAGCAACACAACAGGACAACAACATAGCAAGGCAGCAACATGGTAGCAACACAAAACATGGTACAAACATTACTGGGCACAGACAACAGCACAAAGGGCAAGAAGGTAGAGATGACAATACATCACACAAAGCAGCCACAGCTGTCAGTAAGAGTCCATGATTGAGTCTTTGAATGAAGAGATGGAGATAAAACTGTCCAGTTTGAGTGTTTGTTGCAGCTCGTTCCAGTCACTAGCTGAGTGAACTGAAAGACGAGCGACCAATGGATCACATAACAGGCTATTTACATGCACAACTATGTTATTACATGATATCAAGAGCAATTTTGTATATTTAAGTATTTTAAAATGATTTCACTAATTTAAAATAAGTCATGTCAACTGTTGGAATTTGCGCCTCTCCTGAATGGCACATTTTCATATGACATAAATAACACTACCTAAGTGCAGCACCGTTCTGCCATTGGTTGTTCAACCTACCACTCAAACAGTTTATTACATCACCCTTCCTCACCACCAACGCTGATTGGCTCGGCGGGTAATGTCCCTTCCTCACCACCAACGCTGATTGGCTCGGCGGGTAATGTCCCTTCCTCACCACCAACGCTGATTGGCTCAGCGGGTAATGTCCCTTCCTCACCACCAACGCTGATTGGCTCGGCGGGTAATGTCCCTTCCTCACCACCAACGCTGATTGGCTCAGCGGGTAGACGTCCCTTCCTCACCACCAACGCTGATTGGCTCAGCGGGTAGACGTCCCTTCCTCACCACCAACGCTGATTGGCTCGGCGGGTAATGTCCCTTCCTTACCACGCTGATTGGCTCGGCGGGTAATGTCCCTTCCTCACCACCAACGCTGATTGGCTCGGCGGGTAATGTCCCTTCCTCACCACCAACGCTGATTGGCTCGGCGGGTAATGTCCCTTCCTCACCACCAACGCTGATTGGCTCGGCGGGTAATGTCCCTTCCTCACCAACGCTGATTGGCTCGGCGGGTAATGTCCCTTCCTCACCACCAACGCTGATTGGCTCGGCGGGTAATGTCCCTTCCTCACCAACGCTGATTGGCTCGGCGTGTAGACGTCCCTTCCTCACCACCAACGCTGATTGGCTCAGCGGGTAATGTCCCTTCCTCACCAACGCTGATTGGCTCAGCGGATAATGTCCCTTCCTCACCAACGCTGATTGGCTCAGCCGATAATGTCCCTTCCTCACCAACGCTGATTGGCTCAGCGGGTAATGTCCCTTCGTCACCAACGCTGATTGGCTCAGCGGGTAGCCGTCCCTTCCTCACCACCAACGCTGATTGGCTCGGCGGGTAATGTCCCTACATGGCGCAATACTCCCAGCAGCTCTAGTTACATGTTCTAAACAAAAACAGACTATCAACTAACTTATATGGTCAACGAAAACTGACATTACTCCAACTTTTTATACTTTGATATAAGAAGTTGACGATACCTAAAAGCGGACAAAAGGTACGTTGTTGATTTGACATGTTTTCAAGTCCTCGTCTATCGAGAAGGTAGCTAGCTAGCTAGGCTAAACGGAATCCACTAAGTTAGACAACAATAAAACGTATGTTTGGTTTATCTCACCACGGTTTAGTAAACGATGTGATAATGATATAGTGATGGGCATCCAAAGTGTTGTTTTGACGTTAGGTGATGTTATTTTCGGTTGTGGGAAATGCAGCTAGTTCGTGTTAGCCAGTTGCCTAGCTAGCTAACAAGCTAACGTTAGCAAGCCAAGCTCCACACCGCTGCTATGGTCAAATCACTCTCTCTAGTTGTGTATTCACACAAACATCCTAGCTATCTAACTAGTTAGTCTCACGTCAAACGTTGTGTGTGTTAGTGTTTAGTGAATTAGCCGGCACAATTCATCCCAAAACGGCCGTTTATCTTACCACTGTCACTACGGAGTTCCCCTCTCCAGTGGTACAAAGAGTGTCTGCCATGTATGGAGGGATGATGCAACCACAGGCAACACTACGTTATCTGGCTGGCAGGCAGGCTGATGAACGGATGAGGGAGAGATGTTGTATTATACACAGGCTGATGAACGGATGAGGGAGAGATGTTGTCACATACACAGGCTGATGAACGGATGAGGGAGAGATGTTGTCACATACACAGGCTGATGAACGGATGAGGGAGAGATGTTGTCACATACACAGGCTGATGAACGGATGAGGGAGAGATGTTGTCACATACACAGGCTGATGAACGGATGAGGGAGAGATGTTGTCACATACACAGGCTGATGAACGGATGAGGGAGAGATGTTGTCACATACACAGGCTGATGAACGGATGAGGGAGAGATGTTGTCACATACACAGGCTGATGAACGGATGAGGGAGAGATGTTGTCACATACACAGGCTGATGAACGGATGAGGGAGAGATGTTGTCACATACACAGGCTGATGAACGGATGAGGGAGAGATGTTGTCACATACACAGGCTGATGAACGGATGAGGGAGAGATGTTGTCACATACACAGGCTGATGAACGGATGAGGGAGAGATGTTGTCACATACACAGGCTGATGAACGGATGAGGGAGAGATGTTGTCACATACACAGGCTGATGAACGGATGAGGGAGAGATGTTGTCACATACACAGGCTGATGAACGGATGAGGGAGAGATGTTGTATTATACACAGGCTGATGAACGGATGAGGGAGAGATGTTGTCACATACACAGGCTGATGAACGGATGAGGGAGAGATGTTGTCACATACACAGGCTGATGAACGGATGAGGGAGAGATGTTGTCACATACACAGGCTGATGAACGGATGAGGGAGAGATGTTGTCACATACACAGGCTGATGAACGGATGAGGGAGAGATGTTGTCACATACACAGGCTGATGAACGGATGAGGGAGAGATGTTGTCACATACACAGGCTGATGAACGGATGAGGGAGAGATGTTGTCACATACACAGGCTGATGAACGGATGAGGGAGAGATGTTGTCACATACACAGGCTGATGAACGGATGAGGGAGAGATGTTGTCACATACACAGGCTGATGAACGGATGAGGGAGAGATGTTTCACATACACAGGCTGATGAACGGATGAGGGAGAGATGTTGTCACAGTTGACTGGGTACATTACAACTCACTGTGGGACCTGATCAGACTAACGTTAGCTAGGATTTCCCCTTTCCCTCAAGGAGAATAACATATGGTCGTGATGTCTGATGATAACTAAATGTTTGTTGGGTGATTTAATACTAATTGAGGGAGGGTCATAACCAGATACCCACCTCCTTGTCTCAGATCTGTTTACATTGTATATTCTGTATACATTTTCATTTCAATATGAAATGCACAATATTATTTAGCTACATATAAAAGTAATCTCTGGTGGGCAGACTATGTAAACATAAATGCTACCATAGATCTGTCTTTATACTATGGCACCAATAGCAAATGAGCAGCGATAGTTCCAGTGCTGGGATTGTTCGTCACTGGCTATTTGGATATTTCGCAAGAGTTTGGCCCATAGACTTGCCCTTAACTTGCAAATAGAGAGGGGGGAGCTGCTTGCTCCGGTTAAATCAAGATAACTATAAATTATTTGAGTGCGACTGAGGTTGAGTCCTGCTGTATCCCTGACTAAAACCTCATTTTATTTAAACTTTATTTAACTAGGTAAGACAGTTAAGAACAAATTCTTATTTACAATGACGGCCTACCTACAGGGTCAGCCCCTGGAGCAAATTAGGGTTAAGTGCCTTGCTCAAGGACACAGACAGTTTTGTATTTTTTCACCTTGTCGGTTCGGGTATTCGAACCAGCGACCTTTCGTTTACCGGCCCAACTCTCTAACCGCTAGGCTACCTGCCGCCCTGACCCTCATAGACTATGCCTTGTTGTTTACACTCCAGAATGTTCTTAGCTGTCACTATGTGTAACCTATTTAGTAATCGATCCATAGCAACAAGTGTTTCTGACCTTCTTCTCTGGGGAAAGTGAAACTGTCCCTCCTCTAGTCTACAGGAGACTAGACTAACATATTCCTGTTGTCCTTCCTCCAGTAACTCCATTCTACAGGAGACTAGACTAACATATTCCTGTTGTCCTTCCTCCAGTAACTCCATTCTACAGGAGACTAGACTAACATATTCCTGTTGTCCTTCCTCCAGTAACTCCATTCTACAGGAGACTAGACTAACATATTCCTGTTGTCCTTCCTCCAGTAACTCCATTCTACAGGAGACTAGACTAACATATTCCTGTTGTCCTTCCTCCAGTAACTCCATTCTACAGGAGGCCAGTGCAGCCAGATACCAAGCCATTCACCCAGAGTGTCACCCAACCAGCACGCCAGTTATAGTGGACGGACAGTGAGATTAGTGGTCAGCAGATCCAAGTGAGCAGGCAGTTGCAGCAGAAGATAACCACAGACCAGAACAGGGGGACCGTTAGTGTGATCCAAGGCCAGGCTAGTGGAGCAACTACAACAGCTACACTGTCAGACTTACAGCAGGTACCCCAGCCCCAGCTAGTCCCTGTGACCCTAGCCGGCAAGATGAAGAAGATGTCAGGGGACAAGGACAGTGATGAGTACCGTCAGCGGCGGGAGCGGAACAACCTGGCGGTTAAGAAGAGCAGGATGCGGTCCAAGCAGAAGGCTCAGGACACGCAGCAACGTGTCAATGAGCTGAAGGAGGAGAACGAGAGGCTGGAAGCTAAGATCAAGCTGCTCAGCAAGGAGCTGTCTGTCCTCAAGGACCTCTTCCTGGAACACGCCCACAACCTGGCCGACAACGTCCAAGCGCCAGGCGCAGAGGGGGCCAGCCCCGCCCACAACAACAACAACAACAACAACAATGGGGTGTGCAACAACAACAACAACAACAGTCAGTGAGAAGAGGGATATGATGCCTCCTGGTTGACTGCATCCCAAATGGCACCCTATTCCCCATAGGGCCCTTGTCAAAAGCAGTGCACTGTAAAGGAAATGTGGTGCCATTTGGGACACAGCCAGGGTGGTGCTCGATCGATAGCTTCTTAACCGTACGGAAGCTTCTTCCTCTTTCCTCCTGGAGATGATATATACTGTCAGAGAGATTTCACTGTTGTCATCTTTGTGCGTTCAGATTGGTTCACATGAGGTTTTAGAGTTTCAGGTCAGGAATTGTCCTTTGACTATTTGGATACATTTCTAAAGAGATCTGTTGTGTTGAGTCACAAAATAAACTATCCAGTAGTTAATGTGTAGAAAGTATAGATTTCTCTTTGATAAGCTCTTGTTAAACTGGTGAACCAGCTGACTTTAGGTCTGTCAGCACGTTCACTACATTCAAGTCAATTAGAATGATGTATTCCTGTTCTATTTTCTATGTGTCTGGCGGCGGCAGATATGCATACTTTGTAAATGTTTTTGTTTCTTGTCCTAATCTAATGGCTTTACTTCTGCTTTGAGCTCTTTTGGGTAGAAGGGGACTGTAAATATCAAGTCAAATACAAAGAGGTAGGGTAGGCTTTGGGTCCAATCCTAATTTAAGATCAGAATGCTTAATCCAGATTTTTGCGCAAGTCCTGTAGTTGTTGACGTCAATGGGAGCTTTGCATGATCTCTAGTTATGCACACAGATCTCAAGTTAGGTTTCAGGCCTGAGTGAGATACAGTCAGTCTCTGTATTTATTTACCCATAGTTCCACAGTCCTGCAGGCCTCAGACCAGCCCTTCAGTCAGAGACCCAGACAGACAGAGGCTGCGTCCCAAATGGCACCCTATTCCCTATACAGTGCACTAGTTTTGACCAGAGCCCTGTGGACCCTAGTCCAAAAAGTAGTTCACTAAATAAGGAATAGGGACGCAGACAGACGGACAGAGGTGTGCTCACTCTAAGGCGTGCCCCAGCCCAGACTAGACAGCCCAGACTATCATACACCTTCATGGGATTAAACTCCAGACTTTTCACATGGCGTCACAGGCCACTACTAAATCAAAGTTAAGCCTTTCTCCAAACCAACCCTAAAACCTGGAGAGAGAGAATGCCTCATTGTCCTGTTGTTCTGTCTGTCTGGGCGTTGGATGCTAAATTAACTCCTAATTAGCCCAGCTAGCTAGAGCAGAGCAACCGTCTCCAGAGGTGTCCGGCTCAGTCAGAGGGAATCAGAATGTATAGAAAGAAAGCCAGACACTGACTGTTGATGTTGCTGTTGTCAGACTCAGTATTTATCCAGCTTTGTGAGGAATTGTCTTCCCATAGGATTGTCATCTCTGAAACAACTGCATATTCTGATGTTGTCTGTTGAGTGTCTGTGATTTAGGCTGTGTCCCAAATGGTACCCTGTTCCCTGTATAGTGCAGTACTGGTCAACGATAGTGCACTATATCAAACACAGGCTGCCATTTGGACTGCTACCATAGACTTCTGTACCTCAGGCTACCAGTATTAGCCACACCAAGCAGGGCCTTTTCTTCCTCAACACCTCAACGCATCTTTTCAATAGTTTTTTGTATTCCTCATTTTTCTACAACTTGGATTTAAAAGCAGCATGACAGAAAGGGTTTGCATGGGGAGCACTGTTCAAAGATGTTATTTTGCACTACAAAAGACAAACAATGGTAAATATGGGCATATTGAAACCATTCTCTTCAACATGCTGTGCAGTGTTGCTGCATTGAACAGAAGATGACACTAAAGTGAAAATAATGGCTGAATTCAAAAGAAAAATATTTTATGTAAAAATGTGACAAATTTGATGACAATATTTCCATGAATATTTGTTTTGGTATGAATGTTGCTGGGCAGCATTTTCTCTTTTAGCTAAACTTGCTTTTTTTTAATAAGATTATATTGGGGTAACGTGCATTGTAAATTAAAATTGACTACAAACTTTCAACCAAGGATTTTGTTTTTGTGTGTTTAATAAATGTGTGTGTAATCAAGGCCACATCTCAATTTCATTCACCATATATATTCAAGAACGATAGAACAGGGATCAACTAGAGTCAGCCACGGGATAATAGAACAGGGATCAACTAGTCAGCCACGGGATAATAGAACAGGGATCAACTAGAGTCAGCCACAGGATAATAGAACAGGGATCATCAACTAGAGTCAGCCACGGGATAATAGAACAGGGATCATCAACTAGAGTCAGCCACGGGATAATAGAACAGGGATCATCAACTAGAGTCAGCCACGGGATAATAGAACAGGGATCAATTAGAGTCAGCCACGGGATAATAGAACAGGGATCATCAACTAGAGTCAGCCACGGGATAATAGAACAGGGATCAATTAGAGTCAGCCACGGGATAATAGAACAGGGATCATTGAAAATGTTATTATTATTTTTTTTATATAACCTTTATTTAAGTAGACAAGTCAGTTAAGAACACATTGTTATTTACTGGTTGCCAGAACATAATTACAAATAATATGTAGACTGCAAATGAACCGCAAGAAGCCCAAGCAGATTAAAACATGACTAAATCATTTCTATACGCTCACATATCTCTCTTTTAAGGTGTGGGAATCATTCTGGAACAGATATCCAAACTTAAAATCACTTGGAGCTGATTGGCTGGTGTTTTTAATCACTTGGAGCTGATTGGCTGGTGCACTTTGTTTTTGCTCCGAGAACTTGGGGGGCCAAATTAACCCCCGTTGGGCTGCCAGTTGGGGAACCCTGGAATAGAGGTTGGTTTCAATGTGGACAGTCAGTCTGAGTGATAAGGATGGCCATTCTACACATCTACAACCCTTCAAATAGCACTACTGGTTCAGTAGCTCAGGTTGTAGTCTCTAACACAGCAAGAAGTGTATGACTCATATGACCATGAACCCTTAATACAGAACTAGGTGTTCAACTGGACTCGTCACACACAGCTGGCACCCTATTCCCTATATAGTGCACTACCTTTGACCAGAGCCCTATGGGCTTTGGTCAAAACTAGTGAACATACAGGAAACGGCTGCCACTTGGGTCTTATCCAGGGACTTGGTAATCTAACTCTTCTGACTCACTGTTCTAACCAGAGCTCAGTAAACAGCTCTGTATGGAGAGTAGAGCTAGCCAGCTTTGTTCACTGAGGCCTTTGATTGGCTAGGTGGTCATTCTGTCACTAGGTGAGCACAGAGCCAAGTTCTATTTCTGTCGGCTTGCTCTGAAAGCTGAGTCAATGAACACAGCTTATTTAAGACCTGTGCAAACACCCAGGGAGAGAACAGGGTGGAGCCACCTCTCAGGGCATGGGGAGGGTCAATGGTACACTACCTACCTTACTGCCTCAACACAAAGCCAACATTCATAGCAGTGGTTCACCTCCTCTACCTCTCTCTGTCAAGGAGATCTACCTGACAATATTACCCTCCCTCCCTCCCTTCATGTGCTCCCTCCCTCCCTCCCTCCCTCCCTCCCTCCCTCCCTCCCTCCCTCCCTCCCTCCCTCCCTCCCTCCCTCCCTCCCTCCCTCCCTCTCTCTCTCTATGCTCCCTCCCTCCCTCTCTGTGCTCCCTCCCTCCCTTCCTCCCTCCCTTCCTCGCTCTCTGTGCTCCCTCCCTCCCTTACTCCCTCCCTCTCTGTGCTCCCTCCCTCCCTTACTCCCTCCCTCTCTGTGCTCCCTCCCTCCCTTACTTCCTCCCTCTCTGTGCTCCCTTCCTCTCTCCCTCCCTCCCTCTCTGTGCTCCCTCCCTCCCTCCCTCTCTGTGCTCCCTCCCTCCCTCCCTTCCTAAGCTTGTAACTCATGTTTAAGGAATGGAGGACATCTTTAGCTCTCAGGCAAGATACTTAATTGAATCATTGATGCACAGATATTCAGACCACCTGTGGATATGATTCATATTGTCTATTCCAACAGCAGTGTAGAGAACCTGCCTGCAGCCTGCCAGTGTCATATTGTCTATTCCAACAGCAGTGTAGAGAACCTGCCTGCAGCCTGCCAGTGTCAGTTGGGATGGTCTTCCCTCCATATTCCTGCTTAAAGAATTACTCTGAAACTGCAGAGTTGTCAAGTGGGGTACCTCAGGGTTCTGTCTTGGGCCCTATTCTGTTCCTCTTGTACATATTTCCTCTCGGACAGATAATTAGTCAGTTTAGTGACATATCTTACCATCTGTATGCGGATGATATACAACTGTATTACTCCTTTAAGGAAACTGGGTTCTCTAAACTGTCTTCCCTAATCAACTGTCTGACTAGTATCAAACAGTGGTTATGTGACAACTTTTTGCTTCTGAATTCAGACAAAACAGAAACACTAATTATCGCCCCTGAAAGTAAAATCCCAAAGATAATACAGCATATTGGTGACTTAGGCTCGTCTGTCCAACCGAGCCTTAGGAGCTTAGGTGGTGTTTTTGATTCAGCTATGTCCTTGGAGCTCCACTCTAAACAACTAGTTAGAAACTGTTTCTTCCAACTGAGGAATATTTCCAAATTAAGATCATTTGTGACTAAGGGTGAGTTGGAGATGATCATTCATGTGTTCATCTCCTCTCGTTTAGATTACTGTAACAGTCTTTTTACCTGTTTGAGTAAGAAGGAGCTGTATCGCCTCCAGGCTGTTCAGAACTCTGCTGCAAGGCTTTTAACTCACATTAAGAAAAGAGAACACATCACACCTGTTTTAGCAGCATTACACTGGTTACCAGTCCAGTATAGAATTCATTTTAAAATCCTGGTTCTTACCTTCAGAGCCTTGCATGGTCAAGTGCCTACTTACTTATCACTGACTTGATACAGCTTTACACTCCCACCCGGAGTCTCAGGTCATTAGATCAGAGGCTATTAGTTGTTCCTCGCACTCATTTTAAAACTAGAGGGGACCAATCATTCCAGGCAGTGGCTCCTAAGCTGTGGAATGCTTTGCCTCCCCTTCTGCGTTTTGCGAACTCTGTTGATTCTTTTAAAAAGCAACTGAAGACTTTGCTCTTCAAGCAGGCTTTTAGGTAGTCCAGGGGTTTATGGTTCTTTGTTATGTTTTCTGTTTTTGTTTAATAATCTTGTATTTCAAGATTTGTTATTGTATTTCATTTTATTATGAAGCACTTTGTGATTTTTATCTGTGAAATGTGCTATAAATACATTTTACTTACTTACTTTTTTACTTACTTACTTACTTGCCGGCGGCTATGAGACTATATAATGCCTCACCGGGGTGCCGTGCCGTCGGCAACATAGATCTGGAACTGTTGGGGTGCTAGGACCTAGTTTAACAATTATGCATCCATCCGTGAGTAACTCTGGTCCGTCAGCACTCATCCACTCAGGACCTATTTATTCATACAGGTCTGTATATACATACTCATGTACAGTTGTTATATTATATCACATGCAATATTGTAAGTAATTATTGGACGTAATCATTCACTCAGGAATGCATATTAGTATCCTGCCAGTTGCACCTTTTCTCATTGCTTTTAGTATATCGAATGTGCAATAAGTGCAGTTGTCTGTAATTAAACCCTGCGCACTAAGGACTGTATTTTAAGGGTATTACTATTATTACCCCAAATGATATCATACACACTTTTAGCTATTAAAGTATCTCTTCCTGTCATTTACCTGTACAGTTTGTGTAAATATGCAAGTATTCACTTATCTGTAAATATAACTGTATACCTAACTGTACAGCTAATTTAACCATGCAAAATTTTCACTTACCTGTTAATTTACCCAGTCTGTCTATTAAGTAAACTATTATTACCCTCGCTCATATCATACGCATTTTCTACTGAAGTATTTCTCTGCCATCGACCTGTATAGTATAGTTAACCATCCAACATCCACCAATGTATAGTGTACATATTCAGCCAACCAGCCATACTATGCTATGTCTTTTTATAGCTTTTTTTTGCACTCCAGATATCTTGTATTTCTATACTTTTTCATACTGCCGCTCTATGTATCATGTACCGTGTATCTGTCTTTTGTGTACTTTCGTTGTGGCATTTTGCACCTGCCCTGTGTTTTGTTGTAGCTGCTTGACAATGAAATTTCCCCCCCGGGGATCAATAAAGTACCTATCTATCTATCTATCTATCTATCTATCTATCTATCTATCTATCTATCTATCTATCTATCTATCTATCTATCTATCTATCTATCTATCTATCTATCTATCTATCTATCTATCTATCTATCTATCTATCTATCTATCTATCTATCTAGATTTAGATGTATTCTTGGAGGATGACTTGTATCTTCCTTTTGACATGTAGAATTATATGTATTCTTGGAGACTTTCAATGCTGAAGACATTTGTTGGTAGCCTTCCTCAAATCTGTGCCTGAAAAGAATCCTGTCTCGGAGCTCTACGGACAATTCCTTCGAACTCATGGCTCGGTTTTTGCTCTGATATCCACTGTCAACTGTGGGACCTTATATAGACAGGGTGTGTGCCTTTCCAAATCATGTCCAATAAATAGAATTTACCACAGGTGGACTCCAATCAAGTTGTAGAAACATCTCAATGATGATCAATGAAAACAGGATTCACCTGAGCTCAACTTCCAGTCTCATAGCAACGAGTCTGAATACTTATGTAAATGAGGTATTTCTGTTGTTTTATATATATATAAATTTGCAAAGATTTCTTAACTTTTTTGCGCTTTGTAATTATGGGGTGTTTAGATTGTTGAGGAATAATCTATTTTAGAATAAGGCTTTAACATATCAAAATGTGGAAAAAGTCAAGGGGTCTGAATGCTTCCGAATGCACTGTAGATGGTTATTTAGAAAACCTTTAAAGTGTAGAAGGTTTAGAATATTAAGCCAAGACATTCAACACAGGCTAGAGGTTGATGTATTGAATAGGCCTAGCCTGTTGCCTTTGATTAGTTATATGTGACAGCGAGAAATACCTAGCTCTGGTCCAGGGTGTTACTTGCGGCTTGCTGACGCTGAGCCTTCAGCAAGCTGCACGTAACACCCTGGACGAGAGCTAAGAAATAACTCTCCATTTGTGCTCAGTTGAGGGTTTTCCCTGTTGCAACAACAGAGGGAGCTCCCAGCCCGTTGACAGGAGTCTGGCTGGTGCCTGTGTGGTTCCTCTGTGGCTTAATACGCACACTACCACAACCATGACACATTACTACACTGGGTATTTCGGTAGAATAGCCTACTTCCAAAAGAACAAGTTTATTATGACAATTAATTTATACACATAAACCCTTTAATCCAAATAAGAACCTGGAAAAGTCATTGATCCAACGGAGGACCTATTTTTACATTTAGAAGGGTATCAGATCTGACTCAAGCACAGGGGGCTGCTGACACCTTAATTGGGGAGGGCGGTTCATGTTAATTGCTGGAGCAGAATCAGTTTGATGCCATCCCATTTGCTCCGTTCCAGACATTATTATTAGCCTCCACTGAGGTCAAGCCATCAGCGTCTCTTTACTTTCGGAATGTTATTCATCTGACTAGGCATGTCAGTTAAGAACAAATTATTATTAACAATACCTACAGGGTTAGCCCCTGGAGCAAATCAGGGTTAAGTGCCTTGCACATCGACAGGTTTGTTCACCTTGTCGGCTCGGGTATTCGAACCAGATACCTTCCGGTTACTGGCCCAACGCTCTAACCGCTAGGCTACCTGACGCCCTGCATGCATCAATCAGGTCTTTTTTCCGTTACTTAGCGAGGCGAGCCCCAGATAGTGAACTCACGACGCAGGGAGACGTGCGCTCTGCCCCGGGTGTGTTGGCTAATCCTCTCTATCGAAAGAGCGCGACAGGTTCCCGTTCCAGATCTTCCGCAGAGGAAGCAGCCAGTCGCAAACTGCGTGCCGCGGACACTATCAGTCGATGTCTCAGGTATCTAGTCAGTTACAGCAGAGGGAGATTACTGCTCCACTCATTGTCATGCATGGTGTTATCGGTGCATCCACGCACTTTCTGCACATATAATCCAATTTAAGTTTTGATTTAAATGTTGTGAATTGATTAGAGTGGCACATGTATTTGCATATTGGCCTACTTAGTTTTATTAGGCCTACCTATTTATTTGCCCAATATTTATTGTGTTTTTATCAAATCTGTAGTGAAACTGGCGTTAGTCCTCCACCTCCATCGATTGATACATATGAAAGAGAAAGACAATATGTAGTTAAAAGAAAAGAAAATGTATTTTGTATTAATACATTATGAAATAGCTTATGTTTAAATAGTCGATACATTAAATAGTCGATGATTAAAGTCACATCTGCTTTACCGTTAGTAGAAGCGTCGATGGCACAGCAGTTTGATAACCAAATAATATATCATGTGAATATGCTAAATATTTGGGACTCAATCGTCAAAGATAATAAATAACTTGTCTTATAGAAATAATTGGGATGCAAAATTCTAATGATGCACTTGCATGGCGCTGCTGTGACTTTTGGTGTTCAAATGGAAAGGTACAATTGTTTAGATGAGATTTTATACTAGAAAATAAATCTATTAGTTAAAATATTTAAATGTCAAATGAAATATGTTTGCAATTATATAGGCCTATTATTCATATTTCAAATGCATTTTCAAGTGACCCATTTATTAAATTCAATACATATTCTCCAAGTCTAAAGTGTCTCCAGTCTAGCCTGCTATAACCTACTGCAACGTAAAGGCGCGCAATAGGACCCTGCATGCTGCGCGTCCGCCCACCTTCCCACTGTATATATAGGAGAAAGGAGAGGAGTTAGACAGTTGTGAGCTTCAGCAGCGTGGAGTAGTTCAGCCTGCAGCTAAAACAGTGTACTTTGAACTATAGTCTCGAGAAACCAGTCCTGTCAGAGAGAGTCACTACGTTTTATTCAAGACATTAGCCTAAAGCTTCTTGTGACGAGTTAGAGAGCGATTTACTTCACACCTGGAGAGCGCACCTGTGAAGGAGCTTTTCTGTTTATTCGTCTAGCCAGTGTGGCTTCCTCCGGTACTGTGAGCAAGCTGGATTCCCGCAGCTCCTCACCATGTCTGTCGGGTTATAGATACTCCATGGAGCAACCAAACCTATATGAGGTCGCCCCACGACCCCCGATGACCAGCCTAGCCCAGAGTCAGCAAAGCGCCTATTGCTACAAAGACCCCTCCGCTGCTGGACCCGTGGCCGGAGCAGGAGGAGACCTCGGTGAGATCTGTGAGAACGAAAACTCCATCGACATCAGCGCCTATATCGACCCTGCAGCCTTCAACGACGAGTTCCTGGCTGATCTATTCCACAACAGCTCGAAGCAAGAGAAGCTCAAGCTGGCGAACAGTGAGTACGAATCCTACCCCCACGGGGTGAGCTCTGGCCCGGGGGAGCACCACCAACAGCACCAGCAGCAGGGCTATGGTTGTATGCCAGGGTATATGGACACATCTAAACTTGAACCCATTTATGACAACCAGTCCGCGAGAATCAGACCTGTGGCGATAAAGCAAGAACCCAGAGAAGAAGATGAAATGAGCCATTCTATGCCCCCCACCTACCACCATCCCCACCAGCATCTCCCACAGCACCTGTCCCATCTCCAGTACCAGATTGCGCACTGCGCGCAGACGACCATGCATCTCCAACCCGGACACCCGACGCCTCCACCGACTCCCGTCCCGAGCCCACACCACAGGGACGGCAGCATGTCCTCCGTTGGATCAATGAAGATGATGGGACGCGACGACCGCGACCGAGACCGGGGTAAATCCAAAAAGCGCGTCGACAAGGCCAGCACGGAGTACCGGTTGAGGCGGGAGAGGAACAACGTCGCGGTGAGGAAGAGTAGGGACAAGGCGAAAATGCGCAATGTGGAGACGCAGCAGAAAGTGATAGAGCTGGCCTCGGACAACGAAAGACTGCGGAAGCGAGTGGAACATCTTACCCGAGAACTGGACACATTAAGGGGCATCTTCAGACAACTTCCCGATGGATCTTTCAAACCCATGGCCAACTGCCAGTGAACACGGACTATAGTAGCTTTTTCATTGGACTTTTAAACACGTACTTGTGCATGTCTGCTGGACATCGCCTACACGCTATAGATTCATCTGACAGATTCTGACTGCAACAGTTTGTTTCTTAAGGAGAGGCAGGGCAGCTGAGGTATACATGCCTTCTGTACAAAACAATAAGCTCATTTCTCCACGTTTGAACAGTGGACCTGTGGTTTTTTTGTGCCTTTATTATATAACATTGTGTGTTTAGCCACGCAAAAACAACATATCAGTGCAGCTGAAGGTACAGGGCGTGATCTTCACCATAATCACTAGCCCGCTCGTTGTTCATGTTTTAACGTTACCATATCAATATCTTGTTCCTGTCTTATTAAACTAAACATTTGTGCATTTACTTATAGAGCTACAGAATATTATTCAACTGCAAACTGCACACAGATTTCCAAAAACTTATTTTTTTTCAAAGCAAAAGTCTGAGCAGTGATCAGAATATCTTTCCATGTATTGTTGT
This sequence comes from Thymallus thymallus, assembly GCA_023634145.1. NCBI lineage: Eukaryota > Metazoa > Chordata > Actinopteri > Salmoniformes > Salmonidae > Thymallus > Thymallus thymallus. The sequence goes on from CM042381.1 coordinate 34,571,609, forward strand.
TCAGACTGAAAGCCCATCTAAGGTACAGAGCTACAACATATAGCCTGCTGCTGTCTGCTGTGGCAGCATTCACACACTGAGGACATCTATGGACTGAATTAAATGCCACAGCAAACGATGCGAGTCTGTTTTACTGTGGTACCTGCTTCTTCACAAGCAGGTCATTGTGTGTATTATAACTGTCTTCAAAATACAACCAAATGAAGCACATTGGATTTCTTCCATAGGTTTGGGTACCAATCTAAACACGTCTCTCAGATAAAAGGCTTTACAAACTAAATGTATAGCTTTGTCTTTATGTGTAATTGATAGAAAATGTGAAAAGGGTTCCTCTTCACTCTTAGGAAAAAGGGTTCCAAAAGGGTACTTCGGCTGTCTCCATAGGAGAACCCTTTTTGGTTCCAGGTAAAACCCTTTTGTGTTCCATGTAGAACCCTCTATGGAAAGAGTTCTACATGGAACCCCAAATGGTTCTACTTGGAACCAAAAGGGTTCTCCCTGGAACCAACAAGGGTTCTAGATAGCACCTTTTTTTCGTAGAGTGTATAACTATGCAATGTTGGTTGCCTGCGTCTTCTGTATGATTATTTCACATGAAGAAGATCACAGTTTGTCCTGCTTTCTCACAGGTTTTGCTGTGAAATAGTGTTTGAAGCTCTCTTCTCCACAGTGTCAACTCAACTGTCTCTGTTCTCTTTCCTGAGCAGCCTTCCTACAAGCCCACGCCATGAAGCAGTGCCTTTAAACTTCTCACTCTCTGAAGTAAGACTGGACTTTACCACTGGCTGAGACTTCTTGGATTCTATACGTGTTCTAGAATGTTCTAGACTCTTATTGGATTCTATAAACAAATGCTAAGATATAGAGACTTTGCATCAAGGAAAAGGAAGCACTTTTTACAAACTCCTATTGCCAATGTTATAGAAATAGAAAAACATTTCAATTGTAAAATGAACCTATATTATAAATGTAAAAAATTATGAATTATAATAAATAACATAATCTCATATGAACATTTCGTCTTGATTTAATGTGTTTTACACAAAGGGTTTAATTTGACCTCATTTTCCACGTTTCCTTTGAATCTGTGTTTAGGATCAGCCTGTAACTCATCTGCATTCCACAGACCACAGCGTTCTGTACAGGATTCACTCAGGACACTCATTGCACCTTGGATCCCTGTCATTAATGATTGAAAACAGGTTGTTATCAGGTTATGTAAAGGACATGATAAGAACCTAGAATACCACTTTGACTACAGATCTCACTGTCACTCACCTCTCACCACATCATCTGTCTCCATGATAGATTACATTCACCGGTAGACTACCGTCGGTAGATGGCGCTTATCAAGCACTACTGATAGTTCTATTAAATCCTTCATATTGTTGATTAGTCAATCATTTTAAACTATGTTCACCACCTAAACAAAACCACTAGGACTCCAGGCAGCAAACATTTGAAGTGGCAAATAATAGAACAGGACATGAAATAACAAATATAACTTATTAAATGTGAATATTTGGAATAATACAATACATATATGATAGATTAGGCATTAAGACACATATTATTAAATGCAGATTTATTTTTTGAATCCCAGTGAAAGTAACAGTTAGTGATATCATCTTGTCGATTAACGGATATGCTCACTTTTTAAACACTGGCACATCTGAATATTGTTTTTCAGTTCACGCCTCCATTGGTGCAATTAATCAGTGTATAACCACATCAATCAGCCAATCAATCAGTCATGTCAAGTAATCACTCTGATCTTGTAACTCAACATTCATTAAGAGTTTGAGAGATAAATTGATCATAGCAATCATAAATGGATCAATCTCAATCAGTCACTCATTGAGAATAATACCAATATTTATTTAGATGTGAATGTGTGAATTACAATACCCTGTCATAACTATTGGCCTGTTAGTCCAGTTCACCATAGTAATAACTATTGGCCTGTTAGACCAGTTCACCATAGTAATAACTATTGGCCTGTTAGTCCAGTTCACCATAGTAATAACTATTGGCCTGTTAGTCCAGTTCACCATAGTAATAACTATTGGCCTGTTAGTCCTGTTCACCATAGTAATAACTATTGGCCTGTTAGTCCAGTTCACCATAGTAATAACTATTGGCCTGTTAGTCCAGTTCACCATAGTGATAACTATTGGCCTGTTAGTCCAGTTCACCATAGTAATAACTATTGGCCTGTTAGTCCAGTTCACCATAGTAATAACTATTGGCCTGTTAGTCTAGTTCACCATAGTAATAACTATTGACCTGTTAGTCCAGTTCACCATTGTAATAACTATTGGCCTGTTAGTCTAGTTCACCATAGTAATAACTATTGGCCTGTTAGTCCAGTTCACCATAGTAATAACTATTGGCCTGTTAGTCCAGTTCACCATAGTAATAACTATTGGCCTGTTAGTCCAGTTCACCATAGTAATAACTATTGGCCTGTTAGTCCAGTTCACCATAGTAATAACTATTGGCCTGTTAGTCCAGTTCACCATAGTAATAACTATTGGCCTGTTAGTCCAGTTCACCATAGTAATAACTATTGGCCTGTTAGTCCAGTTCACCATACTGATAACTATTGGTCTGTTAGTCCAGTCTACCAGGTAATCACATTATTAATGACAGCTCAGCTCCTCCACAACTGATCAATGGCTCAGTGAGGCTCATCTTTCTGTTAATGTTCATAAGGGATTGGTATGCACATATCCAAAGAACCCTCTGGCCCAGGTTCTGAACTAGATTAAACAACACCAGGGAACTCATTTAGTTTTCTACCAGAGGTGGGTCTTCTTCAGGACCTTGTGATAAATAGACAAGCTTTAAGATACCATGGCCTTTTCACATTACAAATCACTGAGAAATAAAGTGGTGAAGAACGTGCCATGCACATCTAAGATGTGTCTGGAGAAGTGTTGTCCATCTAGTTAGAATCAGTGTTGTCTTTCTGTCTGTGTCTGTTTCCACATAATCAGTTGCACTGTGATTCACTCTAGAAATCATTACTATTGCCAAGCTGCTGTCAAGCAGGGGAGGGCCTATGTGTGTGTGTGTGGAATCTGCCTTGACCTGGCCCATACACATCTGGGAGATGGATCCACAGTCAGCCAACAGTATGTGCTAGGCCAATATTCTTCCCCATTCAGTGTGCTGTGCCAATATTCTTCCCCATTCAGTGTGCTGTGCCAATATTCTTCCCCATTCAGTGTGCTGTGCCAATATTCTTCCCCATTCAGTGTGCTGTGCCAATATTCTTCCCCATTCAGTGTGCTGTGCCAATATTCTTCCCCATTCAGTGTGCTGTGCCAATATTCTTCCCCATTCAGTGTGCTGTGCCAATATTCTTCCCCATTCAGTGTGCTGTGCCAATATTCTTCCCCATTCAGTGTGCTGTGATTCATGTGAAGAGCTCTCTAGTGATGAAGGCTCCTAAAAGAAAATGTCTTCCATCTGTGCTGGTATCCATCACGTCCACCACAGCAGATTATTAAATCAAATACTAGTTTATTGGTCACATGCTTCATAAATAATAGAAAAATAATAACACATAATAATAAAGTAATAATAGATACACAATGAGTAACAATAACATGGTTATAAACCAGTACTGAGTTAATGTGCAGGGATACCAGGTAATAACATGGTTATATACCAGTACTGAGTTAATGTGCAGGGTTACCAGGTAATAACATGGTTATATACCAGTACTGAGTTAATGTGCAGGGTTACCAGGTAATAACATGGTTATATACCAGTACTGAGTTAATGTGCAGGGATACCAGGTAATAACATGGTTATAAACCAGTACTGAGTTAATGTGCAGCGATACCAGGTAATAACATGGTTATATACACAGGGTATCAGTACTGAGGTAATGTGCAGGGATACCAGGTAATAACATGGTTATATACCAGTACTGAGTTAATATGCAGGGATACCAGGTAATAACATGGTTATATACAGGGAGTACCAGTACTGAGTTAATATGCAGGGGTACCAGGTAATAACATGGCTATGTACACAGGGTACCAGGTGATAACATGGCTATATACAGGAGGTACCAGTACCAAGTCGATGTGCAGCTGTACAAGGTAATTGAGGTACATATGTACATATAACTAGGAATAAAGTGACTAGACAACAGGATACTGTGTAGATAATAAACAGTAGCAGCAGTGGAAGTGATGTGTCAAAATAGTGAGTGAAAAAGGGTCAATGCAGATAGTCCAGGTAGCTATTGGTTAACTATTTAACTAACTATTTAGCAGTCGTGGCTTGGGGGTAAAAGCTGTTAATGGTCCTGTTGGTTCCAGAACTGGTGCATCGGTATTGCTTGCTGTGCTGTAGCAGAGAGAACAGTCTATTACTTGGGTGACTCAGGTTATAACACATAGGAGCCAGGTTATAACACATAGGAGACAGGTTGTAACACATAGGAGACAGGTTGTAACACATAGGAGACAGGTTGTAACACATAGGAGACAGGTTATAACACATAGGAGACAGTTTGTAACACATAGGAGCCAGGTTGTAACACATAGGAGACAGGTTGTAACACATAGGAGCCAGGTTGTAACACATAGGAGCCAGGTTGTAACACATAGGACCCAGGTTGTAACACATAGGAGCCAGGTTGTAACAACACCAAGCGGTGATGCAGCCAGTCATGCTCTCAATGGTGCAGCTGTAGAACCTTTTTAGGATCTGAGGGCCCATACCAAATCTTTTCAGCCTACTCAGGGGGAATACGCATTGTCGTGCCCTCTTCATGACTGTGTTGGTGTGTTTGGACATGACAGATCCTTTATGGTGCGGCCCATTCAGAAATCCAGGATCCAGTTTCAGAGGGAGGTGTTCAGTCCCAGGATCCTTAGCTTAGTGATGAGCTTTGAGGGCTCTATGGTGTTGAAGCCTGAGCTGTAGTCAATGAATAGCATTCTCACATAGGTGTTCCTTTTGTTCAGGTGGGAAAGGGCAGTGTGGAGTGCAATAGAGATTGCGTCATCTGTGGATCTGTTTGAGCGGTATGTGAATTGGAATGGGTCCCGGGTGTCTGGGATGATACTGTTGATGTGAGCCATGACCAGCATTTCAAAGCACTTCATGGCTATAGTCATTTGGACAGGTTACCTTGGCGTTCTTGGGCCCATGGACTATGGTGGTCTGCTTGAAACATGTATTTATTACAGACTGTGTCAGGGAGAGGTTGAAAATGTCAGTGAAGACACTTACCAGTGGGTCAGCGCATGCTCTGAGTTTGCGTCCTGGTAATCCGTCTAGCCCTGCGGCCTTGTGAATGTTAACCTGTTAATAGATCTTACTTAAATTGGCTACAGAGAGCGAGATCACACAGTCGTCCGGAACATCTGGTGCTCTCATGCATGGTTCAGCATTGCTTGCCGCGAAGCGAGCATAGAAGGTATTTAGCTCGTCCGTGTTAGTTTGCATGCCCTGCCACATCCGACGAGTGTCAGAGCAGGTGTAGCAAGATTCGATCTTAGTCCTTTGTTGACGCTTTGCCTGTTTGATGGGTTGTCGGAAGTCATAGCGGGATTTATTATAAGAGTCCGGATTGTCCCACTCTTTATGGTTAAGTTTAGGCATTAACTCAAAATGTTTATGGTTAGGGCTAAGTTTAGGCATTAACTCCAAATTCTTAAACTTAGGCAATAATTCTGAATGGTTAAGGTAAGGGTTAAGGTTTAGGATAGGCTTAAAACAAAAACATCAAAAAGCTGGATTCCAACATGCAACCTTTGGAATCAGAGGCAGATGTTCACTTCCATCCACCATCCCCGTCCACAATGCCCTAGCAAAACCGAAAACTACTTGAAGGTAACACCGCTCACGGTTGCCCCTAGTGGCCGTTTTTCATGTCATATAAACTGCCTGATTCTAACTCAGGCGAGCAGAACCTCAAGACTTCCTTAATATAAAGATTGCACACCAGCAGTTGTTAACAGAGAGACACACTCCTTCCCTGAGGCTGCCGTTAAGTCCTGCTAAAGTAGAGCAAAACCAGCTAGATGTAAATGATCCATGTCCTTAGTCAGATAAGGTGGTGTAGCCATCCCATTCAGTTTGCAGACTACCACTAAATCATTTGAGTTAAGTACATGAGAGTTTTCCCTGTGAAGGTGTCAAACCTGCATCCATAATACTCTGTGTCTGTTTTCATCTGGCCTGAGTGAATCTTAGAGGAGGCCAAGGAATTAGAGGAGTTTTGGACGGAGAGAGAAGCTCTCACCGGATGGAAGACATTAGCCTGTTGCAACCTGATGGAAGACATTAGCCTGTTACAACCTGATGGAAGACATTAGCCTGTTGCAACCTGATGGAAGACATTAGCCTGTTGCAACCTGATGGAAGACATTAGCCTGTTACAACCTGATGGAAGACATTAGCCTGTTGCAACCTGATGGAAGACATTAGCCTGTTGCAACCTGATGGAAGACATTAGCCTGTTGCAGTGAGAGAAGTTCTCACCGGATGGAATACATTAGCATGTTGCAGGGAGAGAAGCTCTCACCGAATGGAAGACATTAGCCTGTTGCAGGGAAAGAAGCTCTTTTGATTTCCTCAAGAGCAACATCCGATGGCCATTCTCTTTCTCTCTCTCTCGCTCTCTCTCTCTCTCTCTCTCTCTCTCTCTCTCTCTCTCTCTCTCTCTCTCTCTCTTTCTCTCTCTCTCTCTCTCGTTCTCTCTCTCTCTCCCTTTCTCTCTCTCTCCTCTCTCTCTTTCTCTCTCTCTCAAACATTGACATATTCTTTGAAGTCAAGAAAGTCAAAGCAAACTTGGCTGATGTATTCTGCTAAATCAATTTTGATTTTGGCTTCACTCTACAATATCTGTTGGTGTGGGCCTGTTGACACAGCTGACCTGCTGTTTGATTTTCAAATGACAAATCTGTTTCAGTTCAGATCATTTTGAATAAAGATTTTTCTGGTTCGTAAGAAGCTAGCATGGAAATTCCACAGTGTATTCCTCATAATCTCTTCTGCTTGCTGTCTCAAAGGGCCCTTATTTATTGGCAGATGAGTTTGCAGGTCGAGGGTGTGACATTTTAGTGTGTGTGTTTTTGTGCCTGTGTGTGTGCCAGTGCGTGCCTGTGTGTTTTAGTGTCTCTGGATCTATGGCTGTTCTATTTGACAATCCACTTTTTCTATTTGCCTTTTTGAAGAACATTAACCAGGTCTTTTCATTGGCTTGGGCTGTGTGTGGTTGGCCAAGCAGCCTAGTCAGCCTTAGAAGACTTGTGAATTCAATGTTCTACGTCCCAAATGGAACTCTATTCCCTATATAGTGCACTATGTTTTTCTTTTGACCGGGGCCCTGTAGTGCACTACGTAGGGAAAAGGGTTCGATTTGGGACATATCCAGTGTATATCTCAGCTTTCCTCTGCTAGTAAGTCCTGTTAGTAAAGTATTACAGTATTACATCTGGATGTAGAGCCTGAACCCTTGTAGTACTACCATTATATATCATTCATATTCAATACACACACACGCACGCACGCACGCACACACACACACACACACACACACACACACACACACACATCCAATCCTTCGGTTCTGCCCTAGTTAGCAGGTCAGCAGGAGAACAAACTCTTTTGGTTGTGAGTTGTGTGTCAGTTGTTGTTGATATGAAACTAAAAGAGACTAAGAGAAGTGAACACTTTGTTTTGGTGTCTTCATGACATTCAGTTGCACGTTACTTTGTCATAAAGGAGATGAACAGCAGAACAAGATGACAGCTGAACCCTCTATGATTAATGGAGATCTATTTGATTATCCTGCTCCCTTCTGCTCACTGCCTTACAGTCCTCTCCTTACAGTCCTCTCCTTACAGTCCTCTCCTCACAGTCCTCTCCTTACAGTCCTCTCCTCACAGTCCTCTCCTTACAGTCCTCTCCTTACAGTCCTCTCCTTACAGTCCTCTCCTCACAGTCCTCTCCTCACAGTCCTCTCCTTACAGTCCTCTCCTTACAGTCCTCTCCTCACAGTCCTCTCCCAACAGTCCTCTCCTCACAGTCCTCTCTCAACAGTCCTCTCCCAACAGTCCTCTCCTAACAGTCCTCTCCTAACAGTCCTCTCCTAACAGTCCTCTCCTAACAGTCCTCTCCTTACAGTCCTCTCCTAACAGTCCTCTCCTTACAGTCCTCTCCTAACAGTCCTCTCCTTACAGTCCTCTCCTAACAGTCCTATTCTCACAGTCCTCTCCTCACAGTCCTCTCCTAACAGTCCTCTTCTCACAGTCCTCTCCTCACAGTCCTCTCCTAACAGTCCTCTCCTTACAGTCCTCTCCTCACAGTCCTCTTCTCACAGACCTCTTCTCACAGTCCTCTCCTCACAGTCCTCTCCTCACAGTCCTCTCCTCACAGTCCTCTCCTCACACTCATCTCCTAACAGTCCTCTCCTCACAGTCCTCTCCTCACAGTCCTCTCCTCACACTCATCTCCTAACAGTCCTCTCCTTACAGTCCTCTCCTTACAGTCCTCTCCTTACAGTCCTCTCCTCACAGTCCTCTCCTCACAGTCCTCTCCTTACAGTCCTCTCCTTACAGTCCTCTCCTCACAGTCCTCTCCCAACAGTCCTCTCCTCACAGTCCTCTCCCAACAGTCCTCTCCCAACAGTCCTCTCCTAACAGTCCTCTCCTAACAGTCCTCTCCTAACAGTCCTCTCCTTACAGTCCTCTCCTAACAGTCCTCTCCTTACAGTCCTCTCCTAACAGTCCTCTCCTTACAGTCCTCTCCTAACAGTCCTATTCTCACAGTCCTCTCCTCACAGTCCTCTCCTAACAGTCCTCTTCTCACAGTCCTCTCCTCACAGTCCTCTCCTAACAGTCCTCTCCTTACAGTCCTCTCCTCACAGTCCTCTTCTCACAGACCTCTTCTCACAGTCCTCCCTCACAGTCCTCTCCTCACAGTCCTCTCCTCACAGTCCTCTCCTCACACTCATCTCCTAACAGTCCTCTCCTCACAGTCCTCTCCTCACAGTCCTCTCCTCACACTCATCTCCTAACAGTCCTCTCCTCACAGTCCTCTCCTCACAGTCCTCTCGGTCAACTTCCTTACAGTCCTCTCCTTACAGATTCATTTCAGCACCATCTCTCTCTCTCTCTCTCTCTCTCTCTCTCTCTCTCTCTCTGGTGGATGGTTCTCTCAGAGTACTGTGTGTTTGGAGGAGGTTCTGATTGACAGGGGGGTGGATGGTTCTCTCAGAGTACTGTGTGTTTGGAGGAGGTTCTGATTGACAGGGGGGTGGATGGTTCTCTCAGAGTACTGTGTGTTTGGAGGAGGTTCTGGTTGACAGGGGGGTGGATGGTTCTCTCAGAGTACTGTGTGTTTGGAGGAGGTTCTGATTGACAGGGGGGTGGATGGTTCTCTCAGAGTACTGTGTGTTTGGAGGAGGTTCTGGTTGACAGGGGGGTGGATGGTTCTCTCAGAGTACTGTGTGTTTGGAGGAGGTTCTGGTTGACAGGGGGGTGGATGGTTCTCTCAGAGTACTGTGTGTTTGGAGGAGGTTCTGGTTGACAGGGGGGTGGATGGTTCTCTCAGAGTAATGCTCCTCTATTTAGCCTTGGTCTGCCTACACACTGCATAGTGACAGTATACAGTATTATAACGATGTGCAAATAGTTAAAGTACAAAAGGGAAAATAAATCAACATAAATATGGGTTGTATTTACATGGTGTTTCTTCTTCACTGGTTGTCCTTTTCTTGTGACAACAGGTCACACATCTTGCTGCTGTGATGAACACTGTGGTATTTCACCCAGTAGATATGGGACTTTATCAAAATTAGGTTTGTTTTTGAATTCTTTGTGGATCTGTGTAATCTGAGAGAAATATGTGTCTCTAATATGGTATTACATTTGGCAGGAGGTTAGGAAGTGCAGCTCAGTTTCCACCTCATTTTGTGGGCAGTGTGCACATAGCCTGTCTTCTCTTGAGAGCCAGGTCTGCCTACGGCAGCCTTTCTCAATAGCAAGGCTATTCTCACTGAGTCTGTACATAGTCAAAGCTTTCCTTAAGTTTGGGTCAGTCCCAGTGGTCAGGTATTCTGCCACTGTGGACTCTCTGTTTAGGGCCAAATAGCATTCTAGTTTGCTCAGTTTTCTTTGTTCATTCTTTCCAATGTGTCAAGTAATTCTCTTTTTGTTTTCTCATTTGTTTGGGTCTAAATGTGTTGCTGTCCTGGGGCTCTGTGGGGTCTGTTTATGTTTGTGGACCAGCTTGATTAGGGGACTCATGTATGAGGTGTTTACAAGTGTTATGAGTTGTTTACAGGTGTGTGTATGAGGTGTTTACAGGTGTGTGTATGAGGTGTTTACAGGTGTGTGTATGAGGTGTTTACAGGTGTGTGTATGAGGTGTTTACAGGTGTGTGTATGAGGTGTTTACAGGTGTGTGTATGAGGTGTTTACAGGTGTGTATGAGGTGTTTACAGGTGTGTGTATGAGGTGTTTACAGGTGTGTATGAGGTGTTTACAGGTGTGTGTATGAGGTGTTTACAGGTGTGTGTATGAGGTGTTTACAGGTGTGTGTATGAGGTGTTTACTGGTGTGTTATGAGGTGTTTACTGGTGTGTTGTCAGGTGTGTATGAGGTGTTTACAGGTGTGTGTGTGTGCTGGCTCCTGTGGTAGGATGCTGATGGATGGAGTGACACTGATGGATGTCTTACTTTTGAGTGGTACAGATTGATCTTCATAAACAGATATTATAATGGATGATCCATGTACACATTTAAATGTTTTGTTACTGATATGCTGATAATGTGGATGGTCCATACATGTTCATGTTTTGATGGTTGGAGTGGCTGATTGGTTTATTTTTTATTTTTTTTTATTAATTCCTTTATTTATACAGGGAGTCAGTCTGAGACCAAGGTCTCTCACAGTCCTGTTTACAGAAATCATAAAGACATACAGCCATAAAAACACAGTTACACAAAACAATTACAATCAACAACAATACATTCATTTAAAATCACTTTAAATGTTCCAATAGAAACCAAGACATCAAGCTTAAGGTTTTTTTGAAGCTCATTCCATGAATGAGGGACATGATATATAAAAGCAGTTTTACCCAAATCAGTATGAACCCGTGGAACCTCTAAGGTTAACCAATCTTTGGAACAAGTTTTATAACCACCAATTCTCCAGGTTATTTTGGAGGAGAGATAATTTGGTAGGTTTTGCAATATAGCCTTATAGACGAACATCAGCCAGTGTCTGGCCCTTCTGGAAACCAATGAGTCCCATCCAACCAAAGAGTACAGAATACAGTGATGTGTACGAAACTTGGCGCCTGTTATAAAACGAAGAGCTGCATGATAGACCGCATCCAAGGGCCTCAACACTGAAGCCGATGCATGCATATACAATAGGTCACCATAATCAAGCAGACATAAAAGTAGCTTCAACAACTTCAAGTCTATGCTGAAAGTTTCTATAAAATAAACCAATTTTAATTCTCAGCTTTCTTTTCAAATCTGTAATATGTGCTTTGAAGGAGAGATGTTCATCTACCCAGATACCAAGGTATTTATAGGATTGAACACGTTCTATGCCAGAGCCTTCCAAGGTACAAATCTTAAAATCATCCACATGTTGCTTTCTGTACTTTGAGGAAAATATTATATATTTGGTTTTACTTGTATTTAACACAAGCTTAAGATCTAAAAGGGATTTCTGTAGACACAGAAAATCAGACTGGAGATGAGCAAGAGCCTGAGCATGGGATTTGCCAGTAGCATAAAGTATTGTGTCGTCAGCATAGAAATTATATTTACAGTTTCTTACATTGGTACAGATTTCATTTATATAAAGAGTGAACAACATAGGTCCCAAAATCGACCCTTGAGGAACCCCCTTTTGAACAACCAGAGAATTTGACTTTATGCCATCAGTTACAATGGCCTGAGTTCTATCACTCAGATAGTTCCCAAGCCATGAGCAAGTATTCCTTGCAAGACCAATCGAAGCCAGTATAGGGGAGTATGGAGCAGTATGGAGGAGTATAGAGGAGTATGGAGGAGTATAGAGGAGTATAGAGGAGTATAGAGGAGTATAGAGGGGTATAGGGGAGTATAGAGGAGTATAGAGGAGTATAGAGGAGTATAGGGGAGTATAGAGGAGTATGGGGGAGTATAGAGGAGTATAGAGGAGTATAGGGGAGTATAGAGGAGTATGGGGGAGTATGGGGGAGTATAGAGGAGTATAGAGGAGTATACGGGAGTATAGAGGAGTATAGGGGAGTATAGAGGAGTATACGGGAGTATAGAGGAGTATAGAGGAGTATAGGGGAGTATAGAGGAGTATAGAGGAGTATAGGGGAGTATAGAGGAGTATGGGGGAGTATGGGGGAGTATAGAGGAGTATAGAGGAGTATACGGGAGTATAGAGGAGTATAGGGGAGTATAGAGGAGTATAGAGGAGTATAGAGGAGTATAGGGGAGTATAGAGGAGTATGGGGGAGTATGGGGGAGTATAGAGGAGTATAGAGGAGTATACGGGAGTATAGAGGAGTATAGGGGAGTATAGAGGAGTATACGGGAGTATAGAGGAGTATAGGGGAGTATAGGGGAGTATAGAGGAGTATAGGGGAGTATAGGGGAGTATAGAGGAGTATAGGGGAGTATAGGGGAGTATAGAGGAGTATAGGGGAGTATAGGGGAGTATAGGGGAGTATAGAGGGGTATACAGGAGTATAGAGGAGTATAGGGGAGTATAGAGGAGTATAGGGGAGTATAGAGGAGTATAGAGGAGTATAGGGTAGTATGGAGGAGTATAGAGGAGAATAGAGGAGTATAGGGGAGTATAGAGGAGTATAGGGGAGTATAGAGGAGTATAGGGGAGTATAGGGGAGTATAGAGGAGTATAGAGGAGTATAGGGGAGTATAGGGGAGTATAGAGGAGTATAGAGGAGTATAGGGGAGTATAGAGGAGTATAGGGGAGTATAGAGGAGTATAGGGGAGAATAGAGGAGTATAGAGGAGTTTAGGGGCGTATAGGGGAGTATAGGGGAGTATAGAGGAGTATAGGGGAGTATAGAGTGGTATAGGGGAATATAGAGGAGTATAGGGGAGAATAGGGGAGTATAGGGGAGTATAGGGGAGTATATAGGAGTATAGGGGATAATAGAGGAGTATAGGGGAGTATAGGGGAGTATAGGGGGGCATAGAGGAGTATAGAGGAGTATATGGGAGTATAGGGGAGTATAGGGGAGTATAGGGGAGTACAGAGGAGTACAGAGGAGTATATGGGAGTATAGAGGAGTATAGGGGAGAATAGAGGAGTATAGGGGAGTATAGAGGAGTATAGGGGAGTATAGAGGAATATAGAAGAGTATAGGGGAGTATAGAGGAGTATAGGGGAGTATAGAGGAATATAGAGGAGTATATGGGAGTATAGAGGAGTATAGAGGAGTATAGAGGAGTATACGGGAGTATAGAGGAGTATAGGGGAGTATAGAGGAGTATAGAGGAGTATAGAGGAGTATAGGGGAGTATAGAGGAGTATGGGGGAGTATGGGGGAGTATAGAGGAGTATAGAGGAGTATACGGGAGTATAGAGGAGTATAGGGGAGTATAGAGGAGTATAGAGGAGTATAGAGGAGTATAGGGGAGTATAGAGGAGTATGGGGGAGTATGGGGGAGTATAGAGGAGTATAGAGGAGTATACGGGAGTATAGAGGAGTATAGGGGAGTATAGAGGAGTATACGGGAGTATAGAGGAGTATAGGGGAGTATAGGGGAGTATAGAGGAGTATAGGGGAGTATAGGGGAGTATAGAGGAGTATAGGGGAGTATAGGGGAGTATAGAGGAGTATAGGGGAGTATAGGGGAGTATAGGGGAGTATAGAGGGGTATACAGGAGTATAGAGGAGTATAGGGGAGTATAGAGGAGTATAGGGGAGTATAGAGGAGTATAGAGGAGTATAGGGTAGTATGGAGGAGTATAGAGGAGAATAGAGGAGTATAGGGGAGTATAGAGGAGTATAGGGGAGTATAGAGGAGTATAGGGGAGTATAGGGGAGTATAGAGGAGTATAGAGGAGTATAGGGGAGTATAGGGGAGTATAGAGGAGTATAGAGGAGTATAGGGGAGTATAGAGGAGTATAGGGGAGTATAGAGGAGTATAGGGGAGAATAGAGGAGTATAGAGGAGTTTAGGGGCGTATAGGGGAGTATAGGGGAGTATAGAGGAGTATAGGGGAGTATAGAGTGGTATAGGGGAATATAGAGGAGTATAGGGGAGAATAGGGGAGTATAGGGGAGTATAGGGGAGTATATAGGAGTATAGGGGATAATAGAGGAGTATAGGGGAGTATAGGGGAGTATAGGGGGGCATAGAGGAGTATAGAGGAGTATATGGGAGTATAGGGGAGTATAGGGGAGTATAGGGGAGTACAGAGGAGTACAGAGGAGTATATGGGAGTATAGAGGAGTATAGGGGAGAATAGAGGAGTATAGGGGAGTATAGAGGAGTATAGGGGAGTATAGAGGAATATAGAAGAGTATAGGGGAGTATAGAGGAGTATAGGGGAGTATAGAGGAATATAGAGGAGTATATGGGAGTATAGAGGAGTATAGGGGAGAATAGAGGAGTATAGGGGAGTATAGAGGAGTATAGGGGAGTATAGAGGAGTATAGAGGAGTATAGAGGAGTATAGGGGAGTATAGAGGAATATAGAGGAGTATATGGGAGTATGGAGGAGTATAGGGGAGTATAGGGGAGTATAGAGGAGTATATGGGAGTATAGGGGAGTATAGAGGAGTATATGGGAGTATAGAGGAGTATAGAGGAGTATGGAGGAGTATAGGGGAATATAGGGGAGTATAGGGGAGTATAGAGGAGTATGGAGGAGTATAGGGGAATATAGGGGAGTATAGGGGAGTATAGAGGAGTATAGAGGAGTATAGGGGAATATAGGGGAGTATAGGGGAGTATAGAGGAGTATGGAGGAGTATAGGGGAATATAGGGGAGTATATGGGAGTATAGGGGAGTATAGAGGAGTATGGAGGAGTATAGGGGAATATAGGGGAGTATAGTGGAGTATAGGGGAGTATAGAGGAGTATGGAGGAGTATAGGGGAATATAGGGGAGTATAGGGGAGTATAGGGGAGTATAGGGGAGTATAGAGGAGTATGGAGGAGTATAGAGGAGTATAGGGGAGTATAGGGGAGTATAGGGGAGTATAGAGGAGTATAGGGGAGTATAGGGGAGTATAGGGGAGTATAGAGGAGTATGGAGGAGTATAGGGGAATATAGGGGAGTATAGGGGAGTATAGGGGAGTATAGGGGAGTATAGAGGAGTATGGAGGAGTATAGAGGAGTATAGGGGAGTATAGGGGAGTATAGGGGAGTATAGAGGAGTATATGGGAGTATAGGGGAGTATAGGGGAGTATAGGGGAGTATGGAGGAGTATAGGGGAGTATAGGGGAGTATAGGGGAGTATAGAGGAGTATAGGGGAGTATAGGGGAGTATAGGGGAGTATAGAGGAGTATGGAGGAGTATAGGGGAATATAGGGGAGTATAGGGGAGTATAGAGGAGTATGGAGGAGTATATGGGAGTATAGAGGAGTATAGAGGAGTATGGAGGAGTATAGGGGAGTATAGGGGAGTATAGAGGAGTATATGGGAGTATAGAGGAGTATAGAGGAGTATGGAGGAGTATAGGGGAGTATAGGGGAGTATATGGGAGTATAGAGGAGTATAGAGGAGTATAGGGGAGTATAGAGGAGTATAGGGGAGTATAGGGGAGTATAGAGGAGTCTGGAGGAGTATAGGGGAGTATAGGGGAGTATAGGGGAGTATAGAGGAGTATATGGGAGTATAGGGGAGTATAGGGGAGTCTGGAGGAGTATAGGGGAATATAGGGGAGTATAGAGGAGTATATGGGAGTATAGGGGAGTATAGAGGAGTATAGAGGAGTATAGAGGGGAGCTTGGTGTTGAGCTTGGCGGAAACAATAGTGTTGAATGCTGAACTGTAGTCTATGAACAGCATTCTCACATTGATGATTCCCCTTGTTCAGATGTGTTTCGGCCATATGAATAGAGATGGAAATGTCATCTTCCATGGATCTGTTGGAGCGGTAGTCACTGGGACGATGGTGGTCTCCTTAAAGCAGGTGGGTACTACAGCCTGGGACAGGGACAGGTTGAAGATGTCTGAGAAGACGCCCAGCAGCTGATCAACACACTCTTCAAGGATGCAGTCAGGGATATAATCTGGGCCGAAGGCTTTGTGAGCAATGTTCCCTCAAATATTTTTTGGCACTGAGCAAATTTCAGGTCTGCTGAGCGCAATCTTGAACATTTTGAACATTGTGTAACTTCCAGCGCATGTTTACTGTGAACACTAAGTCTGTACCCTTTTTAAGTTACAGTTTTAACAGTGTTCAAGTAGGCTATTGTGGCTATTTGATCATTATGTAGGCCTAACAGAGTGGCCTACCATCAAAAACAATGGAGAAAATGCATCCAATAACAACAAGTAAATAGCTGTTCTATCATTCAGCCTACAGTAGCAGCCATTGTGTGGCGTTCAATGTAGGCCTACATTCCATGAGACTTCTGAAAAAAACATGCAGGTCTTGACATGAACCTGTTCATCCACTGGTCCTTCAGACTAGGAGGTGACTGAACATGTGTTGTTTGATACAAGAAACCACTACTAAATAAAATGCATCATTATTCCCATACCATTATTACAGAGAATCAGACACATTATGCTGCCCTCTGCCTATTGGCTACTTAGCTTATTCAAGCCTGTCTCAAAATACAACACTGCACCTTTAAGAAAAAAAAAGTAATTTACCTGACTTGCTTTTCAAATATGTCTAGAAATGTACAAGTCTAACAAAGGATATGAACAACATGGACACACGTGGCTTTTTTTGAGTCTGTATTGTCTTTCTACGTCCCTAATGCAACCTGCTGGCCTTTAAGTGTCACGAGCCACGGAGTCATCAGGGTTCTGCTGATATTGACTGCTGCAGTACGGGCTCTCAGCATGGTACTGATATTGACTGCTGCAGTACGGGCTCTCAGCATGGTACTGATATTGACTGCTGCAGTACGGGCTCTCAGCATGGTACTGATATTGACTGCTGCAGTACGGGCTCTCAGCATGGTACAGATATTGACTGCTGCAGTACAGGCTCTCAGCATGGTACGGTTATTGACTGCTGCAGTACGGGCTCTCAGCATGGTACGGATATTGACTGCTGCAGTACGGGCTCTCAGCATGGTACAGATATTGACTGCTGCAGTACGGGCTCTCAACATGGTACGGATATTGACTGCTGCAGTACGGGCTCTCAGCATGGTACGGATATTGACTGCTGCAGTACGGGCTCTCAGCATGGTACGGATATTAACTGCTGCAGTACGGGCTCTCAGCATGGTACGGATATTGACTGCTGCAGTACGGGCTCTCAGCATGGTACGGATATTGACTGCTGCAGTACGGGCTCTCGGGACCGGTTGGGGTATGTCTAGATGGTTATTGTGGGTACAACATCATCAACACATCTCCTGATGAAGCCTGTTTCTGACGATGCCATATGTGTGGCAGAGAGAGTGATATACAGCGGGTGAAATAAGTATTGAACACGTCACCATTTTTCTCAGTAAATATATTTCCAAAGGTGCTATTGACATTACATTTTCACCAGATGTTGGTAACAACCCAAGTAATCCATACATACAAAGAAACCAAAACAAATAAGTTCAGAAATTAAGTTATGTGTAATAATGTGAAATGACACAGGGAAAAAGTATTGAACACATGAAGAAAGGGAGGTGCAAAAAGGCATGGAAAGCCAAGACAACAGCTGAAAACTATCAGTAATTAAAAAGCAATCCAGTGCAAATTAATATCAGCTGGTTCAGTCCCAACTGATGGCCTACAAAAAGGTATCATTGCCAAGGTGTCACACAAGACACATCTCATGATGGGTAAAAGCAAAGAGCTGTCTCAAGACCTTTGCAACCTAATTGTTACAAAACATAATGATGGCATTGGTTATCGGCGCATTTCTAAGCTTCTGAATGTTCCAGTGAGCACTGTTGGGGCCATAATACAGAAGTGGAAAGACAATAATTTCACCATAAATTTGCCTCGACCAGGTGCTCCTCGCAAGATTTCTGACAGAGGAGTGAAAAGAATAATCAGAAGAGTTGTCCAAGAGCCAAGGACCACTTGTGGAGAGCTTCAAAAAGACCTGCAATTAGCAGGTACTGTTGTCTCAAAGAAAACAGTAAGTAATGCACTCCACCGCCATGGCCTGTATGCACGCTCACCACGCAAGGCTCCATTGCTGAATAAAAAGCATGTTGAAGCTCGTTTAAAGTTTGCTGCACAACATTTGGAAAAGCCAGTGAAATACTGGGAGAATATAGTGTGGTCAGATGAGAGCAAAATTGAACTGTTTGGATGTCATAACACACACCATGTTTGGAGGAGAAATGGCACTGCACATCACCCTAAAAACACCATACCAACAGTGAAGTTTGGATGTGGGAACATCATGGTGTGGGGCTGCTTTTCAGCAAATGGTACTGGCAAACTTCACATAATTGAAGGAAGGATGAATGGGCAAATTTACCGAGACATTCTTGACAAAAATCTGCTGCCATCTACCAGGATGATGAAGATGAAACGAGGGTGGACATTTCAGCAAGACAATGATCCAAAACACACAGCCAAGAAAACTCTCAATTGGTTTCAAAGAAAGAAAATAAAGCTTCTAGAATGGCCCAGCCAATCACCTGACTTAAATCCCATTGAAAATCTATGGAAAGAACTGAAGATCAAGATTCATAGAAGAGGCCCACGGAACCTTCAAGATTTGAAGACTGTTTGTGTGAAAGAATGGGCCAAAATCACACCAGAGCAATGCATGCGACTAGTTTCTCCATACAGGAGGCGTCTTGAAGATGTCATTACTAACAAAGGCTTTTGTACAAAGTATTAAATAAATATCAGTAAGTGTGTTCAACACTTCCCTGTGTCATTTCACAATATTACACATAACTTAATTTCTGAACTTATTTGTTTTGGTTTCTTTGTATGTATGGATTATTAATATGTATCATGCCTTATGTATGGTAGAGAGAGAAGGGTGTGTGTGTTTGTGTGTGTGTGTTAGGGATAGTGTCATATTCACCTGTAACACAGCAACGTGGACCACAGCTACACTACAGTACATTGATGTGTTAAAGGGGAAATCTGCGATATGTACACTACAGTTCAAAAGTGTCCTTGTTTTAGAAAGAAAAGCATGTTTTCTGTCCATTAAAATAACAGCAATTTGATCAGAAATACAGTGTAGACATTGTTAATTTTGTAAATGACTATTGTAGCTGGAAACGGCAGATTTTCTAGAATGGAATATCTACATAGGAGTACAGAGGCCCATTATCAGCAACCATCACTCCTGTGTTCCAATGGCACGTTGTGTTAGCTAATCCAAGTTTATCATTTTAAAAGGCTAATTGATCATTAGAAAACCCTTTTGCAATTATGTTAGCACAGCTGAAAACTGTTGTGCTGATTAAAGAAGCAATAAAACTGTCCTTCTGTCACGCCTGCTCCCACTCTCCCTCCCTGCACTACGCACTCCTGCCACCATCATTACAAACACCTGCTTCCCTCGTCACGCGCTACACTGATTATTGGACTCAATCACCTGTTATTACCTCTCCTATATCTGTCTGTTCTCCAGCTCCATTCCCTGCCTCAGCATTGTTTATTACCTCCCCTATATATGTCTGTTCTCCAGCTCCATTCCCTGCCTCAGAAATGTTTATTACCTCTCCTACATCTGTCTGTTCTCCAGCTCCATTCCCTGCCTCAGCATTGTTTATTACCTCTCCTATATCTGAAAGAGGAGTGGGAGGCCCCGGTGAACAACTGAACAAGAGGACAAGTACATTAGAGTGTCTAGTTTGAGAAACAGACGCCTCACAAGTCCTCAACTGGCAGCTTCATTAAATAGTACCCACAAAACACCAGTCTCAACGTTGCTGATAATGGGACTCTGTACGCCTATGTAGATATTCCATAAAAAATCAACCGTTTCCAGCTACAATAGTCATTTACAACATTAACAATGTCTACACTGTATTTCTGATCAATTGTATGTTATTTTAATGGACAAAAAACTTTCAAAAACAAGGACATTTCTAAATGACCGCAAACTTTTGAACGGTAGTTCTATTTTATCCATCAAGAATCAATGGGTTTATATAATTAATTGAAATGTCAAAAAATTGTTGTAGCAATTGCAGATAGCCCCTTTAAACCAGCAACATAGCTGTGGTCGAAGTCAACCATGGCTTTATGGTTCTCCCCCTGAGAGTGCAGCTCACCCAGCTCCACGGACCATTACAGGTTACGTTATGACTCTCACATGCAACGGGCTTAAGAAAATATCAAGTGTCTCCAATTGTGATGAAGAAAGACAAGGAGCGAGAGAGAGGGTTAGAGGGGAGAGAGAGAGAGAGAGGGAGGGAGAGAGAGAGAGGGTTAGAGGGGAGAGAGAGGGTTAGAGGAGAGAGAGAGAGAGGGTTAGAGGAGAGAGAGAGGGTTAGAGGGGAGAGAGAGGGTTAGAGGGGAGAGAGAGAGGGTTAGAGGGGAGAGAGAGAGAGGGGGTTAGAGGGGAGAGAGAGAGAGGGTTAGAGGGGAGAGAGAGAGAGGGTTAGAGGGGAGAGAGAGAGGGAGAGAGAGAGAGGGTTAGAGGGGAGAGAGAGAGGGGGTTAGAGGGGAGAGAGAGAGGGTTAGAGGGGAGAGAGAGAGGGTTAGAGGGGAGAGAGAGAGAGAGAGAGGGAGGGAGAGAGAGAGAGGGTTAGAGGGGAGAGAGAGGGTTAGAGGAGAGAGAGAGAGAGGGTTAGAGGAGAGAGAGAGGGTTAGAGGGGAGAGAGAGGGTTAGAGGGGAGAGAGAGAGGGTTAGAGGGGAGAGAGAGAGGGGGTTAGAGGGGAGAGAGAGAGAGGGTTAGAGGGGAGAGAGAGAGAGGGTTAGAGGGGAGAGAGAGAGGGAGAGAGAGAGAGGGTTAGAGGGGAGAGAGAGAGGGTTAGAGGGGAGAGAGAGAGAGGGTTAGAGGGGAGAGAGAGCGGGTTAGAGGGGAGAGAGAGAGAGGGTTAGAGGGGAGAGAGAGAGGGTTAGAGGGGAGAGAGAGAGGGTTAGAGGGGAGAGAGAGAGAGGGTTAGAGGAGAGAGAGAGGGTTAGAGGGGAGAGAGAGGGTTAGAGGGGAGAGAGAGAGGGTTAGAGGGGAGAGAGAGAGGGGGTTAGAGGGGAGAGAGAGAGAGGGTTAGAGGGGAGAGAGAGAGAGGGTTAGAGGGGAGAGAGAGAGGGAGAGAGAGAGAGGGTTAGAGGGGAGAGAGAGAGGGTTAGAGGGGAGAGAGAGAGAGGGTTAGAGGGGAGAGAGAGAGAGGGTTAGAGGGGAGAGAGAGAGGGGGTTAGAGGGGAGAGAGAGAGAGAGAGGGTTAGAGGGGAGAGAGAGAGGGTTAGAGGGGAGAGAGAGAGAGGGTTAGAGGGGAGAGAGAGAGGGTTAGAGGGGAGAGAGAGAGAGGGTTAGAGGGGAGAGAGAGAGAGGGAGAGAGAGAGAGGGTTAGAGGGGAGAGAGAGAGGGGGTTAGAGGGGAGAGAGAGAGAGGGTTAGAGGGGAGAGAGAGAGGGTTAGAGGGGAGAGAGAGAGAGGGTTAGAGGGGAGAGAGAGAGAGGGTTAGAGGGGAGAGAGAGAGGGTTAGAGGGGAGAGAGAGAGGGGGTTAGAGGGGAGAGAGAGAGAGAGAGGGTTAGAGGGGAGAGAGAGAGGGTTAGAGGGGAGAGAGAGAGAGGGTTAGAGGGGAGAGAGAGAGGGTTAGAGGGGAGAGAGAGAGAGGGTTAGAGGGGAGAGAGAGAGAGGGAGAGAGAGAGAGGGTTAGAGGGGAGAGAGAGAGGGGGTTAGAGGGGAGAGAGAGAGAGGGTTAGAGGGGAGAGAGAGAGGGTTAGAGGGGAGAGAGAGAGAGGGTTAGAGGGGAGAGAGAGAGAGGGTTAGAGGGGAGAGAGAGAGGGTTAGAGGGGAGAGAGAGAGGGTTAGAGGGGAGAGAGAGAGAGGGTTAGAGGGGAGAGAGAGAGGGTTAGAGGGGAGAGAGAGAGAGGGTTAGAGGGGAGAGAGAGAGAGGGAGAGAGAGAGAGGGTTAGAGGGGAGAGAGAGAGGGGGTTAGAGGGGAGAGAGAGAGGGTTAGAGGGGAGAGAGAGAGGGTTAGAGGGGAGGGAGAGAGAGGGTTAGAGGGGAGAGAGAGAGAGGGTTAGAGGGGAGAGAGAGAGAGGGTTAGAGGGGAGAGAGAGAGGGTTAGAGGGGAGAGAGAGAGGGTTAGAGGGGAGGGAGAGAGAGGGTTAGAGGGGAGAGAGAGAGAGGGTTAGAGGGGAGAGAGAGAGGGTTAGAGGGGAGAGAGAGAGGGTTAGAGGGGAGAGAGGGTTAGAGGGGAGAGAGAGAGGGGGTTAGAGGGGAGAGAGAGAGGGTTAGAGGGGAGAGAGAGAGGGTTAGAGGGGAGAGAGAGAGAGAGGGTTAGAGGGGAGAGAGAGAGGGTTAGAGGGGAGAGAGAGAGAGGGTTAGAGGGGAGAGAGAGAGGGTTAGAGGGGAGAGAGAGAGGGTTAGAGGGGAGAGAGAGAGGGTTAGAGGGGAGAGAGAGAGGGTTAGAGGGGGAGAGAGAGAGGGTTAGAGGGGAGAGAGAGAGGGTTAGAGGGGGGAGAGAGAGAGGGTTAGAGGGGAGAGAGAGAGGGTTAGAGGGGAGAGAGAGAGGATTAGAGGGGAGAGAGAGAGGGTTAGAGGGGGGAGAGAGAGGGTTAGAGGGGAGAGAGAGAGGGGTTAGAGGGGAGAGAGAGAGGGTTAGAGGGGAGAGGAGAGAGGGTTAGAGGGGAGAGAGAGAGGGTTAGAAGGTGAGAGAGAGAGGGTTAGAGGGGAGAGAGAGAGAGGGTTAGAGGGGAGAGAGGGGTTAGAGGGGAGAGAGAGAGGGTTAGAGGGGAGAGAGAGAGAGGGTTAGAGGGAGAGAGAGAGAGGGTTAGAGGGGAGAGAGAGAGGGTTAGAGGGGAGAGAGAGAGGGTTAGAGGGGAGAGAGAGAGGGTTAGAGGGGAGAGAGAGAGAGGGTTAGAGGGGAGAGAGAGAGGGTTAGAGGGAGAGAGAGAGAGGGTTAGAGGGGAGAGAGAGAGAGGGTTAGAGGGGAGAGAGAGAGGGTTAGAGGGGAGAGGAGAGAGGGTTAGAGGGGAGAGAGAGGGGTTAGAGGGAGAGAGAGAGAGGGTTAGAGGGGAGAGAGAGAGAGGGTTAGAGGGGAGAGAGAGAGAGGGTTAGAGGGGAGAGAGAGAGAGGGTTATAGGGAGGGAGAGAGAGGGGTTAGAGGGGAGAGAGAGAGAGAGAGGGTTATAGAGGAGTGAGAGAGAGAGAGGGTTAGAGGGAGAGAGAGAGAGAGAGGGTTAGAGGGGAGAGAGAGAGAGAGAGGTTAGAGGGGAGAGAGAGAGAGGGTTAGAGGGGAGAGAGAGAGAGGGTTAGAGGGGAGAGAGAGGGTTAGAGGGGAGTGAGAGAGGGGTTAGAGGGAGAGAGAGAGAGGGGTTAGAGGGGAGAGAGAGGGGTTAGAGGGGAGAGAGAGAGGTTAGAGGGGAGAGAGAGGAGGGGGTTAGAGGGGAGAGAGAGAGGGTTAGAGGGGAGAGAGAGAGAGGGTTAGAGGGGAGAGAGAGAGGGTAGGGAGAGAGAGGGTTAGAGGGGAGAGAGAGAGGGTTAGAGGGGAGAGAGAGAGAGGGTTAGAGGGGGAGAGAGAGAGGTTAGAGGGGAGAGAGAGAGGGGGTTAGAGGGGAGAGAGAGAGTGAGAGGGTTAGAGGGGAGAGAGAGAGGGGTTAGAGGGAGAGAGAGAGAGGGTTTAGAGGGGAGAGAGAGAGGGTTAGAGGGGAGAGAGTGTGTGGGTTAGAGGGGGTGTGAGTGTGGGTGGGAGAGAGGGGTTAGTGGGGAGAGGAGAGGGGTTAGAGGGTGGAGAGGAGAGAGGGTTAGAGGGGAGGAGAGAGGGTTAGAGGGGAGAGAGTGTGAGGGGTTAGTGGGGAGAGAGAGAGAGGTTAGAGGGGAGAGAGAGAGGGTTAGAGGGGAGAGAGAGAGGGTTAGAGGGGAGAGAGAGAGGGTTAGAGGGGAGAGAGAGAGGGTTAGAGGGGAGAGAGAGAGAGGGTTAGAGGGGAGAGAGAGAGAGGGGAGAGAGAGAGGGTTAGAGGGGAGAGAGAGAGGGGTTAGAGGGGAGAGAGAGAGGGTTAGAGGGGAGAGAGAGAGGGTTAGAGGGGAGGGAGAGAGAGGGTTAGAGGGGAGAGAGAGAGAGGGTTAGAGGGGAGAGAGAGAGGGTTAGAGGGGAGAGAGAGAGGGTTAGAGGGGAGAGAGAGGGGTTAGAGGGGAGAGAGAGAGGGTTAGAGGGGAGAGAGAGAGAGGTTAGAGGGGAGAGAGAGAGGTTAGAGGGGGAGAGAGAGGGTTAGAGGGGAGAGAGGGGTTAGAGGGGAGAGAGAGAGGGGTTAGAGGGGAGAGAGAGAGGGTTAGAGGGGAGAGAGAGAGGGTTAGAGGGGAGAGAGAGAGAGAGGGTTAGTGGGAGAGAGAGAGGGGTTAGAGGGGAGAGAGAGAGGGTTAGAGGGGAGAGAGAGAGGGTTAGAGGGGAGAGAGAGAGGGTTAGAGGGGAGAGAGAGAGGGTTAGAGGGGAGAGAGAGAGGGTTAGAGGGGAGAG
>CM042381.1:34601374-34693874 GCA_023634145.1 Thymallus thymallus
GTGGAAGGAAAATCATCTGGATCTGGGGTTGGTGAACCATTCTTGCCGTCGGAAACATAGATCTGGAACTGTTGGGGTGTTAGGACCTAGTTTAACAATTATGCATCCATCCGTGAGTAACTCTGGTCTGTAATCACTCATTCACTCAGGACTTATTTATTCATTCAGGTCTGTATAAACATATTCATGTACAGTTGTTATATCATATCACGTGCAATATTGCTAGAAATTCTTGGGCCTAACTTACGTAGTCATTCACTCAGGAATGCATATTAGTATCCTGTCAGTTGTATCTTTTTTCATTGCTTTTAGTATATCGAATGTGCAATACGTGCAGTTGTCTGTAATTAAACCCTGCGCACTAAGGACTGTATTTTAAGAAATTTCCCCCTCGGGGATCAATAAAGTATCTATCTATCTATCTATCTATCTATCTATCTATCTATCTATCTATCTATCTATCTATCTATCTATCTATCTATCTATCTATCTATCTATCTATCTATCTATCTATCTATCTATCTATCTATCTATCTATCTATCTATCTATCTATCTATCTATCTATCTATCTATCTATCTATCTATCTATCTATCTATCTATCTATCTATCTATCTATCTATTAGGGCTGCATGGTGGAAGCTCACATTGTGTAGTGTGTCCTGGGGCCCTGTGTTGTCTCCCTGGGGTGTGTGGGGGGGGGGTCATACACAGTATCAACAAACACCAGAAGGAGTGCTGTGTTGTCAGGGCCAAGTGTGACATGGTGATGAACAACCCCCTGCTGACTGATAGCAGAACACATTGTGATGGTACCACCTCTTTGGCCAGGGACCTCCACCCTTGCTCGGTGGCCAATGATGTTCCTTCCCCGGCGCTGCCTCTTGGTCAGATTGAATCCTGCCTCGTCGACATAGATGAACTCAATGCGGTCGTCATTTGCATCAAGCTCAAGTATTCTCTGCCCATGTAGACACGGTGATTAGAACATGGTGCGTTAGTCTACTTCCTGTACCGTTGTCTCTGACCATGTAGACACGGTGATTAGAACATGGTGCGTTAGTCTACTTCCTGTACCGTTGTCTCTGACCATGTAGACACGGTGATTAGAACATGGTGCGTTAGTCTACTTCCTGTACCGTTGTCTCTGCCCATGTAGACACGGTGATTAGAACATGGTGCGTTAGTCTACTTCCTGTACCGTTGTCTCTGCCGAGCGCACAATAGTACTGTAAACAGATTCATACTCACTGGCACATACAAGTAGCGCATCTCTTTCACACGAGTCTAATCACATTATTTGTCAACACCATGCTGACTGTTTCAGCCTCTTGTTCTCGGGTGAAGAGACGGTTTCTCCCACCAGCAGGTGGTCTTCTCTCGACCCTGTGTGCAAACAATACAATGTCATGTGCAAACATGCAGTATTCTTGTGACCGAAATATTATTCGAAAGCCAAATATTGTGCATGAAAATGAAGAACTGTAATATATAATGTTTACTTGCTTTCGATCACAGTGTATAAACCACTGGGAAAAACGTCCTTATTTATATTCAGTTTGTTAGGAGAAGGTTCGCTCCTCCAGAGTGAAAACAGGGATGGTCACAGTGCTAGATGGTCGGGAAAAGGCCTCATTATAACATGTAGGCCTCCTTTGAAGAGAAATAATACACTTTTTCTCCCACTGAAATGAGTGTGTGTTCAAATGTGTGTGTGTGTTTGTGTGTGAGAGTGAAATGAGGAAGATTTGAGTTATCAGCAGGCGGTCGGCCGGCCTATTCCAAGGTATCCCAGCAGGCTTTGTCACGTCATTGTGGTGCAGTTCCACCAGCAGCTGATAGTATTCATCTGTTTGTGTGTGTGTTTGGTGTGTGTGTGTGTGTGGTGTGTGTGTGGTGTGTGTGTGTGTGTGGTGTGTGTGTATATAATTGTGTAGTCTGTGTGTATGTGTGTGTATGTTGTGTTTGGTGTGTGTGTGTGTGTGTGTGTCTGTGAATGTTTATCTAGTGTGTATTTTGTGTGTGTGTTTGGTGTGTGTTTGCTGTGAGTGTGTGTTTGCTTGGTGTGTGTGTGTGTATATAATTGCGTGTCTGTGTGTGTGGTGTGTATGTTGTGTGTTTGGTGTGTGTGTGTGTGTGTATATAATTGTGTGTCTGTAAGTGTGGTGTTTATGTTGTGTGTTTGGTGTGTGTGTGTGTATGTGTGTGTGTGTGTATGTTTGGTGTGTGTGTGTATATAATTGTGTAGTGTGTG
Source organism: Thymallus thymallus (assembly GCA_023634145.1). NCBI lineage: Eukaryota > Metazoa > Chordata > Actinopteri > Salmoniformes > Salmonidae > Thymallus > Thymallus thymallus. Next base: position 34,603,628 of record CM042381.1, read on the forward strand.
TGTATGTGTGTGTATGTTGAATGTTTAGTGTTTGTGTAGTGTGTGTATGTTTGTGTAGTGTGTGTATGTTGTGTGTTTGTGTGTGTGTCCCCGCTCTGCTCAGGCCAACGGTGAGTAAACAGTTGATCTGGTAAGCCAGACTAAGTTCCCATGAAGAGGTGGACGAATCCTACTGCACACAATACTGCACACGTCGTCCAACTTCCCTCATGGACTTTCAACTCTGCTGCTAGGTTGGTTTCTGCAAGACAGATCCTGCAAGGTATTTGAATATCAGTTATACAACATATTTTGCAATGTCTGTTAATTCAAGAGAATCAATTGTATTTTCTTTCACTGTGTTGAATAAGTTTGAGATGCGTTGTTATACAGTGAGTATGGTTTGTTCCATATCTCAAAGACTGTAGAACACTTCCCTCAGAGACAGCAGGTTGTTCCATATCTCAAAGACTGTAGAACACTTCCCTCAGAGACAGCAGGTCTATATAACTGTTACCCTGGTAACCCTCAGAGGCAAAGTCTTACAAAAGGGTGGTCAGTTAATCGTGGGGGGCGGCACCTGAGGGTTACCAGGGTAACAGTTATATAGGGGAAGTTAAGGCGGGTTTTTAGTCAGTCTTGTTTTTCCTTGTAGCATGTTCCAACCTGTGTTCCTGTGTGTTAGCAATAAGTGTTAGCATATTCTCCCGTTTCTGTTCCGTGTGTTTATATTGATTGAGTGTGTGTAGTTAGGGCGTGGGCAGTAGCCTATAGCTGCCTGAGTTTAGTTTAGCCTGAATAAAGTGTTGAAAATAACATCTGTGCCTCCGGCTCCTTCTGTATGTCGGACTGAGACGTTACAGTTATATCACAAACACTTTACTGTTATTTAGACAAAAATCTGAACAAATTCACTATAATACATTATAAAAGGAGGACGTTTAGTAAACTAGAAAACAACATTTACCGCCCACTGTGTGACGTTGTTGAACCAGGGAATCCGTGTGTCCACCACGACAAATGAGCCTCATTGACTTTGTATGGGTGTTGTTTCCGTGGTGCCGACACCTAATTTCAACACATTCCGTGCCACCACCACGTAAATCGGGGTTAAGGGATCGTGTTCATTTCACGTATTTCTGGGAGATCAGGTTGATGCAATACCATCAGGGAGGCATCTGATATGCCCCAAATGTATTCTGCAGCATGACAATGACCCCAAACGTACAGCGAAAGTCGTTAAGAACTATCTTCAGCGTAAAGAAGAACAAGGAGTCCTGAGAGTGATGGTATGGCCCCCACAGAGCCCTAATCTCAACATCATAGAGTCTGTCTGGAAGTGATGGTATGGCCCCCACAGAGCCCTGATCTCAACATCATAGAGTCTGTCTGGAAGTGATGGTACGGCCCCCACAGAGCCCTGATCTCAACATCATAGAGTCTGTCTGGAAGTGATGGTATGGCCCCCACAGAGCCCTGATCTCAACATCATAGAGTCTGTCTGGAAGTGATGGTATGGCCCCCACAGAGCCCTAATCTCAACATCATAGAGTATGTCTGGAAGTGATGGTATGGCCCCCACAGAGCCCTGATCTCAACATCATAGAGTCTGTCTGGAAGTGATGGTATGGCCCCCACAGAGCCCTGATCTCAACATCATAGAGTCTGTCTGGAAGTGATGGTATGGCCCCCACAGAGCCCTGATCTCAACATCATAGAGTCTGTCTGGAAGTGATGGTATGGCCCCCACAGAGCCCTGATCTCAACATCATAGAGTCTGTCTGGAAGTGATGGTACGCCCCCCACAGAGCCCTGATCTCAACATCATAGAGTCTGTCTGGAAGTGATGGTACGCCCCCCACAGAGCCCTGATCTCAACATCATCGAGTCTGTCTGGGATTACATGAAGAGACAGAAGCAACTGAGGCTGCCTAAATCCACAGAGGAACTGTGGTTAGTTCTCCAAGATGTTTGGACCAACCTACCTGCCGAGTTCCTTCACAAACTGTGGTCAAGTGTAGAAGAGTTGATGCTGTTTTGAAGGTAAAGGCTGGTCACCAAACATTAATTAGATGTAGGTGTTTCTTCTGTTCACTCACTTTACATTTAGTTAATTGATAAATATAAACTATTACATGTCTATTTTTGAAGACATTCTTACTTTACAGCATTTTTTCACACCTGACTAAAACTTTTGCACAGTACTGTATGTCAGAGACTCATCAGAAATAATAACCTGGAACGAAGGAAGGTGGTATGAGGGGAGCTGCTGATCGGGCTGTTCTTTAGGGGGAGCACATGTTTCCAGGTTTGGGGTCCTGTGGGGGTTCGGGGTGGTTGAAAGTTGGAGGGTGGGTTCTGGTGGTTCTGGGGCCCATGGCATCTCCGTTCGATGCCCAGTGGATATCACTGTCACTGGGGGGCCTCTGGCAGCTTATCTCTTACCCTTCTCTGTCGGTCCACCAGTCAGCAGAATTCCTCCGGCACTGGGTCCCAAATGCTTCCTTATTCCCTATTTTTGAAGTAGGGCACTTTATAGGGAATAGGGTTCCATTTGGGATGCAAGCCGGAGCTCAGGCTCAGCACCAGTGGGCCAAAGGCATGTGTGCTGAATTGGAAATAGGCTATTCTGGCCCAGTTAACCAGCAGCACAGCTCTGCTGCAATACAACCTGGCAGGGCGGCTCTCTGTCAGAGGAGAGGAGACAAACAGCTGGGTTTCGTTGGCCACTTAAAGAATTCAAATAAAAACAAGGTGTATTTGTGTTGTTAGTACAGTACATATACTCAATATTCTTCAGTTATTTTCACTTCTTTCCACTACCATATAAATACGTTTTGGACAACAAGTACACCATTTTTCTTCAGAAACAATATTATTTTGTTTTTGTATAATGTTTTTGACATCTTATTTTGAGTTTGGACACATTTTGAGTTTGGCAGGGGTAGGCCGTCATTGTAAATTTGTTCTTAACTGACTTGCCTAGTTAAATAAAGATTAATAAATGCTATATCCAATACATATACTCTAGGCTCATCATTAATTATCATTGTTAAGAGCAGTATTTTTGATGAATTCTCTATACTAGGGAAATACATACTTTGTTCTTTGCCACTTGTGAAAGTCAATAGGTTTGTTACGTCAACAAGGAAATGGATGGTAGGTTGTGACTGTTAATACACAGAAGATATAAAGCACTTAGGTAAAGCCCAGAGTTATGTTAATGAGGCCCTGGCTGAAACAACACACACAGAGTATAACACAACACAGATACTCTAACTGCTTCCCTTCCTTTCTGCTTTTATGACTGTCTGTCTGTCTGTCTGTCTGTCTGTCTGTCTGTCTGTCTGTCTGTCTGTCTGTCTGTCTGTCTGTCTGTCTGTCTGTCTGACTTTCTTTCTTTCTTTCTTTCTTTCTTTCTTTCTTTCTTTCTTTCTTTCTTTCTTTCTTTCTTTCTTTCTTTCTTTCATTCTTTCTTTCTTGCATTTGACTATGTACAGTGGGGAGAACAAGTATTTGATACAATGCCGATTTTGCAGGTTTTCCCACTTACAAAGCATGTAGAGGTCTGTAATTTTTTTCATAGGTACTCTTCAACTGTGAGTGACGGAATCTAAAACAAAAATCCAGAAAATCACATTGTATGATTTTTAAGTAATTAATTTGCATGTAGTTCTGGGCACCTTCCTCATGATCATTGATGCCCCACGAGGTGAGATCTTGCATGGTGCCCCAGACCGAGGGAGATTGACCGTCATCTTGAACTTCTTCCATTTTCTAATAATTGCGGCAACAGTTGTTGCCTTCTCACCAAGCTGCTTGCCTATTGTCCTGTAGCCCATCCCAGCCTTGTGCAGGTCTACAATTTTATCCCTGATGTCCTTACACAGCTCTCTGGTCTTGGCCATTGTGGAGAGGTTGGAGTCTGTTTGATTGAGTGTGTGGACAGGTGTCTTTTATACAGGTAACAAGTTCAAACAGGTGCAGTTAATACAGGTAATGAGTGGAGAACAGGAGGGCTTCTTAAAGAAAAACTAACAGGTCTGTGAGAGCCGGAATTCTTACTGGTTGGTAGGTGATCAAATACTTATGTCTTGCAATAAAATGCTAAATAATTATTTAAAAATCATACAATGTGATTTTCAGGATTTTTGTTTTAGATTCCGTCACTCACAGTTGAAGCGTACCTATGATAAAAATTACAGACTTCTACATGCTTTGTAAGTGGGAAAACCTGCAAAATCGGCAGTGTATCAAATACTTGTTCTCCCCACTGTATATAGGCCTAATTAATTCCTTACTTAGATTTGTGTGTATTGGTTGTTGTGTAACTGTTAGATATTACTGTTAGATATTACTGTTAGATATTACTGTTAGATATTACTGCACTGTTGGAACTAGAAGCACAAGCATTTCTCTACACCCACATTAACGTCTGCTAAACATGTCTATGTGACCAATCACATTTGATTTGATTTGACTTGGCTCTTTGTGAGGGACAACGGTTTCTCCTCATAGTGCTCTGTCACTTTCTATCACTCATAAAGAATGGTATAAACCCTCCCTGGAACCTCCACATGTTTCATCTAGTGAGCCCCTGATCTTCTGTGTGGACAGAAGTATGAAGCAGTAAGATGTTCTTGGAGGACGTCTTGATACATTGTTATATTCTAGGTATTGATACACGTCTAGACGTTACTCTATACTGACAAGCACTACTTCAACTCTAAATTAAATAATCAAAGTATTTTACTTTTTCAGTAATATGCTAAGCTTACAGCGTTGGATTTCCATTTGTACCATCATTCACTCAACAAAGCTGTACAACGACTTTCAGACAGTTTGGATGTTTCTGAAGTTGCCAAAACACTGAGTTTATCAAAGCCACAGTGTTTATGTACGTAGAGTATTATGTCAACTGTGTGTGTCTGTATACTGACCTGGGACCTGCATATCATTAACCTCTATGTGCTGTATACTGACCTGGGACCTGCATATCATTAACCTCTATGTGCTGTATACTGACCTGGGACCTGCATATCATTAACCTCTATGTGCTGTATACTGACCTGGGACCTGCATATCATTAACCTCTATGTGCTGTATACTGACCTGGGACCTGCATATCATTAACCTCTATGTGCTGTATACTGACCTGAGACCTGTATATCATTAACCTCTATGTGCTGTATACTGACCTGAGACCTGTATATCATTAACCTCTATGTGCTGTGTACTGACAGACATTATGTACAGGGATCTCTATGTGCTATGTATGTGTGTGTATGTGTGTTTTGTGTTGTGTGTGTGTGCGTCTGTGTGTGTTTGTGTCCACATGTGTGTGTTGTACGTCTTCATGTCTGTGTGTAAGTGTATGTATGTGTGTGTGTGTGTGTCCATGTGAGGTGAGAGTTCAGAACACAGCAGTGTGTTTGCACAGGGAGGGAGTTGGAGTAAAGCAGACTGCCCTCACCACTCCCAACCCTTACTCCCACCTCTCCCCCCTCATGTCAAGTCCCAAGATCACTTGAAGGCTATCTGAAGATCAAACCACATAGCAGGAAGCATGTTTACAGCCTCATACAGCGCTTTAGGCCTGATAACATGTCCTAGTGCTTTACAAAGTCAGACAGGACCGCTGGAGAGGGGTGGAGAGGCTACGGACAGGAGGGGAGGGGCAGGAGGGGAAGGAGGAGGGGCAGGAGGGGAGGAGGAGGGGGGGAAGGGGCAGGGGAGGGGCAGGAGGGGTGGGAGGATGGGGAGGAGGGGAGGGTGGAGGGTCAGGAGGGGGGGGAGAGGGGAGGAGGGAGGGGGAGGAGGAGGGGCAGGAGGGGAGGAGGAGGGGGAGGGAGGAGGGGAAGGAGGGGTGGGAGGATGGGGAGGAGGGGAGGGTGGAGGGTCAGGAGGGGAAGGATGAGGGGCAGGAGGGGAGGGTGGAGGGTCAGGAGGGGGGGGGGAGGGGAGGAGGGAGGGGGAGGAGGAGGGGCAGGAGGGGAGGAGGAGGGGGAGGGAGGAGGGGAAGGAGGGGTGGGAGGAGGGGGAGGAGGGGCAGGAGGGGGGAGGAGGGGCAGGATGGGAACGGAGGAAGGGCAGGAGGGGGTTAACAGAGTAGAGTAGAGTTAACAGAGTAGAGTAGAGTTAACAGAGTAGAGTAGTTAACAGAGTAGAGAAGAGTTAACAGAGTAGAGAAGAGTTAACAGAGTAGAGTAGAGTTAACAGAGTAGAGTAGAGTTAACAGAGTAGAGTAGAGTTAACAGAGTAGAGAAGAGTTAACAGAGTAGAGAAGAGTTAACAGAGTACAGTAGAGTTAACAGAGTAGAGTAGAGTTAACAGAGTAGAGAAGAGTTAACAGAGTAGAGAAGAGTTAACAGAGTAGAGAAGAGTTAACAGAGTAGAGAAGGGTTAACAGAGTAGAGTTAACAGAGTAGAGAAGAGTTAACAGAGTAGAGAAGAGTTAACAGAGTAGAGTAGAGTTAACAGAGTAGAGTAGAGTTAACAGAGTAGAGTAGAGTTAACAGAGTATAGAAGAGTTAACAGAGTAGAGAAGAGTTAACAGAGTAGAGAAGAGTTAACAGAGTAGAGAAGAGTTAACAGAGTAGAGTATAGTTAACAGAGTAGAGAAGAGTTAACAGAGTATAGAAGAGTTAACAGAGTAGAGAAGAGTTAACAGAGTAGAGTTAACAGAGTAGAGAAGAGTTAACAGAGTAGAGAAGAGTTAACAGAGTAGAGAAGAGTTAACAGAGTAGAGTAGAGTTAACAGAGTAGAGTAGAGTTAACAGAGTAGAGAAGAGTTAACAGAGTAGAGAAGAGTTAACAGAGTAGAGTAGAGTTAACAGAGTAGAGAAGAGTTAACAGAGTAGAGTAGAGTTAACAGAGTAGAGAAGAGTTAACAGAGTAGAGAAGAGTTAACAGAGTAGAGAAGAGTTAACAGAGTAGAGAAGGGTTAACAGAGTAGAGTTAACAGAGTAGAGAAGAGTTAACAGAGTAGAGAAGAGTTAACAGAGTAGAGTAGAGTTAACAGAGTAGAGAAGAGTTAACAGAGTAGAGAAGAGTTAACAGAGTAGAGAAGAGTTAACAGAGTAGAGTAGAGTTAACAGAGTAGAGAAGGGTTAACAGAGTAGAGTTAACAGAGTAGAGAAGAGTTAACAGAGTAGAGAAGAGTTAACAGAGTAGAGAAGGGTTAACAGAGTAGAGTTAACAGAGTAGAGAAGAGTTAACAGAGTAGAGAAGAGTTAACAGAGTAGAGTAGAGTTAACAGAGTAGAGTAGAGTTAACAGAGTAGAGTAGAGTTAACAGAGTATAGAAGAGTTAACAGAGTAGAGAAGAGTTAACAGAGTAGAGAAGAGTTAACAGAGTAGAGAAGAGTTAACAGAGTAGAGTATAGTTAACAGAGTAGAGAAGAGTTAACAGAGTATAGAAGAGTTAACAGAGTAGAGAAGAGTTAACAGAGTAGAGTTAACAGAGTAGAGAAGAGTTAACAGAGTAGAGAAGAGTTAACAGAGTAGAGAAGAGTTAACAGAGTAGAGTAGAGTTAACAGAGTAGAGTAGAGTTAACAGAGTAGAGAAGAGTTAACAGAGTAGAGAAGAGTTAACAGAGTAGAGTAGAGTTAACAGAGTAGAGAAGAGTTAACAGAGTAGAGTAGAGTTAACAGAGTAGAGAAGAGTTAACAGAGTAGAGAAGAGTTAACAGAGTAGAGAAGAGTTAACAGAGTAGAGAAGGGTTAACAGAGTAGAGTTAACAGAGTAGAGAAGAGTTAACAGAGTAGAGAAGAGTTAACAGAGTAGAGTAGAGTTAACAGAGTAGAGAAGAGTTAACAGAGTAGAGAAGAGTTAACAGAGTAGAGAAGAGTTAACAGAGTAGAGTAGAGTTAACAGAGTAGAGTAGAGTTAACAGAGTAGAGTAGAGTTAACAGAGTATAGAAGAGTTAACAGAGTAGAGAAGAGTTAACAGAGTAGAGAAGAGTTAACAGAGTATAGAAGAGTTAACAGAGTAGAGAAGAGTTAACAGAGTAGAGAAGAGTTAACAGAGTAGAGAAGAGTTAACAGAGTAGAGTAGAGTTAACAGAGTAGAGAAGAGTTAACAGAGTAGAGTAGAGTTAACAGAGTAGAGTAGAGTTAACAGAGTAGAGTAGAGTTAACAGAGTAGAGAAGAGTTAACAGAGTAGAGTAGAGTTAACAGAGTAGAGTAGAGTTAACAGAGTAGAGAAGAGTTAACAGAGTAGAGTAGAGTTAACAGAGTAGAGAAGAGTTAACAGAGTAGAGAAGAGTTAACAGAGTAGAGTAGAGTTAACAGAGTAGAGTAGAGTTAACAGAGTAGAGTAGAGTTAACAGAGTATAGAAGAGTTAACAGAGTAGAGAAGAGTTAACAGAGTAGAGAAGAGTTAACAGAGTAGAGTAGAGTTAACAGAGTAGAGAAGAGTTAACAGAGTAGAGTAGAGTTAACAGAGTAGAGTAGAGTTAACAGAGTATAGAAGAGTTAACAGAGTAGAGAAGAGTTAACAGAGTAGAGTAGAGTTAACAGAGTAGAGTAGAGTTAACAGAGTAGAGTAGAGTTAACAGTGTAGAGAAGAGTTAACAGAGTAGAGAAGAGTTAACAGAGTAGAGAAGAGTTAACAGAGTAGAGTAGAGTTAACAGAGTAGAGAAGAGTTAACAGAGTAGAGAAGAGTTAACAGAGTAGAGTAGAGTTAACAGAGTAGAGAAGAGTTAACAGAGTATAGAAGAGTTAACAGAGTAGAGTAGAGTTAACAGAGTAGAGAAGAGTTAACAGAGTAGAGAAGAGTTAACAGAGTAGAGAAGAGTTAACAGAGTAGAGAAGAGTTAACAGAGTAGAGAAGAGTTAACAGAGTAGAGTAGAGTTAACAGAGTAGAGAAGAGTTAACAGAGTAGAGAAGAGTTAACAGAGTATAGAAGAGTTAACAGAGTATAGAAGAGTTAACAGAGTAGAGTAGAGTTAACAGAGTAGAGTTAACAGAGTAGAGAAGAGTTAACAGAGTAGAGAAGAGTTAACAGAGTAGAGTAGAGTTAACAGAGTAGAGAAGAGTTAACAGAGTAGAGAAGAGTTAACAGAGTAGAGTAGAGTTAACAGAGTAGAGAAGAGTTAACAGAGTATAGAAGAGTTAACAGAGTAGAGTAGAGTTAACAGAGTAGAGTTAACAGAGAAACCATGAGAAGTGCTCCACTTAATAGATGTGTGTATTTTCATGTCCGCTGCGCTCTGGCTGATTGATGGTATTATTTTAAGACAGGGAGGTTTTGGAAAGCCTCACTATTGTTTCAGTTGTTGGCTCTCAAACCTTTTCTCAAAATGAAAAAAAGTGCAGAGGAGAGGAGGAGTAGAGGGGGGGTGGGGAGAGAAGAGGAGAGGATGACAGGAGGAGTAGAGGGGGGGTGGGGAGAGAAGAGGAGAGGATGACAGGAGGAGTAGAGGGGGGGTGGGGAGAGAAGAGGAGAGGATGACAGGAGGAGTAGAGGGGGGGTGGGGAGAGAAGAGGAGAGGATGACAGGAGGAGTAGAGGGGGGTGGGGAGAGAAGAGGAGGGCAGTGGGGGATAAGTGAATAAGAATTAGTAAACATAACATGAACTGTCCTTCATCATTGAATCTGAAGAAACTCAGAGGGAACACACCGTTTCCTTCTCTAATCTGATAAAACTCAGAGGGAACACACCGTTTCCTTCTCTAATCTGATGAAACTCAGAGGGAACACACCGTTTCCTTCTCTAATCTGATGAAACTCAGAGGGAACACACCGTTTCCTTCTCTAATCTGATGAAACTCAGAGGGAACACACCGTTTCCTTCTCTAATCTGATGAAACTCAGAGGGAACACACCGTTTCCTTCTCTAATCTGATGAAACTCAGAGGGAACACACCGTTTCCTTCTCTAATCTGATGAAACTCAGAGGGAACACACCGTTTCCTTCTCTAATCTGATGAAACTCAGAGGGAACACACCGTTTCCTTCTCTAATCTGATAAAACTCAGAGGGAACACACCGTTTCCTTCTCTAATCTGATGAAACTCAGAGGGAACACACCGTTTCCTTCTCTAATCTGATAAAACTCAGAGGGAACACACCGTTTCCTTCTCTAATCTGATGAAACTCAGAGGGAACACACCGTTTCCTTCTCTAATCTGATAAAACTCAGAGGGAACACACCGTTTCCTTCTCTAATCTGATGAAACTCAGAGGGAACACACCGTTTCCTTCTCTAATCTGATAAAACTCAGAGGGAACACACCGTTTCCTTCTCTAATCTGATGAAACTCAGAGGGAACACACCGTTTCCTTCTCTAATCTGATAAAACTCAGAGGGAACACACCGTTTCCTTCTCTAATCTGATGAAACTCAGAGGGAACACACCGTTTCCTTCTCTAATCTGATGAAACTCAGAGGGAACACACCGTTTCCTTCTCTAATCTGATAAAACTCAGAGGGAACACACCGTTTCCTTCTCTAATCTGATGAAACTCAGAGGGAACACACCGTTTCCTTCTCTAATCTGATAAAACTCAGAGGGAACACACCGTTTCCTTCTTTAATCTGATAAAACTCAGAGGGAACACACCGTTTCCTTCTTTAATCTGATAAAACTCAGAGGGAACACAGTGGAGTTGTATGAAAGCTTCACATTAGCATATAACAAGTCCAGAGTTGTATTATTCCTGGTTGGGCACTTCACAAACTGTTTGAACGTGGGCGTTGAAGAGAGAGATGCATGGTTAAAAGGGGTCTATCAACCATCTAGTATATGGTGGAGGTATGAGGGTCTATCAACCATCTAGTATATGGTGGAGGTATGAGGGTCTAGTCTATCAACCATCTAGTATATGGTGGAGGTATGAGGGTCTATCAACCATCTAGTATATGGTGGAGGTATGAGGCTCAAGTCTATCAACCATCTAGTATATGGTGGAGGTATGAGGCTCAAGTCTATCAACCATCTAGAATATGTTGGAGGTATGAGGGTCTATCAACCATCTAGTATATGGCGGAGGTATGAGGGTCTTGTCTATCAACCAGCTAGTATATGTTGGAGGTATGAGGGTCTATCAACCATCTAGTATATGGCGGAGGTATGAGGGTCTTGTCTATCAACCAGCTAGTATATGTTGGAGGTATGAGGGTCTATCAACCATCTAGTATATGGCGGAGGTATGAGGGTCTTGTCTATCAACCAGCTTGTATATGTTGGAGGTATGAGGGTCTATCAACCATCTAGTATATGGCGGAGGTATGAGGGTCTTGTCTATCAACCAGCTAGTATATGGTGGAGGTATGAGGGTCTATCAACCATCTAGAATATGTTGGAGGTATGAGGGTCTTGTCTATCAACCAGCTAGTATATGGTGGAGGTATGAGGGTATATCAACCATCTAGAATATGGTGGAGGTATGAGGGTCTATCAACCATCTAGAATATGTTGGAGGTATGAGGGTCTTGTCTATCAACCAGCTATTATATGGTGGAGGTATGAGGGTATATCAACCATCTAGAATATGGTGGAGGTATGAGGGTCTTGTCTATCAACCATCTAGAATATGTTGGAGGTATGAGGGTCTTGTCTATCAAGCAGCTAGTATATGGTGGAGGTATGAGGGTCTTGTCTATCAACCATCTAGAATATGTTGGAGGTATGAGGGTATATCAACCATCTAGAATATGGCGGAGGTATGAGGGTCTTGTCTATCAACCAGCTAGAATATGTTGGAGGTATGAGGGAATATCAACCATCTAGAATATGGTGGAGGTATGAGGGTCTTGTCTATCAACCATCTAGAATATGTTGGAGGTATGAGGGTATATCAACCATCTAGAATATGGTGGAGGTATGAGGGTCTTGTCTATCAACCAGCTAGAATATGTTGGAGGTATGAGGGTATATCAACCATCTAGAATATGGCGGAGGTATGAGGTTTCTGGCCTATCAAGCAGCTAGTATATGTTGGAGGTATGAGGGTATATCAACCATCTAGTATATGGTGGAGGTATGAGGGTCTTGTCTATCAACCAGCTAGTATATGGCGGTAGTGTGGCACCCTATTTCCAATGAATTGCATTATTTTAGACCAGTACCCCCCCCCTCTATTTTTCTCTCTCTCTTTTCCTCTCTCCCTCCCTCCCTCCCTCCCTCCCTCCCTCCCTCCCTCCCTCCCTCCCTCCCTCCGTGAAACCCGGCAGAGCTGTGGTGGTGAATAGTCTCATAGTGGTCTGTTGTTTATTCACCCACTCAGATAGCTGGTTAATTGACACATTATGTGGGATATAAAACAATGGTTTTGGAGAGCAGTGCCATTTGTCATTGGTTCTTCAGAGAGAAAGCATCTTCTGACATGAGTCTGTTTGTCTAACCAGCAACAATAGCAGTGTGGGAGTTTGTAATTCATGAAGAGACCAGAAATGCCTGCAGCCTGAATACACATAATGTTCCTCCCAGGATTGTCATGGTTTCCTGTTAGGGATTTCTGATAAGAAAATCAGCTGCATTTCTCTGCATGTCTCCTAAAGGTCAACCTGTTAATGCTATTCCCTATTTATATATATCTATAGACCAGAGTCCTATAACAGGAAGTGTGCTGTCAGGACCAACACTATATTCCCTATATATATATATATATATATATATATATATATATATATATACATTGAACAGAGTCCTGTGGGCCCTATAACAGGAAGTGTGCTGTCAGGACCAAAACTATATTCCCTACATATATATATATATATATACATTGAACAGAGTCCTGTGGGCCCTATAACAGGAAGTGTGCTGTCAGGACCAACACTATATTCCCTACATATATATATATACATTGAACAGAGTCCTGTGGGCCCTATAACAGGAAGTGTACTGTCAAGACCAACACTCTCTGTTGATGATCTCCTCTGGAAGAGAATACTTTTCTGCTCTTTTGATTTGATTTATAACTTCCCCAAAGCTGCAGCTCTAGACTCAATTGTTGTAATGCTTTGCTTGTTTGAGATGCTACAGTTTACATATTACAGGGTCTGTTCAATTAAACAAGAGGGAATCCAGTAGGAGAGGAGGCACTAAACAGGGACCAGGGTGCCAATCGGGACACAGCCGAGGAGGAGGAGGAGGAGGAGGAGGAGGAGGAGGGGGAGGGGGAGGGGGAGGGGGGTTCTGTTTACACAATCCGAAGTTGAAGAATCCTGAAACTACACAATAAATATTTCATGCTCTGACTTCGGAACCAGTAAGTTGTTCCTCTGTGGCCACAATGTCCCATGATGGTTCTCATCTCTCTTTAGTGTATTTCTCTGTGTTTCTCTGTTGTTTGGCAAGCTGCAATAGCTCTGTTTTCAACTGTTTTGGGCCCCATCCCAGCGGGGCCTCGCTGAACACAGAGTCCAAACAGGGAGAGACAAACCACGATTACACAGGCACGGTGTAGACATGATTAGACAGGCACGGTGTAGACACGATTAGACAGGCACGGTGTAGACACGATTAGACAGGCACGGTGTAGACATGATTAGACAGGCACGGTGTAGACATGATAAGACAGGCACGGTGTAGACATGATTAGACAGGCACGGTGTAGACACGATTAGACAGGCACGGTGTAGACACGATTAGACAGGCACGGTGTAGACACGATTAGACAGGCACGGTGTAGACACGATTAGACAGGCACGGTGTAGACATGATAAGACAGGCACGGTGTAGACATGATTAGACAGGCACGGTGTAGACACGATTAGACAGGCACGGTGTAGACACGATTAGACAGGCACGGTGTAGACACGATTAGACAGGCACGGTGTAGACACGATTAGACAGGCACGGTGTAGACATGATAAGACAGGCACGGTGTAGACATGATTAGACAGGCACGGTGTGGTGTGGTTATCTGTCTTTCTTTGGGTGTCTTTAAAAGTGCTTAAAATAAAATGTATTATTATTTTTATCTAGATATAAATGCTGAAAGGTGAATTGTGGACGAAGTGAATTGACACATGACATTTTAGTTCCAGATATTTCAACTGTTTGGACTATAGATCCTCTGTCAGCCAAGAGAGGTTTACATCCTACTGGACTATAGATACTCTGTCAGCCAAGAGGGGTTTACATCCTACTGTATACAGAGTGCAAATGTAGTGCAAAATACAGTAAGGTTAGGAAGACAATAAATAGGCCATAGTGGTGAAATAAATTACAGATTAGCATTAACACAGGAATGAAGGATGTGCAAATAGAGATACTGGAGTGCAAGATTAGCGAAAATAATAAAAATAAATATGGGGATGAGGTAGTAGTGTGGGCTATTTACAGAAGGGCTGTATACAGGTGCAGTGATCGATAAGCAGCTTTGACAGCTGATGCTTAAAGTTATTGAGGGAGATAGGAACCTCTAGCTTCAATGATTTTTTGCAATTTGTTCCAGTCATTGGCAGCAGCGAACTGGAAGGAATGGTGGCCAAAGGAAGTGTTGGCTTTGGGGGTGACCAGTGAGATATACCTGCTGGAGCGCATGCTACGGGTGGGTGTTGCTATGGTGACCAGTGAGCTGAGATAGGGCGGGGATTTACCTAATAAAGACTTATAGATGACCTGGAGCCAGTGGGTTTGGCAACGAATATATAATGAAGCCCAGCCAACGAGAGCATACAGGTCGCAGTAGTGGGTAGTATATGGGGCTTTGGTAACAAAACGGATGGCACTGTGATAGACTACATCCAATTTGCTAAGTAGAGTGTTGGAGGCTAATTTGTAAATGACATCGCCGAAATCAAGGATCGGTAGGATAGTCAGTTTTACAAGGGCATGTTTGGCAGCATGAGTGAAGGAGGCTTTGTTGCGAAATAGGAAGCCAATTCTAAATTTAATTTTGGATTGGAGATGGTTGATGTGAGTCTGGAAGTTGAGTTTACAGTCTAACCAGACGCCTAGGTATTTGTAGGAGTCCACGTGTTCTAAGTCTGACCCGTCGAGAGTAGTGATGATAGTCCGGTGGGCGGGTGCGGGCACCGTTTGATAGAAAAGCATGCATTTACTAGCGTTTAAGAGCAGTTGGAGGCCACAGAAGGAGTGTTGTATGGCGTTGAAGCTTGTTTGAAGGTTAGTAAACACAGTGTCCAAAGAGGGGCCAGATGTATACAGAATGGTGTCGTCTGCGTAGAGATGGATCAGAGAGTCACCAGCAGCGAGAGCGACATCGTTGATGTATATAGAGAAAAGGGTTGGCCCAAGAATTGAACCCTGTGGCACCCCCATACAAACTGCCAGAGGATCGGACAATAGGCCCTCCTATTTGACACAGTGAACTCTGTCTGCGAAGTAGTTGGTGAACCAGGCAAGGCAGTCATTTGAGAAACCAAGGCTGTTGAGTCTGCCAATAAGAATGCGGTGATTGACAGAGTCGAAAGCCTTGGCCAGGTCGATGAAGACGGCTGCACAGTACTGTCTTTTATCAATGGCGGTTATGATATCGTTCAGTACCTTGAGCGTAGCTGAGGTGCACCCCTGACCAGCTCAGAAACCAGATTGCATAGCAGAGAAGGTACGGTGAGATTCGAAGTGGTCAGTTATCTGTTTGTTAACTTGGCTTTCAAAAACTTTAGAAAGGCAGGGCAGGATGGATATAGGTCTATAACAGTTTGGATCTAGAGTGTCTCCCCCTTTGAAGAGGGGGATGACCGCGGCAGCTTTCCAATCTCTAGGGATCTCAGACGATACAAAAGAGAGGTTGAACAGGCTAGTGATAGGTGTTGTAACAATTTTGGCTGATAATTTCAGAAATGAGGGTCCAGATTGTCTAGACCAGCAGATTTGTAGGGGTCCAGATTTAGCAGCTCTTTCAGAACATCAGCCGTCTGGATTTGGGTGAAGGAGAAGCGGGGGGGGGCTTGGGCAAGTAGCTGCCGGGGGCACAGAGCTGTTGGCCGGGGTAGGGGTAGCCAGGTGGAAAGCATGGCCAGCCGTAGCAAAATGCTTATTGAAATGTTCGATAATCGTGGATTTATCGGTGGTGACAGTGTTTCCGAGCCTCAATGCAGTGGGCAACTGGGAGGAGATGCTCTTATTCTCCATGAACTTTAGAGTGTCCCAGAACTTTTTGGAGTTAGTACTACAGGAAGCAAATTTCTGTTTGAAAAAGCTGGCCTTTGCTTTTCTAACTGACTGTGTGTACTTGTTCCTGACTTCCCTGAATAGCTCCATATCGCGGGGGCTATTCGATGCTAATGCTGTGCGCCACAAGATGTGTTTGTGTTGGTCTAGTGCAGTCAAGTCTGGGGTGAACCAAGGGCTATATCTGTTCTTAGTTCTAAGTTTTTTGAAAGGGGCATGCTTATTTAAGATGGTGAGGAAAGCACTTTTAAAGAACAACCAGGCATCCTCTACTGACGGGATGAGGTCAATATCCTTCCAGGATACCTGGGCCAGGTCGAATAGAAAGGCCTGCTCGCAAAAGTGTTTTAAGGAGCGTTTGACAGTGATAAGGGGTGGTCGTTTGACAGAGGTGGTGTATTTGGAGGGCAAGTTAGTCAGGATGATATCAATGATGGTACCCATGTTTACGGATTTTGGGTTGTACCTGGTGGGTTCCTTGATAATTTGTGTGAGATTGAGGGCATCTAGCTTAGATTGAAAGACAGCCGGGGTGTTAAATATATCCCAGTTTAAGTCACCTAACAGTACAAACTCTGAAGATAGATGGGGGGCAATCAATTCACATATGGTGTCCAGGGCACAGCTGGGGGCTGAGGGGGGTCTGTAACAGGCGGCAACAGTGAGAGACTTATTTCTGGAAAGGTGGATTTTTAAGAGTAGAAGCTCAAACTGTTTGGGCACAGACCTGGACAGTATGACAGAACTCTGCAGGTTATCTCTGCAGTAGATTGCAACTCCGCCACCTTTGGCAGTTCTATCTTGACGGGAAATGTTGTAGTTGGGGATGGAAATTTCCGAATTTTTGGTGGCCTTCCTAAGCCAGGATTCGGACACGGCTAGGACATCAGGGCTGGCGGAGTGTGCTAAAGCAGTGAATAAATCAAACTTAGGGAGGTTTCTGATGTTAACATGCATGAAACCAAGGCTTTTACGGTTACAGAAGTCAACAAATGAGGGAATAGGTGTAGTTCTGGGGGCTACAGGACCTGGGTTTACCTCTACATCACCAGAGGAGGAGTAGAATCAGTGTTCGGCTAAGGGCTTTAAGAACTGGACGTCTAGTACGTTGGGTACAGAGATGGTAAAGATATGCCCGAACAGGGACATGAACCCTGGACCCTCAAATTAAAAGTCTGATGCTCTACCGACTGAGCTATCCGGGCTCTAACCTTTAGTCTGATTGAAAAATCCCTAGACGTCCATTCAAACACCCCGGTGTCATGGCAACTCTGTTATGTCTGGTACAATAGACTGAGCCTGAGCTCGAGGAATCTCTACGTTTCACAATGCTAAGTCTGTGGCGTGGAGAAGGGTGTGTGTAGATAATCTCCATTGTTTCTCCCCAGTCCCACCCATCCACTCCAGACTGAGGGCTGAATCTAGATCCATCTCTTATCCACCTGTCTGAAATCACAGAGCCTCTCCTCCTACCCTGCCCAACTAGCAGCACACACACACACACACACACACACACACACACACACACACACACACACACACACACACACCAAACGCACACACACACACCAAGTGCACACACACACACCGAGCGCACACACACACACGCACACAGACACACCAAGCGCACACACACACACACACACACACCAAACGCACACACACACACCAAGCGCACACACACACACACACGCACACAGACACACCAAGCGCACACACACACACACACACACCAAACGCACACACACACCAAACGCACATACACACACACACACACACACACACCAAACGCACACACACACACACCAATCGCACACACACACACGCACACCAAACGCATACACACACGTACACACAAACACGCACACCAAACGCACACACACACACACACACACACGCACACGTACACACACACATACACACACGCGTACACCAAACATACACACACTGACTGGGTCTTGGTGGTGAGTGACACAGTATTACTGTGTTGCTACTGACTGGGTCTTGGTGGTGAGTGACACAGTTTCACTGTGTTGCTACTGACTGGGTCTTGGTGGTGAGTGACACAGTTTCACTGTGTTGCTACTGACTGGGTCTTGGTGGTGAGTGACACAGTTTCACTGTGTTGCTACTGAATGGGTCTTGGTGGTGAGTGACACAGTTTCACTGTGTTGCTACTGACTGGGTCTTGGTGGTGAGTGACACAGGATTACTGTGTTGCTACTGACTGGGTCTTGGTGGTGAGTGACACAGTATTACTGTGTTGCTACTGACTGGGTCTTGGTTGTGAGTGACACAGTTTCACTGTGTTGCTACTGACTGGGTCTTGGTGGTGAGTGACACAGGATTACTGTGTTGCTACTGACTGGGTCTTGGTGGTGAGTGACACAGTTTCACTGTGTTGCTACTGACTGGGTCTTGGTGGTGAGTGACACAGTTTCACTGTGTTGCTACTGACTGGGTCTTGGTGGTGAGTGACACAGTTTCACTGTGTTGCTACTGACTGGGTCTTGGTGGTGAGTGACACAGTTTCACTGTGTTGCTACTGACTGGGTCTTGGTGGTGAGTGACACAGGATTACTGTGTTGCTACTGACTGGGTCTTGGTGGTGAGTGACACAGGATTACTGTGTTGCTACTGACTGGGTCTTGGTGGTGAGTGACACAGTTTCACTGTGTTGCTACTGACTGGGTCTTGGTGGTGAGTGACACAGTTTCACTGTGTTGCTACTGACTGGGTCTTGGTGGTGAGTGACACAGTTTCACTGTGTTGCTACTGACTGGGTCTTGGTGGTGAGTGACACAGGATTACTGTGTTGCTACTGACTGGGTCTTGGTGGTGAGTGACACAGTATCACTGTGTTGCTACTGACTGGGTCTTGGTGGTGAGTGACACAGTATCACTGTGTTGCTACTGACTGGGTCTTGGTGGTGAGTGACACAGTATCACTGTGTTGCTACTGACTGGGTCTTGGTGGTTAGTTACACATGTCATTTCAGTGCCAATATTACAAACATGTGGTAATGTAGTCAACGTCTCAGCAAGTCTCTCTGTGATGAGGAGGAAGGGGATATCTGAGACACAATACGTGAACATTTTCACCAAGTGTGTTTCAGTGGAAATCTGCTCAGGCAATGAACATGAAATGCAAAAAGTACAGAGTAGTTCCAAACGATCAAAACAAGGGATTTTCCTTTTCATAGTTCTGCTTCAACAGGGCAATTAATGCATCAGCACCGTAACAACAGACTGACAGACAAACACACACTCAGAGACACAGAGAAAACTAGCAAGAGGGGGGATGTAACGGCACCACAACTAGCAGTTCAAGTTACATCTTGTTGCTCTCTCAGGCGGTGGACTGAGGAGCATTCAGCTGTTTACAGAAAATAAACATCTGGTCAGAGTCCTCATAATCACTGAGACAGGGCCTGCATCCCAAATGCATCGCCTATGGGCCCTGGTCCAAAGTAGAGCACTAAATAGGATATAGGGTGCCATTTGGGTCGTAGACTGTGTGTTTTAATAGACAGTATCAGGGACAGCCTGGGGAGAGAGATGGTAATGATGTGGAGTGACGTAGTGCCAGGCTGAGTTGGGTTGTATGGGGTATAGGTGTCTGTCTGTCTGCCTGTCTGTTTGTTCTTCTCTGTACCTAAACAACAGCATGTTCACCCCCTCCACCACCAGCTATATACTGTGTTGTGTTGTGTTGAAGCATGCTGGTAGGGGGAGGGAGAGAGGGAGGAGGGAGGAGAGGAGGGGGAGGGAGGGAGGAGGGAGGAGAGGAGGGGGTTAAACACATTCCACACATGGATACTCACAAAGACAGACATGTTTATTCACACAGACACAGACACAGACACACAGATACTGAAGTAGCATCAAAACACTGTGGTTTTCCTGACCCTAGTACCCCTGAGTGTACAAACATTATGAACACCTTCCTAATATTGAGTTGCAGCCCTTTTGCAGGGGCATGGATCTGTCAGGACATGGACTCTACAATGTGTCGGAAGCGTTCCACAGGGATGCTGTTCCGCGTTGACGCCAATGGCTGTCTGTCCTTTGGGTGGGGGACCATTATTGATACACACAGGAAACTGTTGAGAGTAATACTTTTTTCAATTAACACTCTGTAACAATGTATAGTGTACATATTCACCCATACTATGCAATGTCTTTTTATAGCTTTTTAGACTATTTCTATACTTTTTCATACTGCAGCTCTATGTATCATGTACCGTGTATCTGTCTTTTGTGTATTTTCGTTGTGGCATTTTGCACCTGCCCTGTGTTTTGTTGTAGCTGCTTGACAAATAAATTTCCCCTTGGGGATCAATAAAGTATCTATCTATCTATCTATCTATCTATCTATCTATCTATCTATCTATCTATCTATCTATCTATCTATCTATCTATCTATCTATCTATCTATCTATCTATCTATCTATCTATCTATCTATCTATCTATCTATCTATCTATCTATCTATCTATCTATCTATCTATCTATCTATCTATCTATCTATCTATCTATCTATCTATCTATCTATCTATCATGCAACAAGACAATGACCCTGGCAGAGCATCACTAGGGAAGATACCCAGCGTCTGGTGATGTCGATGCAAGTTTCTAAACGGTTCATCCGATATGTATGAAAATACCCTCAAATTAAAGCTGACAGTCTGCACTTCAGCCTCAATGTTATTGTAACCTTTCAAACTCAAAGTTCTAGAGTACAGAACCAAAACAACAACACAATGGTCACTGTCCCATGAATTATGGTGCTCATTGTATGTGTTTTTTATTTACATAATACAAATAGAAATTGATTTCCTTAATGACAAGAGGATGTAGGATCTTAATTTGATCAGCTTGTTGCAATGCAGGGAATAATAAAAAAAAGTATTTGAGGTTTAAAAAGGCTTCTGACGTTTCTAATTTCCACTTAGAAACTTCAGACTTGATTTTCCCTGACGATAAATGTACAAAAATGTTGATTAATTATAATCCACATAATGATTCACAGTTCACAGTAAATATCAAATTACAATTGTTTTAGATCTGAAGACAAAAGTGATACCAGTCATATGGCAGCAAACTGAAGCATATCAACTTTCCCAAAGTAAAGTATTAGGAAATGCTATGCCGTTTGTTTAGAAATTAAATTGTATGCCCTCATAGAAGACCCAAGCTATAGGCTTCTGTAGCGCCGAACCTAACATGTTAAATATGATCCACTACTGGAAGCCACCATCAGTAATACACACATACATTTATGAGTGTCACTTTAGGGTTAGTTTCCTTTTCATTTGTAGCCTACATTTAGCATCCTTCCATTCCGTGTAACTTTATTTCCTCTGTCACGTCCCTCTAGTTGTTCCTGAGGGTCACTAGCAACAGTGGATCATATTAAGCTAATGTTGTGCAATCATTGTAGCCTATTTGAATCATTATGGAACTTAGACCACACGTAGCAGGTTAAATATGGATGGAGCTGGTTCACGGTTCACCACTACTGGGCCGTCTTCAGTAGGCTACAGTTCCATGATTAGTGAGAAACAGGGTATTTATATAACTATATTTGTAGCACTATTGTACACTTTTCTCAACTTCCGAAAGCTCATCAATTGAACTTGAATATGTCAGCCTTCAGGATGAACAAACCAATGTTTTGATGGTTCATAAATACCTTCCTGACTCTAAATAATCACCAAGATCAGAGTTTTAAATCTGCCAATTGGTGCTGAAACAGAGATTTAGATCCCTTTCTGTCATTGATCACTAATATTATGAACCCGTTCTGCTGATTTTATAGTCTGTCGAAAAAGGTACACTGTATTTAAAGGCATGGCTTTTAAGATACATGTACTGAAAACCCTATTGGCCAGCAAGTTGGTGTGTTAAAATTAAATGTAATTCTAAAATGCCTCCCACCCTCACACAGCCTCACTGCCTTCCTTTACCACAGGCTAAACTGCTGATGGGACTCCTAGAACAGCCCAGTCTTTGGGTAAGGGTAAGGGTTAGGGTTAGGGTTAAGGTAAGGGTTAGGTTAAGGGTTAGGGTAAGGGTTAGGGTTAGGGTTAGGGTTAGGGTTAGGGTTAAGGTAAGGGTTAGGGTAAGGGTTAGGGTTAGGGTTAAGAGGGTTTCTATTTATGACGGTATCCAACCTTGTGTTGCACGGGCCTATTGCTACTTCCTGCCCTGTTTCTACATAGTACATCCTATCGGTCTGGAGATGGTACGAGAACATGGAAGGCTGAGAGCTCTGAGGGGTCACCCATAACACCTCAACAACAGGACTATGAGGGGTCACCCATAACACCTCAACAACAGGACTATGAGGGGTCACCCATAACACCTCAACAACAGGACTATGAGGGGTCACCCATAACACCTCAACAACAGGACTATGAGGGGTCACCCATAACACCTCAACAACAGGACTATGAGGGGTCACCCATAACACCTCAACAACAGGACTATGAGGGGTCACCCATAACACCTCAACAACAGGACTATGAGGGGTCACCCATAACACCTCAACAACAGGACTATGAGGGGTCACCCATAACACCTCAACAACAGGACTATGAGGGGTCACCCATAACACCTCAACAACAGGACTATGAGGGGTCACCCATAACACCTCAACAACAGGAGGAAGACCGTTATTGATAAAGTGCTGATGCAGAACAACTGACTCAGTCAATGTTAACATCTGGCTACAATCACAGCTGGGGGAGAGAGAGTGGTTGGGGACAGGGGGCACAGAGGCGGGAGTATCTACAGGGTGTGGGGGTTTGTCCTGTTTTCAAGGGGGAAGAAGTTGGCGAGAGAGGGAGATGGAGGGAGAGACAGAGTGAGACAGAATGATAGAGGAGAGTGAGACAGAGATACTAGAAGTGAGAGTGATACAATGTGAGGAAGAGAAAGATAGAGAGATAAAGAGAGTGAAGGTACCAGGGAGGGGGTACCAGGGAGGGGGTACCAGGGAGGAGGTACCAGGGAGGGGGTACCAGGGAGGGGGTACCAGGGAGGGGGTACCAGGGAGGGGGTACCAGGGAGGAGGTACCAGGGAGGGGGTACCAGGGAGGGGGTACCAGGGAGGAGGTACCAGGGAGGGGGTACCAGGGAGGGGGTACCAGGGGGTACCAGGGAGGGGGTACCAGGGAGGGGGTACCAGGGAGGGGGTACTTTGGGAGGGGGGCACTTCAGTATCAGAGAGGTGAACACAGAGGGCTGTAGCTGGAGAGGAACTGTATCATGGAGTGGATCGAGAGATGAACTGTATCATGGAGTGGAGCTGGAGAGGAACTGTATCATGGAGTGGAGCTGGAGAGAAACTGTATCATGGAGTGGAGCTGGAGAGAAACTGTATCTTGGAGTGGAGCTGGAGAGGAACTGTATCTTGGAGTGGAGCTGGAGAGGAACTGTATCATGGAGTGGAGCTGGAGAGAAACTGTATCATGGAGTGGAGCTGGAGAGGAACTGTGATAACTGTTCAGCGGGTCAGATGCTATCTCCTTCTCTGTTGAAAAAACGTACACTTTCACACATTAATAAAAACAGGCTCTCTACTTCTCTCCTCCAGAAAACAGTCTGCAGCAGAATGTTCCTGAGAGGTCTTATCAACACAGTAATTACACACAGAACACTGTGAAGTACAACTGGCCAGGAGACATAGGGGAAATATAGAGAGAGAGGGGGTGGATGGAGGGAGGGAGGGAGGGAGGGAGGGAGGGGAGGGAGAGAGGGGTGGATGGAGGGAGGGAGAGGAGAGGAGAGGAGAGAGGGGAGAGAGGGGTGGATGGAGGGAGGGAGGGAGGGAGGGAGGGAGGGAGGGGAGAGAGGGGTGGATGGAGGGAGGGAGAGGAGAGGATGGAGGGAGGGAGGGGAGAGAGGGGTGGATGGAAGGAGGGAGAGGAGAGAGGGGTGGATGGAGGGAGGGAGGGGAGAGAGGGGTGGATGGATGGATGGATGGATGGAGAGAGGGGAGAGAGGGGTGGATGGAGGGAGGGAGGGAGGGGTGGATGGAGGGAGGGAGGGAGGGGTGGATGGAGGGAGGGAGGGGAGAGAGGGGTGGATGGATGGATGAATGGAGAGAGGGGAGAGAGGGGTGGATGGATGGATGGATGGATGGATGGAGAGAGGGGAGAGAGGGGTGGATGGATGGATGGATGGATGGATGGATGGATGGATGGATGGATGGATGGATGGATGGATGGATGGATGGATGGATGGAGGGGAGAGAGGGGTGGAGGGATGGATGGAGGGAGGGAGAGAGGGGAGAGAGGGGTGGATGGATGGATGGAGAGAGGGGAGAGAGGGGTGTATGGATGGATGGATGGATGGAGAGAGGGGAGAGAGGGGTGGATGGATGGATGGATGGAGAGAGGGGAGAGAGGGCTGGATGGATGGATGGATGGATGGATGGATGGATGGATGGATGGATGGATGGATGGATGGATGGATGGATGGAGGGGAGAGAGGGGTGGAGGGATGGATGGAGGGAGGGAGAGAGGGGAGAGAGGGGTGGATGGATGGATGGAGAGAGGGGAGAGAGGGGCCGATGGATGGATGGATGGATGGATGGATGGATGGATGGATGGATGGATGGATGGATGGATGGATGGATGGATGGATGGATGGATGGATGGATGGAGGGGTGGATGGATGGATGGATGGATGGATGGATGGATGGATGGATGGATGGATGGATGGAGAGAGGGGAGAGAGGGGTGGATGGATGGATGGAGGGAGGGAGGAGAGAGAGGGGTGGATGGAGGGAGGGAGAGAAGAGGAGGATGAGTGCCACAGAGGGAGAAGGACACAGCTGGCCCTACGTGTGGTCATATCCTCATGATGTTGTTCTTGGTGGTATTGACAATCATCTCTCTGTTGTTCATCTGTCTATCACGGTCACTGTCAGTCTAGCACACAACAGGAAGTCACTCAGAATGAAAACAAAACACCACGCCACTCAGGGAAGTGTGTGTGTGTGTGTGTGTGTGTGTGACTCAGCATGAGCCCGACCTTGGGTAGCTTGTGATCTTGAGTAAACTCACAAAAACGGTTTAAACTGTTGCTGTTTGATGTTGTGTGTGTGAGTGTGTGTGTGTGTGTGTGTGTGTGTGTGTGTGTGTGTGTGTGTGTGTGTGTGTGTGTGTGTGTGTGTGTGTGTGTGTGTGTGTGTGTGTGTGTGTGTGTGTGTGTGTGTGTGTGTGTGTGTGTGTGTGTGTGTGTGTGTGTGTGTGTGTGTGTGTGTCTGTGTGTGTGGTTGTGTGTCTGTGTCTGTGTGTCTGTGTGTGTGTATGTGTAGTTGTGTGTGTCATATAATCTGTTGTGGTTCCCGTCTCAGACCCCAATGTGATGAACACAACTCAAATCAAACGCCAACAAGTCAGCCACGGCTGGTCCACTCTGTTTAACAACAGCAACAAGTCAGCCACGGCTGGTCCACTCTGTTTAACAACAGCAACAAGGCAGCCACGGCTGGTCCACTCTGTTTAACAACAGCGGCAACAAGTCTGCCACGGCTGGTGCACTGTTTAAAAGTGAGCCAGTGTCTTCATTAGAACCATGCAGGCAGTAGCTGAAGTGAGCCAGGGCTCCTCAGTAAAAGGCACATGACAGCCCACTTGGAGTTTGCCAAAAGGCACCTAAATGACTCAGACTATGAGAAACAAGATTCTCTGCTCTGATGAAACCAAGATTGAACTATTTGGCCTGAATTTCAAGCATCACGTCTGGAGGAAACTGGCACCATCCCTACGGTGAAGCATGGTGGTGGCAGCATCATGCTGTGGGGATGTTTTTCAGCAGCAGGGACTGGGAGACTAGTCAGGATAGAGGGAAAGATGAACGGAGCAAAGTACAGAGAGCTCAGGATCTCAAACTGGAGTTTATTTCATTTATTTATTTAACCTTTATTTAACTAGGCAAGTCAGTTAAGAACAAATTCTTATTTACAATGACGGCCTACCCCGGCCAAACTCGGAAGATGCTGGGCCAATTGTGCGCCGCCCTACGGGACTCCCAGTTGTGATACAGTCTGGATTCGAACCTGGTTGTGTCACGATGTGGGGTGTAGAGAGAACAAGGCGCAGTGGAGTTGTACTGGAGCATAAGTTTATTTACTTAAACTAATATCAATACAACAAAACAAGAACATGTACTTACTAAGTGAACTAAACACTCCAGATACATCCAGTGACATTCAAGATAATGACCCACACAAAGGTGTGGGTCCTCACAGCTTAAATAGAATCCCCAATTAGAGACAACGCATAGCAGATGCCTCTAATTGGGGATCCAACACAAAACATAACATAGATATAGGTATACTAGATCTGCCAGGCTCTGACCATGGCTAAATAGAGGAACCAAAGGCCTCCCTATGGCCAGAGCCTGACAGTATCCCACTCAAAGGCGCAGACTCCCGACCGCGATAAAAACAATAAAGAACAAAAAATATATATATATATACAGAAAATAAATAACAAGGGGCGGGGGGGGGGGGTCAGGGAGGGAACCTCAGCCTCTGTGGTGGTTCTGGCCCCGGCGACGTTGACAGCTCCCTTCCTGGAGCTGGTCTGACGACCGGTCCTGGAATGGGACCCGGTGTGGCGAACGGCTCCGAACATGGAGCGGGGCATACGACCGGGCCCAGACTGGGCACCGGTGTGGCAGGTGGCTCCGGCTCTGGAGCGGGGAAGACGACCGGTCCTGGAATGGACACCGGTGGAGCGGACTGCTCTGGTGCTGGAGCGGAGCAGACGACTGGACCCGGACTGAGCACCAGTGGAGCGGACTGCTCTGGCGATGGAGCAGAGCAGTCTCTTCTCTCTTCTTTCTCTCTCCTCTCCTCTCTCTCTCTCCTCCCTCTCTCTCCCCACTCTCCCCTCTCTCCTCTCTCTCTCCTCTCTCTCTCCTCTCCTCTCTCTCTCCTCTCTCTCTCCCCTCTCTCCCCTCTCTCTCCTCTCTCTCTCCTCTCTCTCTCCTCTCCTCTCCCCTCTCTCTCCTCTGTCCCCTCCTCCCTCTCTCCCCAACTCAACCCTAACCCCTTTATTTCCTCCCACTGATGCAGGTAATTAAGTGGCCCCTGACAGTCTGCTCCATGTCTCCCCAGGACCCACAGTCTCCTCCAGCCTATCATTTAGTCTGACATCGGGAACCAAAACCTTGGTGCCAGGTCTGTATGGTAGCCTGTGTGGATTCCAATCATCTCAACTGTTGTGGTCTGTCATCAACATACATCAGTGTCCAGTCCTCTCCCACAGACAGGTCAATCTGAGGCTGTGTCCAAAATCACACAATATTCTCTATATTGTGCAGTACTTTGGAACAGAGAACTATGGGCTCTGGTCAAAAGTAGTGCACTACCTAGATAATATGGTGCCATTTTAGACACAGACATGATGAATACATATGTAGCCTGGTCTAGCCTGCAATCTCATTGTTCTATGTGTTGACATAGAAGCTGAAGTTGTCAGACTTGGATTGGAAACCCTAAAGTAAGTCTGCGATGGACTATAAATAGCAGATAACCCTACTCCTGCTCTAAGGGCTGCAATGAAACCAGAGCCTTGGATGGAGAGATCGAGGGATATGAGAGAGAGAGAGAGAGAGAGAGAGAGAGAGAGAGAGAGAGAGAGAGAGAGAGAGAGACATAGCGGGGGGGGGGGGGGGGGGAACATGGAGAATATGTTAGAGTCTCAGCAGGGACTGAACACACTGGACATTCCGGAACATGTCTCTCTCTCTTCTCTCTCTTTGTCAGTGAAGCACGGTGAAGATTTGGAAATACAAACACCACAAGTGGAAAAACAATGTTGGAGGTTTTTCTCTGGTTAGCTGGTAGGCAAACACTGGACATCAGAATCAGTCATGTGGTTGTCAGAAGTCAGTCTTTTCCCAGCTACAGGTTTGGTACAGTACTCGTCCTCAGTCTATTCCCAGCTACAGGTTTGGTACAGTACTCGTCCTCAGTCTATTCCCAGCTACAGGTTTGGTACAGTACTCGTGCTCAGTCTATTCCCATCTACAAGTTTCGTATAGCACTCTGCATACCAGTTTGGTCCTGTGTGGTTCAGTTGTTGAAACACAGTGCCCGCAACGCTTACAATGCCATGATAATGGGTTTGATTCCCGATGGGGCCACCAATACAAAAAACGAAGTAGTCCAAATAAAGGAATCTCATGATGTCCTCATGCCATCCATTGCTGTGAGCCCTTAAATATATCTGTACGCTCAGCGGTGCAGAGATGTTAAGGCCAGAAGGAATCACCAGACTAGAGATGTTAAGGCCAGAAGGAATCACCAGACTAGAGATGTTAAGGCCAGAAGGAATCACCAGACTAGAGATGTTATGGCCAGAAGGAATCACCAGACTAGAGATGTTATGGCCAGAAGGAATCACCAGATTAGAGATGTTATGGCCAGAAGGAATCACCAGACTAGAGATGTTATGGCCAGAAGGAATCACCAGACTAGAGATGTTATGGCCAGAAGGAATCACCAGATTAGAGATGTTATGGCCAGAAGGAATCACCAGACTAGAGATGTTATGGCCAGAAGGAATCACCAGACTAGAGATGTTATGGCCAGAAGGAATCACCAGACTAGAGATGTTATGGCCAGAAGGAATCACCAGACTAGAGATGTTAGGCCAGAAGGAATCACCAGACTAGAGATGTTATGGCCAAAAGGAATCACCAGACTAGAGATGTTAGGCCAGAAGGAATCACCAGACTAGAGATGTTAGGCCAGAAGGAATCACCAGACTAGAGATGTTAGGCCAGAAGGAATCACCAGACTAGAGATGTTAGGCCAGAAGGAATCACCAGACTAGAGATGTTATGGCCAGAAGGAATCACCAGACTAGAGATGTTATGGCCAGAAGGAAACACCAGACTAGAGATGTTATGGCCAAAAGGAATCACCAGACTAGAGATGTTAGGCCAGAAGGAATCACCAGACTAGAGATGTTAGGCCAGAAGGAATCACCAGACTAGAGATGTTAGGCCAGAAGGAATCACCAGACTAGAGATGTTAGGCCAGAAGGAATCACCAGACTAGAGATGTTATGGCCAGAAGGAATCACCAGACTAGAGATGTTATGGCCAGAAGGAATCACCAGACTAGAGATGTTATGGCCAGAAGGAATCACCAGACTAGAGATGTTATGGCCAGAAGGAATCACCAGACTAGAGATGTTAGGCCAGAAGGAATCACCAGACTAGAGATGTTATGGCCAGAAGGAATCACCAGACTAGAGATGTTAGGCCAGAAGGAATCACCAGACTAGAGATGTTATGGCCAGAAGGAATCACCAGACTAGAGATGTTATGGCCAGAAGGAATCACCAGACTAGAGATGTTAGGCCAGAAGGAATCACCAGACTAGAGATGTTATGGCCAAAAGGAATCACCACACTCTGAAACTCCTGCACCATTAGCCTGCTGAGTCTCAGCTCAGTTCTGCCCCAGAGTCCACAGCCATTGGGACCACAGCTCTTCACAGCCCTGTACAACCCTGGAGTACACATCTCTCCACATCCCTCTGCAGACCTGGAGTACACATCTCTCCACATCCCTCTGCAGACCTGGAGTACACATCTCTCCACATCCCTCTGCAGACCTGGAGTACACATCTCTCCACATCCCTCTGCAGACCTGGAGTACACATCTCTCCACATCCCTCTGCAACCCTGGAGTACACAACTCTCCACAGCCCTGTAAAGACCTGGAGTACACATCTCTCCACATCCCTGTAAAGACCTGGAGTACACATCTCTCCACAGCCCTGTAAAGACCTGGAGTACACATCTCTCCACATCCCTGTAAAGACCTGGAGTACACATCTCTCCACAGCCCTGTACATACCTGGAGTACACATCTCTCCACATCCCTCTGCAGACCTGGAGTACACATCTCTCCACATCCCTCTGCAACCCTGGAGTACACAACTCTCCACAGCCCTGTAAAGACCTGGAGTACACATCTCTCCACATCCCTGTAAAGACCTGGAGTACACATCTCTCCACAGCCCTGTACAGACCTGGAGTACACATCTCTCCACATCTCTCTGCAACCCTGGAGTACACAACTCTCCACAGCCCTGTAAAGACCTGGAGTACACATCTCTCCACAGCCCTGTAAAGACCTGGAGTACACATCTCTCCACAGCCCTGTACAGACCTGGAGTACACATCTCTCCACAGCCCTGTACAGACCTGGAGTACACATCTCTCCACATCTCTCTGCAGACCTGGAGTACACATCTCTCCACATCCCTCTGCAACCCTGGAGTACACAACTCTCCACAGCCCTGTAAAGACCTGGAGTACACAACTCTCCACAGCCCTGTACAGACCTGGAGTACACATCTCTCCACATCTCTCTGCAGACCTGGAGTACACATCTCTCCACATCCCTCTGCAACCCTGGAGTACACAACTCTCCACAGCCCTGTACAGACCTGGAGTACACATCTCTCCACATCTCTCTGCAGACCTGGAGTACACATCTCTCCACAGCCCTGTACAACCCTGGAGTACACATCTCTCCACAGCCCTGTACAACCCTGGAGTACACATCTCTCCACAGCCCAGTACAACCCTGGAGTACACATCTCTCCACAGCCCTGTACAACCCTGGAGTACATATCTCTCCACAGCCCTGTACAACCCTGGAGTACACATCTCTCCACAGCCCTGTACAGACCTGGAGTACACATCTCTCCACATCTCTCTGCAGACCTGGAGTACACATCTCTCCACAGCCCTGTACAACCCTGGAGTACACATCTCTCCACAGCCCTGTACAGACCTGGAGTACACATCTCTCCACATCTCTCTGCAGACCTGGAGTACACATCTCTCCACATCTCTCTGCAGACCTGGAGTACACATCTCTCCACATCTCTCTGCAGACCTGGAGTACACAACTCTCCACAGCCCTGTACAACCCTGGAGTACACATCTCTCCACAGCCCTGTACAACCCTGGAGTACACATCTCTCCACAGCCCTGTACAGACCTGGAGTACACATCTCTCCACATCTCTCTGCAGACCTGGAGTACACATCTCTCCACAGCCCTGTACAACCCTGGAGTACACATCTCTCCACAGCCCTGTACAGACCTGGAGTACACATCTCTCCACATCTCTCTGCAGACCTGGAGTACACATCTCTCCACAGCCCTGTACAACCCTGGAGTACACATCTCTCCACAGCCCTGTACAGACCTGGAGTACACATCTCTCCACATCTCTCTGCAGACCTGGAGTACACATCTCTCCACATCTCTCTGCAGACCTGGAGTACACATCTCTCCACATCTCTCTGCAGACCTGGAGTACACAACTCTCCACAGCCCTGTACAACCCTGGAGTACACATCTCTCCACAGCCCTGTAAAGACCTGGAGTACACATCTCTCCACAGCCCTGTACAGACCTGGAGTACACATCTCTCCACAGCCCTGTACAGACCTGGAGTACACATCTCTCCACAGCCCTGTACAGACCTGGAGTACACATCTCTCCACATCCCTGTACAGACCTGGAGTACACATCTCTCCACAGCCCTGTACAGACCTGGAGTACACATCTCTCCACAGCCCTGTACAGACCTGGAGTACACATCTCTCCACAGCCCTGTACAGACCTGGAGTACACATCTCTCCACAGCCCTGTACAACCCTGGAGTACACATCTCTCTGCAGACCTGGAGTACACATCTCTCCACATCTCTCTGCAGCCCTGGAGTACACATCTCTTCCTTGTCTTATTCATTACACTTTCTCTTTCAGTCAGTCAACTAAAACCCTCTCTCTTCACTATACTATTATAATAATATATGATATACTATTATAGTAATATATGATATACTATTATAGTAATATATGATATGCTATTATAGTAATATATGATATACTATTATAGTAATATATGATATACTATTATAGTAATACATGATATATTATTATAGTAATATATGATATACTATTATAGTAATACATGATATACTTTTATAGTAATATATGATATACTATTATAGTAATATATGATATACTATTATAGTAATACATGATATACTATTATAGTAATATATGATATACTATTATAATATATGATATACTATTATAGTAATATATGATATACTATTATAATAATATATGATATAATATTATAGTAATACATGATATACTATTATAATAATATATGATACACTATTATAGTAATACATGATGTACTACTATAGTAATATATGATATACTATTATAGTAATATATGATATACTATTATAGTAATATATGATATACTATTATAGTAATACATGATATACTATTATAGTAATATATGATATACTATTATAATATATGATATACTATTATAGTAATATATGATATACTATTATAGTAATATATGATATACTATTATAGTAATACATGATATACTATTATAGTAATATATGATATACTATTATAGTAATACATGATATACTATTATAGTAATACATGATATACTATTATAGTAATATATGATATACTATTATAGTAATATATGATATACTATTATAATATATTATATACTTTTATAGTAATATATGATATACTATTATAATATATGATATACTATTATAATAATATACAGTATTACATATTCCATTTAACAGACACTTTTATCCACAGTCATGCCTGCATACACATTATATAAGTGTTAAATAGAACAATGCTGTTACACACAGAATCATGAACAATCCTGTGGTTTATTTTAGCAGGGAGACAGAGGGGTGATAGAGGAGGGGTTGGTTCAGGGCTGAGGGGGCCTGGCAGAGGAGGGGTTGGTTCAGGGCTGAGGGGAGCTGGCAGAGGAGGGGTTGGTTCAGGGCTGAGGGGGGCTGGCAGAGGAGGGGTTGGTTCAGGGCTGAGGGGAGATGGCAGAGGAGGGGTTGGTTAGGGCTGAGGGGGTCCAGCAGAGGAGGGGTTTGTTTGGTGCTGAGGGGCGAGTGGGTTGGTTTAGGGTTCACAGGGATGGGAGGGTTTGGGGGTTGGGGCTAGAGGAGGTGCTGGGAGGGGGGCATGAGAAAAGCAGGGGTGTGTATTTGTGGGTTTTGAATGGCATTCCTTCTCTGTGGTGTGGGGGGCCACGCTGTGTCATTATGGAGGACATGAGATGAAGTTACTGATAATAAATATCCTGTAAAGCTATTTGCAAAATGCACACACAGGGGTTTATCATACCATGGACCTGGACAGACAGTCAACAGGACCAGGGGTTTATCATACCATGTACCTGGACAGACAGTCAACAGGACCAGGGGTTTATCATACCATGGACCTGGACAGACAGTCAACAGGACCAGGGGTTTATCATACCATGGACGTGGACAAACAGTCAACAGGACCAGGGATTTATCATACCATGGACCTGGACAGACAGTCAACAGGACCAGGGATTTATCATACCATGGACCTGGACAGACAGTCAACAGGACCAGGGGTTTATCATACCATGGACCTGGACAGACAGTCAACAGGACCAGGGGTTTATCATACCATGGACCTGGACAGACAGTCAACAGGACCAGGGATTTATCATACCATGGACCTGGACAGACAGTCAACAGGACCAGGGATTTATCATACCATGGACCTGGACAGACAGTCAACAGGACCAGGAATGCATTTGTGCCTACACACACACACACACCATGAGTCTTGGGTATGTGCAATTAAAGTAGATTTACCGACTGGACCCGATTGGACCCGTCCTCTGTGTGTGAGGAAGTGAGAACTGAGTGAGTTTTTTTTTTATATGTGTCAGCCAATTGCAACACAATAAAATGTATAGCTTATGTCCAGATAAAACTGGTTCAGGCTGCTCACATCACGTGCACTGAGGAGAGAGAGAGAGGAGCCTTGACCTAGGCTACTGAGGAGAGAGAGAGAGAGGAGCCTTGACCTAGGCTACTGAGGAGAGAGAGAGAGGAGCCTTGACCTAGGCTACTGAGGAGAGAGAGAGAGGAGCCTTGACCTAGGCTACTGAGGAGAGAGAGAGAGGAGCCTTGACCTAGTCTACTGAGGAGAGAGAGAGAGGAGCCTTGACCTAGGCTACTGAGGAGAGAGAGAGAGGAGCCTTGACCTAGTCTACTGAGGAGAGAGAGAGAGGAGCCTTGACCTAGTCTACTGAGGAGAGAGAGAGAGGAGCCTTGACCTAGGCTACTGAGGAGAGAGAGAGAGGAGCCTTGACCTAGTCTACTGAGGTGAGAGAGAGAGGAGCCTTGACCTAGGCTACTGAGGAGAGAGAGAGAGGAGCCTTGACCTAGGCTACTGAGGAGAGAGAGAGAGGAGCCTTGACCTAGTCTACTGAGGAGAGAGAGAGAGGCCTTTTTCATTGAAGTAAAGTTAGAGGAGAGATATTGTAGTGAAAAGAAGCCACAAGGGGAATGTCCTCGGGGACACGTTTTAGAGGAATGTTGGCGCTGTGTGTTTAACTCACTATTCAGGTTTAATGAAATAAATCACTTTGGTTTATTTATTATCATTTGTTTTATCAGTATTACTGTTTACAATATATAATTATACAGATATACTGCTGCTGTACACGTATACTACTGATATACAGATATACTGCTGCTGTACACGTATACTACTGATATACAGAGATACTGCTGCTGTACACATATACTACTGATATACAGATATACTGCTGGTGTAAACATATACTACTGATATACAGATATACTGCTGCTGTACACATATACTACTGACATACAGATATACTGCTGCTGTACACATATACTACTGATATACAGATATACTGCTGCTGTACACGTATACTACTGACATACAGATATACTGCTGCTGTACACGTATACTACTGATATACATATATACTGCTGCTGTACATGTATACTACTGATATACAGATATACTGCTGCTGTACACATATACTACTGATATACAGATATACTGCTGCTGTAAACATATACTACTGATATACAGATATACTGCTGCTGTACACATATACTACTGACATACAGATATACTGCTGCTGTACACATATACTACTGATATACAGATATACTGCTGCTGTACACGTATACTACTGACATACAGATATACTGCTGCTGTACACGTATACTACTGATATACATATATACTGCTGCTGTACATGTATACTACTGATATACAGATATACTGCTGCTGTACACGTATACTACTGATATACAGATATAGTGCTGCTGTACACGTATACTACTGATATACAGATATACTGCTGCTGTACACGTACACTACTGATATACAGATATACTGCTGCTGTACACGTATACTACTGATATACAGATATACTGCTGCTGTACACATATACTACTGATATACAGATATACTGCTGCTGTACACATATACTACTGATATACAGATATACTGCTGCTGTACACGTATACTACTGATATACAGATATACTGCTGCTGTACACGTATACTACTGATAAACAGATATACTGCTGCTGTACACGTATACTACTGATATACAGATATACTGCTGCTGTACACGTATACTACTGATATACAGATATACTGCTGCTGTACACATATACTACTGATATACAGATATACTGCTGCTGTACACGTATACTACTGATATACAGATATACTGCTGCTGTACACATATACTACTGATATACAGATATACTGCTGCTGTACACATATACTACTGATATACAGATATACTGCTGCTGTACACATATACTACTGATATACAGATATATCACTGCTGTACACATATACTACTGATATACAGATATACTACTGCTATACAGATATACTACTGATATACACATATACTACTGTTATACAGATATACTCCTGCTATACAGATATACTACTGTTATACAGATATATTGCTGATATACAGATATACTACTGTTAAACAGATAAACTCCTATACAGATATACTACTGTTATACAGATATACTACTGATATAGAGATAAACTACTGATATACAGATATACTGCTGCTATACAGATATACTATTGATATTCAGATATACTACTGATAAACAGATATACTACTGATAAACATATATACTACTGATATACAGATACACTGCTGAAATACAGATATACTACTGATATACAGATATACTACTGATATAAAGATATACTACTGATAAACAGATATACTACTGATATACAGATATACTGCTGATATACATATATACTTCTGCTATACAGATATACTGCTGATATACAGATACACTGCTGATATGCAGATATACTGCTGATATACCGATATACTTCTGATATACAGATATACTACTGATAAACAGATATACTACTGATATACAGATATACTACTGATATACAGATATACTGCTGATATACATATATGCTGCTTATATACAGATATACTGCTGATATACAGATATACTACTGTAACCATCTCCTAATGGTCCTAGCGGTCGCTGGCTGCTGTTGGACCATAGGCCTGTAGAGTGGGGTGAGGTGGACAAGGTTGTGATCCGATCTACCGAGGGGAGGGAGTGCAGTGGAGTTGTATGCAACCTTCACATTAGCATATAACAAGTCCAGAGTTTTATTATTCCTGGTTGGGCACTTCACAAACTGTTTGAATGTGGGCAGCGTTGAAGAGAGAGATGCATGGTTAAAATCCCCCGAAATGGCAAAAAAGGCACTGGGATGCATTGTCTGTAACCTCGCGATAACAGAGTGGATGACGTCACAAGCTGTGTTTGCGTCAGAGGAGGGCAGGGATGTAAACAATAACAGCAATGGCCGCCGTGAATTCCCTCAGGAAATAGTAGGGTCTAAGAGTAATATGTCTCAGATTACACCATCTGTTGTTAACTAATAAAGCCTTACTCTTACCGGAAGAAGCGCTATCCCTGTCCGCTCTGATGGTCTGGAAACCGCCGATAGTTCTGTTCTCTATGGGGATGTTATCATTTAGCCATGTTTCCGTAAAGCACAATAGGCTCGCTTCCCGGTATTCTCTTTGCCCATGGACCAGACCCTCAAGCTTGTCCACCTTGTTATGTAGCGATCTCACGTTGCCCATAATGATAGGCGGTATAGCCGGCTTGTACTTACTCAGCTTTACTTTACACTTCCGACCTGCCCTGCATCCACGCCGTCGCCTTTTCAACTCGTCCGGAATATCCACATTTTCCCTGGGGTGCAGCAGCGCTGAGTGTGCTAAATCCAAGAGCTGGGCTCTGTTGTAAATAATTGAGGACTCGTGTGAACGTTCGGCGCTGAGAAAAATCTAAAGTTATTATCCTATTATCATCCATCTCTTGGGTGGTTTTGCTTCACATGGCAGTCAATAG
Source organism: Thymallus thymallus (assembly GCA_023634145.1). Taxonomy (NCBI): domain Eukaryota; kingdom Metazoa; phylum Chordata; class Actinopteri; order Salmoniformes; family Salmonidae; genus Thymallus; species Thymallus thymallus. Next base: position 34,641,069 of record CM042381.1, read on the forward strand.
GGAAATGACTAATGACCAGAGAACCCCTAAAATGTCACTTGACAACCAGTTTTAGTGAATATATCATGTTTGGTTTAAAAATGGATCGTTTGGGAAGTAATCTTAATTTTTTATGCTGGTATCCCGTTATATTAAAGAAATAATACACTCTAGGCAATGTGTTATGACACATCACAGCCATGATAAAAATGTCATAACACATAGCCTCTCATGTATTATTGCTTAATTATAATACGGCAATACAATACAATACAAGTACATTAAAAGTACACAATAATGACAAATGGCAACAGAGATAATGTAGTTATTAGGATGTATTTCATGTTAACAGCTGATCTTCCAGAAGGAAGCGAAAAACCATTCAAGTCAATTTGGAGTAAACTGGAAAAGAAAATCCCTGATGTCTTTTTATGTTTTGTTTTATTTGACCTTTATTTAACCAGGTAGGCCAGTTGAGAACTAGTTCTCATTTACAACTGCTGTAACGAATGCCCCGCGCAGAGCACCGGTCCCTCCTCCTCTCCAGCGATCATCCTCGCCGGCGTTCTAACCGGCGGTCGGGGGAAGATGGTAGCAACACCCTGATGACCCACACCTGTTCCTCATCGGTCATCAGGGTCACTATTTAACTCCATGTTTTCTGTTCAACCCTTGCGGGTTATTAGTCTTTCTTTGTGTATTGCTGTCTTTCATGTAATTAAATATCATCAATACTTCTATTTCCTCTTTCTCGCTCATTCTTAGCCTCATCACTCACTTTCACCCCTCGCAATATCACAACTGCGACCTGGTCAAGACAAAGCAAAGCAGTGAGACAAAAAACAACACAGAGTTACACATGAGAATAAACAAAGGTACAATCAATAACACAATAGAAAATCTATATACAGAGTGCAAATGTAGTAAGATTAGGAAGGTAGGACAGTAAATAGACCATAGTGGCGAAACAGTTACAATGGAGAAAGCTCCTGGAAAATACACACAATACTCATGAATTATTTACATAAAAACATTAGTTTAAAGTTTACTGAAGAATGGCCTCTAGTACTACATTACCTGTAAACATTAGTGAAAATATACAGGTTACAATCAAACGTACATTCAGATAGAGATAGAAGACTTTGTACATACAATTCAGGAATGACCACAATGTCTCTTGATTGGCTACAGGGTTATTCAGGCTTTCTGGTTGAAGCCCAGTTCTACCACACCTGATTCTACTATTCAAGGTATTGAAGAACACCTGAGGTCTTGATGAACACCTGAGGTCTTGAAGAACACCTGATGTCTTGATGAACACCTGAGGTCTTAAAGAACAGCTGAGGTCTTGATGAACAGCTGAGGTCTTGGAGAACATCTGAGGTCTTGATGAACAGCTGAGGTCTTGAAGAACACCTGAGGTCTTGATGAACAGCTGAGGTCTTGAAGGACACCTGTCTTGATAAACAGCTGAGGTCTTGAAGAACACCTGAGGTCTTGATGAACAGCTGAGGTCTTGAAGGACACCTGTCTTGATGAACAGCTGAGGTCTTGATGAACAGCTGAGGTCTTGAAGGACACCTGTCTTGATGAACAGCTGAGGTCTTGATGAACAGCTGAGGTCTTGATGAACAGCTGAGGTCTTGATGAGAAGTAGAATCGGGTGTGGTAGCACTGGGCTTGAACAAAAAGCCTGCATAAAACTGGGGCTCATCAATAGAAATGTTGGTAACTCCTGATACAAGCACTGTGACAAATAACAAACTGCTGAGAAACACCTGTAAAATACAAAGTCATTAGACAAATACAAAACACTTTTAAGAATCCATATTTACAATCTGACATGGGATAGGTGAACCAAACCCTTTAGCTACAAATGTTCTTAGTAATAAAGTACACAGATGTCCAACTCCATAAAATAACAAACATTCTCACATATATAAATTGCTGTATACAGTGCCTTCGGAAAGTATTCAGACATCTTGACTTTTTCCATATTTTATTACGTTACATTACGTTATCTTTATTCTAAAATTGATTAAATTGTTTTAATCTAATCTACACACAATACCCCATAATGACCCAATACCCCATAATGACCCTATACCCCATAATGACCCAATACCCCATAATGACACAATACCCCATAATGACCCAATACCCCATAATGACCCAATACCCCATAATGACACAATACCCCATAATGACACAATACCCCATAATGACACAATACCCCATAATGGCCCAATACCCCATAATGACCCAATACCCCATAATGACACCATACCCCATAATGACACAATACCCCATAATGACACAATACACCATAATGACACAATACACCATAATGACCCAATACCCCATAATGACCCAATACCCCATAATGACCCAATACCCCATAATGACCCAATACCCCATAATGACCCAATATCCCATAATGACACAACACCCCATAATGACCCAATACCCCATAATGACCCAATACCCCATAATGACCCAATACCCCATAATGACCCAATACCCCATAATGACCCAATACCCCATAATGACCCAATACCCCATAATGACCCAATACCCCATAATGACCCAATACCCCATAATGACCCAATACCCCATAATGACCCAATACCCCATAATGACCCAATACCCCATAATGACCCAATACCCCATAATGACCCAATACCCCATAATGACCCAATACCCCATAATGACACAATACCCCATAATGACCCAATACCCCACAATGACACAATACCCCATAATGACACAATACCCCATAATGAGACAATACCCCATAATGACACAATACCCCACAATGACACAATACCCCATAATGACACAATACCACATAATGACACAATACCCCATAATGACCCAATACCCCACAATGACACAATACCCCATAATGACACAATACCACATAATGACACAATACCACATAATGACACAATACCCCACAATGACCCAATACCCCATAATGACCCAATACCCCATAATGACCCAATACCCCATAATGACACAATACCCCATAATGACCCAATACCCCATAATGACCCAATACCCCATAATGACACAATACCCCATAATGACCCAATACCCCATAATGACCCAATACCCCATAATGACATAATACCCCATAATGACACAATACCCCATAATGACACAATACCCCATAATGACCCAATACCCCATAATGACACAATACCCCATAATGACACAATACCCCATAATGACACAATACCCCATAATGACACAATACCCCACAATGACACAATACCCCATAATGACCCAATACCCCATAATGACCCAATACCCCATAATGACACAATACCCCATAATGACTCAATACCCCATAATGACTCAATACCCCATAATGACCCAATACCCCATAATGACTCAATACCCCATAATGACCCAATACCCCATAATGACCCAATACCCCATAATGACCCAATACCCCATAATGACACAATACCCCATAATGACACAATACCCCATAATGACACAATACACCATAATGACCCAATACCCCATAATGACCCAATACCCCATAATGTGTTCTTGGGGACCTTCAATACTGCAGAAATGTTTTGGTACCCTTCCCCAGATCTGTGCCTCGACACAATCCTGTCTTCGAACTCATGGCTTGGTTTTTGCTCTGACATGCACTGTCAACTGTGGGACCTTATATAGACAGGTGTGCGCCTTTCCAAATCATGTCCAATCAATTTAATTTACCACAGGTGGACTCCAATCAAGTTGTAGAAACATCTCAAGGATGATGAATGGAAACAGGAAGCACCTGAGCTCAGTTTAGAGTCTCATAATAAAGGATCTGAATATTTTACTATTATACTATTTCGGTTTAAATTTTTTATACATTTGCAAACATTTCTAAAAACCTGTTTTTGCATTCTCATTACAGATTGTCTGTAGATTTATGAGGAAAATGTTTTATTTTATGCATTTTAGAATAAGGCTGTAACGTAACAAAATGTGGAGGGTCTGAATACTTTCTGAATGCACTGTAAATAGGAAAACAGATGAGAGTACTCACATATCTGGAACATGTTTAAATGGCAGTATACAGTGCATTCGGAAAGTATTATTGAGAAAGTGGATTCTGAAAAGGAGAAACGTTTACAACCTGTGTTACTTATTGTAGGTATGGCATGCATCTGACCAATGAGGGTAACGATGTCTTCCTTGAGAGTTTGAGAGCTGGTCTCTCCATCGTTCTCTCCTCTGAAGCAGCAAGATACGGAGGGCGGTTCAAAATATCCCCTCTGGGAGGCGAACCCAGGATTTTCAAATCCCAAGACAGTCACACTGACTATAGATTTGTCAGCTTGACACTATTTCAATCCACAGTCTGGGGATGACAAAACATGATCATTCACTAAGTACTGATTTAATGTTTACTTGTCTTGCTTGGTAAACGATTATTTAGTTTAAAACAGTTGATGTGTTTTATCACATAGCTAACCAATAATCATGTTGATGTTATTTCACCTGGATACTTCATGTGCACACCCCAACCCTGCTACTTTTTACTTGTGGATGGACTTCAGGTTTTATGGAAGAAATTGAAAGGTAACTTGACAATGTGTTGATCAGTCAGCGCAAGCAGGGATTATAATGACAGAGGAGGGAGCTGAATGAATATATAAGGTAACGGATATAATTTACTGTGTTATCTATCTCTGTCTAGTGTGGTAGTTACCTGGCTGTGTTATCTATCTCTGTCTAGTGTGGTAGTTACCTGGCTGTGTTATCTATCTCTGTCTAGTGTGGTAGTTACCTGGCTGTGTTATCTATCTCTGTCTAGTGTGGTAGTTACCTGGCTGTGTTATCTATCTCTGTCTAGTGTGGTAGTTACCTGGCTGTGTTATCTATCTCTGTCTAGTGTGGTAGTTACCTGGCTGTGTTATCTATCTCTGTCTAGTGTGGTAGTTACCTGGCTGTGTTATCTATCTCTGTCTAGTGTAGTAGTTACCTGGCTGTGTTATCTATCTCTGTCTAGTGTGGTAGTTACCTGGCTGTGTTATCTATCTCTGTCTAGTGTGGTAGTTACCTGGCTGTGCACACACACACACACACACACACACACACACACACACACACACACACGCACACACACGCACACACACACACACACACACACGCACATGTACACGTGCACGTGCACATACACACACTCCCTCTACTTCTTCTTAAAGTACGGTGCTCATGGTGGGAAGTCAACAACATGGTTTTATCAGCCAGCTGATAACCACTGTCTCAAAAGTCTTTGAAAACAGCTTTTGTTATGAGACCATTAACAGTTTACGATGCAAATTGTCCATTACTTCTTAACATCACAGTTGGACCTATACTATAGATACAGCTATTCAGGTTTCAGCTATTCATTGACAGTGTGTTCGCATTTAGGAGATGTGTTCAACACAGAGCTGTAGTGAATATGTGTTCAACACAGAGCTGTAGTGAAGATTTTTTCAACACAGAGCTGTAGTGAAGTTGTGTTCAACACAGAGCTGTAGTGAAGTTGTGTTCAACACAGAGCTGTAGTGAAGTTATGTTCAACACAGAGCTGTAGTGAAGTTGTGTTCAACACAGAGCTGTAGTGAAGACGTGTTCAACACAGAGCTGTAGTGAAGTTGTGTTCAACACAGAGCTGTAGTGAAGATGTGTTCAACACAGAGCTGTAGTGAAATTGTGTTCAACACAGAGCTGTAGTGAAGATGTGTTCAACACAGAGCTGTAGTGAAGACGTGTTCAACACAGAGCTGTAGTGAAGATGTGTTCAACACAGAGCTGTAGTGAAGACGTGTTCAACACAGAGCTGTAGTGAAGACGTGTTCAACACAGAGCTGTAGTGAAGTTGTGTTCAACACAGAGCTGTAGTGAAGTTGTGTTCAACACAGAGCTGTAGTGAAGATGTGTTCAACACAGAGCTGTAGTGAAGTTGTGTTCAACACAGAGCTGTAGTGAAAACGTGTTCAACACAGAGCTGTAGTGAAGATGTGTTCAACACAGAGCTGTAGTGAAGACGTTTTCAACACAGAGCTGTAGTGAAGTTGTGTTCAACACAGAGCTGTAGTGAAGATGTGTTCAACACAGAGCTGTAGTGAAGATGTGTTCAACACAGAGCTGTAGTGAAGACGTGTTCAACACAGAGCTGTAGTGAAGACGTGTTCAACACAGAGCTGTAGTGAAGTTGTGTTCAACACAGAGCTGTAGTGAAGACGTGTTCAACACAGAGATGTAGTGAAGATGTTTTCAACACAGAGCTGTAGTGAAGATGTGTTCAACACAGAGCTGTAGTGAAGACGTGTTCAACACAGAGCTGTAGTGAAGTTGTGTTCAACACAGAGCTGTAGTGAAAACGTGTTCAACACAGAGCTGTAGTGAAGATGTGTTCAACACAGAGCTGTAGTGAAGATGTGTTCAACACAGAGCTGTAGTGAAGTTATGTTCAACACAGAGCTGTAGTGAAGAGGTGTTCAACACAGAGCTGTAGTGAAGACGTGTTCAACACAGAGCTGTAGTGAAGTTGTGTTCAACACAGAGCTGTAGTGAAGACGTGTTCAACACAGAGCTGTAGTGAAGATGTTTTCAACACAGAGCTGTAGTGAAGATGTGTTCAACACAGAGCTGTAGTGAAGACGTGTTCAACACAGAGCTGTAGTGAAGTTGTGTTCAACACAGAGCTGTAGTGAAGTTGTGTTCAACACAGAGCTGTAGTGAAGATGTGTTCAACACAGAGCTGTAGTGAAGACGTGTTCAACACAGAGCTGTAGTGAAGATGTGTTCAACACAGAGCTCTAGTGAAGATGTGTTCAACACAGAGCTGTAGTGAAGACGTGTTCAACACAGAGCTGTAGTGAAGTTGTGTTCAACACAGAGCTGTAGTGAAGACGTGTTCAACACAGAGCTGTAGTGAAGTTGTGTTCAACACAGAGCTGTAGTGAAGATGTGTTTAACACAGAGCTGTAGTGAAGACGTGTTCAACACAGAGCTGTAGTGAAGATGTGTTCAACACAGAGTTGTAGTGAAGACGTGTTCAACACAGAGCTGTAGTGAAGAAGTGTTCAACACAGAGCTGTAGTGAAGATGTGTTCAACACAGAGCTGTAGTGAAGAGCATCAACAAGTAGAACACAACTATCACAACAGATCAAAACATAGCCGTATAATGCAAAATATAGTCTTAAAGCAGTCACACATTAAAAGCTAGCTTGAATAGGTAGGTCTTTAGTGTTTTTTAAATGAGGAAATTGAAGCTGCCTCCTTGACATGTGTAGGTAGAGTATTCTGGAGGTGAGAGGTCACATGACAGAGAATCAATGCCCTGGACTAACTTTACCATGTGACTGACCATGTGACTGGGGTGTGTTTGTGCTCCAGTGAAAACACTGTTTATGTTGTCCATGTAATCCCCATTCCTTCAGGTCTCAGATCACATATTTAAACCAGAAGGGGATTGTGAATGAGGTTTATTTCAAATCTAAGTGAAGGAATGTAGTGTATTTATGGTGAATGTGTATATAAGGGAAGAATGGCGGAGGAGTTTTGGGGCTTGTGGTTGAGGGAAGTCATTTGAGTCTCCTAGGTGACATTCCAAATGGTGCCCCATTCCCTTTATAGGGCCCATAGAACTCTGGTCCAAAGTAGTGCACTTTACAGGGAAAAGGGTGTCATTTGGGTCTGCTTGTTTCAGTTGAGCAGTAAGTGAAATCATTTACATTATTTGTATTTACTGTTGGTATGAGAAGTGCTTCATCAAGGTCAGTCTGTCTTCCTCATCAGTAACCGTGTCTATCACCATAATATAATCACACATGTGATCTGGTTACACTACATCCTGCTTGTCAGGTCCAGAGTAGAACAAAGCAGAAACACAGCAATATGGATGTATGGACACATTTAGTTTACATTCAATCTTACCATCTGGAAAAAATCTATATTAGTGTTTTATTCATAGGTATCTCAGTGTGCCAAAGGTTACCTGTGAATATAAAACAAGCTTTGTATAGTTTCTATGACTGCAGTATGAGACATATTTGATTAGAATGATTCCAGATAGGAGAATTGAGGGCCACCTGTTAATGTAACTGTTCTGTTATACTCACAGATATCTATATCCTCAGTGTGTTCTGTTATACTCACAGATATCTATATCCTCAGTGTGTTCTGTTATACTCACAGATATCTATATCCTCAGTGTGTTCTGTTATACTCACAGATATCTATATCCTCAGTGTGTTCTGTTATACTCACAGATATCTATATCCTCAGTGTGTTCTGTTATACTCACAGATATCTATATCCTCAGTGTGTTCTGTTATACTCACAGATATCTATATCCTCAGTGTGTTCTGTTATACTCACAGATATCTATATCCTCAGTGTGTTCTGTTATACTCACAGATATCTATATCCTCAGTGTGTTCTGTTATACTCACAGATATCTATATCCTCAGTGTGTTCTGTTATACTCACAGATATCTATATCCTCAGTGTGTTCTGTTATACTCACAGATATCTATATCCTCAGTGTGTTCTGTTATACTCACAGATATCTATATCCTCAGTGTGTTCTGTTATACTCACAGATATCTATATCCTCAGTGTGTTCTGTTATACTCACAGATATCTATATCCTCAGTGTGTTCTTTTATACTCACAGATATCTATATCCTCAGTGAGTTCTGTTATACTCACAGATATACAGTGGGGAGTATTTGATACACTGCCGATTTTGCAGGTTTTCCTACTTGCAAAGCATGTAGAAGTCTGTAATTTTTATCATAGGTACACTTTTATTGATTTTTTATTTATTTTTTAACCAGGTAGGTTTTATTTCACCTTTATTTAACCAGGTAGGTCAGTTGAGAACAAGTTCTCATTTGCAACTGCGACCTGGCCAAGACAAAGCAAAGCAGTGCGACAAAAACAACAGAGTTACACAGTAAACAAACATAGTCAAAAACACAATAGAAAATCTATATACAGAGTGTAAATGTAGTGCAAAATGCAGTAAGGTTAGGAGGTAGGACAATAAATAGACCATAGTGGTGACATAAATTACAGATTATCATCATTAACACAGGAATGAAGGATGTGCAAATTATGATGTGCAAATAGAGATACTGGAGTGCAAGATTAGTGAAAATAACAAAAATAAATATAAGTATGGGGTGCTTCAAAGGGTTCTCCTATGGGGACAGCCGAAGATCCTGTGTAGTTGCAGTTTGGGAAATTCCTGAACAGTCCAGTCAGATGTGTAGTTTCAGCATTTACAGAAGTGAGCCCTGTCTGATGGTGAAGTGGTTTACCATGATGCCTGATGCAGGAGGTTTCTATCTATGCTGCCTGCCAATCTACAGGTTTGACACAGCTATAGCCTTCTGGGTGTGGATGCATCCCAAATGGCACCCTATGTCCTACATGGTGAATTACTTTTGACTAGAGCCTAAAGCTCTTTGGGCCCATGTCGGAAGTAGTGCACTATGTAGGGAATAGGGTGCCATTTGGGACTTAGCTTAGTTACTGGTCTGTTACGGTAACACACAGACACACCAGTTTCATTTCCACTGAGACTCACAGTAGACCACAGGACAGGGTCTGGAAGACCTGATAAAATACACTGTGGTTAGATTGAGGGCCTCTCTCTAGCTTTCACTTTCCTTTCAATGGTTAAAGAACTTCTTCAAATAAACTTCCAATAACTTTTTTCATCCATGTCAGTTGATATATGATGTATTCTGGCAACAGTCTTACCAGCACCAACAACTCTGATCCAAAGTTTCCTTTTGGAACCCAAAGTTACCTTTTAGATCAGGGAGAGCAGCACCCACTGGACAGTCCTGCTGACAGTTACATTTACATGTTAGTCATTTAGCAGATGCCCCGATCCAGAGCGACTTACAGTCAGTACATTCATCTGAAGACAGCTAGGTGAGACAACAACACATCACAATCGTACACTTACACTTACAAGTACACTTTCCCTCAACAAAGTACTGATCAGCAAAGTCAGTCCTCGTGGGAAAAGAGAAGTGGTGTGGCTGCCGATATTTAAGACACTTTAAAGAGGTAGGCTTTCAGATGCTTTCCAAAGATGGACAGTACTCTGTTGTCCTAGCTTCAGGGAGAAGCTGGTTCCACCAGGAAAGAGAAGAGCTTTGACAGGGCTGAGTGGGAGATACCCTCCCGTAGGGGTGGGAGGGCCAAGATACCAGAAGTGGAGGAATGGAGTGCTCAGGTTGAAGTTAGGGAGGGGCAGTACCCCTTTCTGCTCCGTAGGCAAGTAACATGGTCTTGAAGATGATGCAAGCAGTAGTCTAGACTGGAGATGACAAGTACCTGGATAAGGACCTGCGCCTCTTCCTGAGTGAGGACTCTATGCCTCCATGAGTCTATGTCTCTATGACTCTATGTCTCTATGAGTCTATGTCTCTATGTCTCTATGTCTCTATGAGTCTATGTCTCTATGTCTCCATGAGTCTATGTCTCTATGAGTCTATGTCTCTATGTCTCTATGAGTCTATGTCTCTATGAGTCTATGTCTCTATGTCTCTATGTCTCTATGAGTCTATGTCTCTATGTCTCCATGAGTCTATGTCTCCATGAGTCTATGTCTCTATGAGTCTATGTCTCTATGTCTCTATGAGTCTATGTCTCTATGAGTCTATGTCTCTATGTCTCTATGTCTCTATGAGTCTATGTCTCTATGTCTCCATGAGTCTATGTCTCTATGAGTCTATGTCTCTATGTCTCTATGAGTCTATGTCTCTATGACTCTATGTCTCTATGACTCTATGTCTCTATGTCTCTATGTCTCTATGTCTCTATGTCTCTATGTCTCTATGTCTCTATGTCTCTATGCCTCCATGAGTCTATGTCTCTATGTCTCTATGCCTCCATGAGTCTATGTCTCTATGTCTCTATGCCTCCATGAGTCTATGTCTCTATGTCTCTATGACTCTATGTCTCTATGAGTCTATGTCTCTATGTCTCTATGACTCTATGTCTCTATGACTCTATGTCTCTATGTCTCTATGCCTCCATGAGTCTATGTCTCTATTTGTCTATGTCTCTATGTCTCTATGTCTCTCTTTGTCTATGTCTCTATGTCTTCATGGAAGGCCCTAGAGTGGCTATTTGTCTGTGCTCATCCATCCACTGAGGATATAGATATCTACAGCCCAACATAATGCAGGCCTAATCTCTATTACCTGGGCTTGGACAGCCTACAGCCCAACATAATGCAGGCCTAATCTCTATTACCTGGGCTTGGACAGCCTACAGCCCAACATAATGCAGGCCTAATCTCTATTACCTGGGCAGGGACAGCCTACAGCCCAACATAATGCAGGCCTAATCTCTATTACCTGGGCAGGGACAGCCTACAGCCCAACATAATGCAGGCCTAATCTCTATTACCTGGGCTTGGACAGCCTACAGCCCAACATAATGCAGGCCTAATCTCTATTACCTGGGCTTGGACAGCCTACAGCCCAACATAATGCTGGCCTAATCTCTATTACCTGGGCAGGGACAGCCTACAGCCCAACATAATGCAGGCCTAATCTCTATTACCTGGGCTTGGACAGCCTACAGCCCAACATAATGCAGGCCTAATCTCTATTACCTGGGCAGGGACAGCCTACAGCCCAACATAATGCAGGCCTAATCTCTATTACCTGGGCTTGGACAGCCTACAGCCCAACATAATGCAGGCCTAATCTCTATTACCTGGGCTTGGACAGCCTACAGCCCAACATAATGCAGGCCTAATCTCTATTACCTGGGCAGGGACAGCCTACAGCCCAACATAATGCTGGCCTAATCTCTATTACCTGGGCAGGGACAGCCTACAGCCCAACATAATGCAGGCCTAATCTCTATTACCTGGGCTTGGACAGCCTACAGCCCAACATAATGCAGGCCTAATCTCTATTACCTGGGCTTGGACAGCCAAAGCCCAACATAATGCAGGCCTAATCTCTATTACCTGGGCAGGGACAGCCTACAGCCCAACATAATGCTGGCCTAATCTCTATTACCTGGGCAGGGACAGCCTACAGCCCAACATAATGCTGGCCTAATCTCTATTACCTGGGCTTGGACAGCCTACAGCCCAACATAATGCTGGCCTAATCTCTATTACCTGGGCAGGGACAGCCTACAGCCCAACATAATGCAGGCCTAATCTCTATTACCTGGGCAGGGACAGCCTACAGCCCAACATAATGCAGGCCTAATCTCTATTACCTGGGCAGGTACAGCCTACAGCCCAACATAATGCAGGCCTAATCTCTATTACCTGGGCAGGGACAGCCTACAGCCCAACATAATGCAGGCCTAATCTCTATTACCTGGGCAGGGACAGCCTACAGCCCAACATAATGCAGGCCTAATCTCTATTACCTGGGCAGGGACAGCCTACAGCCCAACATAATGCAGGCCTAATCTCTATTACCTGGGCAGGTACAGCCTACAGCCCAACATAATGCAGGCCTAATCTCTATTACCTGGGCAGGGACAGCCTACAGCCCAACATAATGCAGGCCTAATCTCTATTACCTGGGCAGGGACAGCCTACAGCCCAACATAATGCAGGCCTAATCTCTATTACCTGGGCAGGGACAGCCTACAGCCCAACATAATGCAGGCCTAATCTCTATTACCTGGGCAGGGACAGCCTACAGCCCAACATAATGCAGGCCTAATCTCTATTACCTGGGCAGGGACAGCCTACAGCCCAACATAATGCAGGCCTAATCTCTATTACCTGGGCAGGGACAGCCTACAGCCCAACATAATGCAGGCCTAATCTCTATTACCTGGGCAGGGACAGCCTACAGCCCAACATAATGCAGGCCTAATCTCTATTACCTGGGCAGGGACAGCCTACAGCCCAACATAATGCAGGCCTAATCTCTATTACCTGGGCAGGGACAGCCTACAGCCCAACATAATGCTGGCCTAATCTCTATTACCTGGGCAGGGACAGCCTACAGCCCAACATAATGCAGGCCTAATCTCTATTACCTGGGCAGGGACAGCCTACAGCCCAACATAATGCAGGCCTAATCTCTATTACCTGGGCAGGGACAGCCTACAGCCCAACATAATGCAGGCCTAATCTCTATTACCTGGGCAGGGACAGCCTACAGCCCAACATAATGCAGGCCTAATCTCTATTACCTGGGCAGGGACAGCCTACAGCCCAACATAATGCAGGCCTAATCTCTATTACCTGGGCTTGGACAGCCTACAGCCCAACATAATGCTGGCCTAATCTCTATTACCTGGGCAGGGACAGCCTACAGCCCAACATAATGCAGGCCTAATCTCTATTACCTGGGCAGGGACAGCCTACAGCCCAACATAATGCAGGCCTAATCTCTATTACCTGGGCTTGGACAGCCTACAGCCCAACATAATGCAGGCCTAATCTCTATTACCTGGGCAGGGACAGCCTACAGCCCAACATAATGCAGGCCTAATCTCAATTACTTGGGCTTGGACAGCCTACAGCCCAACATAATGCAGGCCTAATCTCTATTACCTGGGCAGGGACAGCCTACAGCCCAACATAATGCAGGCCTAATCTCTATTACCTGGGCAGGGACAGCCTACAGCCCAACATAATGCAGGCCTAATCTCTATTACCTGGGCAGGGACAGCCTACAGCCCAACATAATGCAGGCCTAATCTCTATTACCTGGGCAGGGACAGCCTACAGCCCAACATAATGCAGGCCTAATCTCTATTACCTGGGCAGGGACAGCCTATAGCCCTTCAGCTGCAGCCATCAGGATCTTTACCATTCCTGAATCCCAAATGGCACCCTATTCCCTGTATACAGACTTGGTACCCCTCCACAAAAAACGAAGAAGTCACAATTTTCTCTGAAATAACTTGAAACTGACAACAGTAACTGGCATCCACTGTTGTTTATTCAATTTTGAATAGAAATAAGACTTTGCTTTCGATTTTTTATTCAACATAATATTGTAAATATTAAAACAAATGAAAATGGCATGGACAAAAATGATGGGACCCTTAACTTAATATTTCGTTGCGCAACCTTTAGAGGCAATCGCTGCAATCATAGTGTTTTCTGTAGCTCTCAATGAGACTTCTGCACCTGTTAACAGGTAGTTTGGCCCACTCTTCCTGAGCAAACTGCTCCAGTGTCTCAGGTTTGATGGGTGCCTTCTCCAGACTGCAAGTTTCAGCTCTTTCCATAGATGTTCGATAGGATTCAGATCAGGACTCATAGAAGGCCACTTCAGAATAGTCCAATGTTTTGTCCTTATCCGTTCTTGGGTGCTTTTAGCTGTGTGTTTTGTGTCATTATCCTGTTGGAGGACCCATGACCTGCGACTGAGACAGAGCTTTCTGACACTGGGCAGTACGTTTCACTCCAGAATGCCTTGATAGTCTTGAGATTTCATTGTGCCCTGCACAGATTCAAGGCACCCTCTGCCAGGCACAGCAAAGCAGCCCAGAACATAACCAAGCCTCCTCCATGTTTCACTCTAGGTATGGTGTTCTTTTCTTTGAAAGCTTCATTGTTTTTGTCTGTGAACATAGAGCTGAGGTGACTTGCCAAAAACCCCCAGTTTTGACTCATCTGTCCAAAGGACATTCTCCCAGAAGGATTGTGGCTTGTCAATATGCATTTTAGCAAGTCTGGCTTTTTAATGTTTTTCTTTCAAAAGTGGAGTCCTCCTGGGTCTTCATCCATGGAGCCCACTTTCACTCAAAAAGTGACGGATGGTTCTTTTTCTACCATTCACACTATCCTTCTGTTCAATCTGGGGTCGATTTTCCTCTTTCAGCCGCGCCCAGGGAGGTTGGCTACAGTTCCATGTACCTTTGCTTTCTCTGGTCCATGTTCAGTTTGGTGCAACAATGATACCAAGCAGCACAGTGACTACTTTTCTCCATTTAAATAGGCAAAATGACTGATTACAAGATTGGAGACGTGTGATACTAATTAAAGAAACTAATTAGTTTGAAATATCACTATAATCCAATTATTTATTATCTTTTCTAAGGGGTTCCAACAAATGTGTCCAGGTCATTTTAGAATATCTTTGTAGAATAAGCAATAATTCATCTCTTTTCACAGCTTCTTTGCTTTATTCTATAACATACCAAAGGCAATGAAGTATACATGATAAAATAGCTTTTAATTTCATCACTTTTCAGGAGGAACAAAGCATTATTTCAATGAGCTGTAAGGGTACCAACACATTTGAGCACGCCTGTAGTGCTTTACGTTTGACCAGGGCCCATAGGACACTATACAGGGAATAGCATGTCATTTGGGACGCTGCCTTAATAAGTTGATCAGTAACCCGACTGTAAAAGAACTCCCCTCACAAATAGGGTTTATGGCCCCCTTGGTTTAAAGTCTGTTTTGATAAATACTACTTAGAAGGAAATGTTTGGACTTCGTCCCATTTCTATCCCTGCAGGGCAGCTTACCTCAGCCTTGCTCAGCCTTGCCTTGCTCAGCCTTGCTCAGCCTTGCCTTAATCAGCCTTGCCTTGCTCAGGAGGGTTTGTTATATAAAGCATTATAAAGTATAGCTGGAGTAACAGGAGGGTTTGATATATAAAGCATTATAAAGTATAGCTGGAGTAACAGGAGGGTTTGATATATAAAGCATTATATAGTATAGCTGGAGTAACAGGAGGGTTTGATATATAAAGCATTATAAAGTATAGCTGGAGTAACAGGAGGGTTTGATATATAAAGCATTATAAAGTATAGCTGGAGTAACAGGAGGGTTTGACTGATGTCTTTATTACACTGTGTGAATCCCAAATGCCTCAGTATTCCCTATATAGTGCACTACTATTGGGCCCTGATAGATAGATAGATAGATAGATAGATAGATAGATAGATAGATAGATAGATAGATAGATAGATAGATAGATAGATAGATAGATAGATAGATAGATAGATAGATAGATAGATAGATAGATAGATAGATAGATAGATAGATAGATAGATAGATAGATAGATAGATAGATAGATAGATAGATAGATAGATAGATAGATAGATAGATAGATAGATAGATAGATAGATAGATAGATAGATAGATAGATAGATAGATAGATAGATAGATAGATAGATAGATAGATAGATAGATAGATAGATAGATAGATAGATAGATAGATAGATAGATATATAGATAGATAGATAGATAGATAGATAGATAGATAGATAGATAGATAGATAGATAGATAGATAGATAGATAGATAGATAGATAGATAGATAGATAGATAGATAGATAGATAGATAGATAGATAGATAGATAGATAGATAGATAGATAGATAGATAGATAGATAGATAGATAGATAGATAGATAGATAGATAGATAGATAGATAGATAGATAGATAGATAGATAGATAGATAGATAGATAGAAGCAGCTACAACAAAACACAGGGCAGGTGCAAAATGCCACAACGAAAGTACACAAAAGACAGATACACGGTACATGATACATAGAGCGGCAGTATGAAAAAGTATAGAAATACAAGATATCTGGAGTGCAAAAAAAGCTATAAAAAGACATAGCATAGTATGGGTGGTTGGCTGAATATGTACACTATACATTGGTGGATGTTGGATGGTTAAATATACTATACAGGTCGATGGCAGAGAAATACTTCAGTAGCAAAAAATGCGTATGATATGAGCGAGGGTAATAATAGTTTACTTAATAGACAGACTGGGTAAATGAACAGATAAGTTAATATTTTGCATGGTTAAATTAGCTGTACAGGTTAGTATACAGTTATATTTACAGGTAAGTGAAAACTTGCATGGTTACACAAACTGTACAGGTAAATGACAGGAAGAGATACTTTAATAGCTAAATGTGTGTATGATATCATTTGGGGTAATAATAGTAATTCCCTTAAAATACAGTCCTTAGTGCGCAGGGTTTAATTACAGACAACTGCACGTATTGCACATAAAAGCAATGAGAAAAGGTGCAACTGGCAGGATACTAATATGCATTCCTGAGTGAATACCTACGTAAGTAAATAGGTCCTGAGTGAATGAGTGCTGACGGACCAGAGTTACTCACGGATGGATGCATAATTGTTAAACTAGGTCCTAGCACCCCAACAGTTCCAGATCTATGTTGCCGACGGCACGGCACCCCGGTGAGGCATTATATAGTCTAATAGCCGCTGGCAGGAAGGACCTCCTGTAGCGCTCTCTGGCACACCATGGTGGGATCAGTCTGTGACTGAAAGTGCTCCTCTGCATCATAACCATAGCTTGCAGAGGGTGGGTGACGTTGTCCATGATGGCCAGCAGTTTGGCCAGGATCCGTCTCTCCGCCAACTCCTCTAGAGTGTCAAGGCTCATATATAGGAATATAGTGAGGGAGTCATGATCAATGGCTGATAATAAGCTGCTGAGTGGTCCCTGCATTGGAAGCACAGACCCCTAACCCCTGACCCATAGTGCACTGCTGACCCATAGAGTTATCTCTCCAATTGGTCAGGCGGAAGGCCTTCATAGCTCACAGTAGATATTATACTGTCTGATATTGGGCTTTTCCCTTTTGTCAAGTCATGTGGTGGTGAGGAAAAACCTATCATGTCTTATATTTCTACTACCCAGTTAGTCATAGTGAGGATTAGTTGTTCTCATGCATTGTGTTGAATATAACACTACCAGTCTGTCTGATTGATCCACCACTCTGAATATAACACTACCAGTCTGTCTGATTGATCCACCACTCTGAATATAACACTACCAGTCTGTCTGATTGATCCACCACTCTGAATATAACACTACCAGTCTGTCTGATTGATCCACCACTCTGAATATAACACTACCAGTCTGTCTGATTGATCCACCACTCTGAATATAACACTACCAGTCTGTCTGATTGATCCACCACTCTGAATATAACACTACCAGTCTGTCTGATTGATCCACCACTCTGAATATAACACTACCAGTCTGTCTGATTGATCCACCACTCTGAATATAACACTACCAGTCTGTCTGATTGATCCACCACTCTGAATATAACACTACCAGTCTGTCTGATTGATCCACCACTCTGAATATAACACTACAAGTCTGTCTGATTGATCCACCACTCTGAATGTAACACTACCAGTCTGTCTGATTGATCCACCACTCTGAATATACAGTTTCTTCTGAAAGTCTTCAGACCTCTTCCTGTTTTCCACATTACAGCCTTATTCTAAAATTGATCAAAATAAACAAACACATCATCAATCTACACACAATACCCCATAATGACACAATACCCCATAATGACTCAATACCCAATAATGACTCAAAAACCCATAATGACACAATACCCCATAATGACACAATACCCCATAATGACACAATACCCCATAATGACACAATACCCCATAATGACACAATACCCCATAATGACACAATACCCCATAATGACACAATACCCCATAATGACTCAATACCCAATAATGACTCAAAAACCCATAATGACACAATACCCCATAATGACACAATACCCCATAATGACACAATACCCCATAATGACACAATACCCCATAATGACACAATACCCCATAATGACCCAATACCCCATAATGACCCAATACCCCATAATGACACAATACCCCATAATGACACAATACCCCATAATGACTCAATACCCCATAATGACAGAGATAACATCCTCATCAATCTACACACAATACCCCATAATGACAGAGACAACATTCTCATCAATCTACACACAATACCCCATAATGACTCAATACCCCATAATGACTCAATACCCCATAATGACTCAATACCCCATAATGACAGAGACAACATCCTCATCAATCTACACACAATACCCCATAATGACAGAGACAACATCCTCATCAATCTACACACAATACCCCATAATGACTCAATACCCCATAATGACACAATACCCCATAATGACTCAATACCCCATAATGACTCAATACCCCATAATGACACAATACCCCATAATGACTCAATACCCCATAACGACTCAATACCCCATAATGACACAATACCCCATAATGACTCAATACCCCATAATGACAGAGACAACATCCTCATCAATCTACACACAATACCCCATAATGACAGAGACAACATCCTCATCAATCTACACACAACACCCCATAATGACTCAATACCCCATAATGACTCAATACCCCATAATGACCCAATACCCCATAATGACACAATACCCCATAATGACCCAATACCCCATAATGACACAATACCCCATAATGACACAATACCCCATAACAACTCAATACCCCATAATGACAAAGCGAAAAACAGGTTTTTAGAAATGTTTGCAAATTTATAAAATATTAAAAACAGAAATACCTTGTTTACATAAGTATTCAGACCCTTTACTATGAGACTCGAAATTGAGCTTGGACATGATTTGGAAAGACTCCCACCTGTCTATATAAGGTCCCACAGTTGACAGTGCATGTCAGAGCAAAAACCAAGCCATGAGGTTGAAGGAATTGTCCGTAGAGCTCCGAGACAGGATTGTGTCGAGGCACAGATCTGGGGAAGGGTACCAAAAAATGTGTGCAAAATTGATGGTCCCCAAGAACACAGTGGCCTCCATCATTCTTAAATGGAAGAAATTTAGAACTAGCAAAACCCTTCCTAGAGCTTGCCGCCCAGCCAAACTGAGCAATCTGAAGAGGAGGGCCTTGGTCATGGAGGTGATCAAGAACCCGATGGTCACTCTGACAGAGCTCTGGAGTTCCTCTGTGGAGATGAGTGTCAGAAAGAGACTGCACAATCTTGGCCTACATGGGGGGTCAGGAAGGAAGAAGCCTCTCTTCTCAAAAAATAATATCAAGGCAACTGACTTTTGCCCAACAACTGGGTAAAGTCAGTTGTGTCTTTCCAAAAACTTTCCAGGGGGTGTACTTTTTCACATGACTGTATGTCTCTCTCTGTGTCTCTGTGTCTCTCTCTCTGTCTCTCTGTGTCTCTCTGTGTCTCTCTCTGTGTATCTCTCTGTGTCTCTCTCTGTGTCTCTTTCTCTCTTTCTGTCTCTGTGTCTCTGTGTCTCTTTCTGTGTCTCTCTGTGTCTCTCTCTGTGTCTCTTTCTGTCTCTCTCTGTGTCTCTGTGTCTCTTTCTGTGTCTCTCTGTGTCTCTCTCTGTGTCTCTTTCTGTCTCTCTCTGTGTCTCTGTGTCTCTTTCTGTGTCTCTCTGTGTCTCTCTCTGTGTCTCTCTCTGTGTCTCTTTCTCTCTTTCTGTCTCTCTCTGTGTCTCTCTGTGTCTCTCTCTGTGTCTCTCTCTGTGTCTCTCTCTGTGTCTCTTTCTCTCTTTCTGTCTCTCTCTCTCTTTCTGCCCCAGTACTTTTCAATCTGGTGTTGCGCCGCAAAACCACTTTCAAGGTAACTTCACCGAACGAGTTTACCAGACATATTCATTAGTTCACGTCATAGAAACATTTAGGAAATGAAAGGAGGTGTTTCTTATTGGACATGTTGATGTATTACCTCCCCCTGTTTCAGCCTGCTTGTCTCGTAAATACAACCCCACGCTCGCTGCGACAGGTGGACTCACTTGTCAGTCACTGTGGTCTCCTAGCTACAGCTTACAGAGCCTCATCAACCGCACCTCTATTGGTTTTGATTAGATACAGCTTTTGTAAGATTTGACTTTTCGTAGCAGGTTATGAGAACTTACACAGCAGGTTAAGAGAATTAATGTTGAAGGTTAGGAGAATTAGGTCAAGGTAAGGAAAAGACTGACCCTTGTTGTTTGACTCTGAACTCTGCACTTGGTTTCTTTCTTTTCTCATGCTCCTCTCCAGTCTGGGGAACCTGACTTTGTGGCTGTGTTATCTAAAGGAAACCCTCCTCTCCAGTCTGGGGAACCTGACTTTGTGGCTGTGTTATCTAAAGGAAACCCTCCTCTCCGGTCTGGGAAAGCTGTCTTTGTGGCTGTGTTATATAAAGGAAACCCTCCTCTCCGGTCTGGGAAAGCTGTCTTTGTGGCTGTGTTATATAAAGGAAACCCTCCTCTCCGGTCTGGGGAACCTTTTATTTATTTAACTAGGCAAGTCAGTTAAGAACAAATTCTTATTTACAATGACGGCCTCCTTGTAAAGCCCCCTCTGCCAAGCCCTTCCCTAACCCGGACGTCGCTGGGACAATTGTTTTTGCGCTACAAAAAAACTTAAGAAGCTTCTTAAGGAAAGAAATGAGAAGTTCATGAGATCAAAATGTTCTTAGGAATTCATAGTTTTCTTAGGAACTTGGTAAATATCGTTCGTAAGAACTTAACGTAAATATATCTTATGTAGCATTGACTTATGTAGCATTAGTGATGTAGCATTAGTGATGTAGTATTAGTGATGTGACATTAGTGATGTGACACTAGTGATGTGACATTAGTGATGTAGCATTAGTGATGTAGCATTAGTGATGTAGCATTAGTGATGTGACATTAGTGATGTGACACTAGTGATGTGACATTAGTGATGTAGCATTAGTGATGTGACATTAGTGATGTAGCATTAGCGATGTAGCATTAGTGATGTGACATTAGTGATGTAGCATTAGTGATGTGACATTAGTGATGTAGCATTAGCGATGTAGCATTAGTGATGTGACATTAGTGATGTAGCATTATTGATGTAGCATTAGTGATGTAGCATTAGTGATGTAGCATTAGTGATGTTGCATTAGTTATGTAGCATTAGAGATGTAACATTAGTGATGTATAATAGTAGATATAATATAATATAATATAATACATTATAATATAATAGTCCTATGTTACAGGGAAGATCGGATTACTATAATAGTGTTGATATTGACATTTTATGACATTATTTATCTGCTTTATGCGAACCCTTTATACACAAAAACACATTATAGCCATCAGACTAGTTATACACAAAAACACATTAAAGCCATCAGACTAGTTATATCAAAAACACATTATAGCCATCAGACTAGTTATATCAAAAACACATTATAGCCATCAGACTAGTTATACACAAAAACACATTATAGCCATTAGACTAGTTATATCAAAAACACATTATAGCCATCAGACTAGTTATAAACAAAAACACATTATAGCCATCAGACTAGTTATACACAAAAACACATTATAGCCATTAGACTAGTTATAAACAAAAACACATTAAAGCCATCAGACTAGTTATACACAAAAACACATTATAGCCATCATACTAGTTATACACAAAAACACATTATAGCCATCAGACTAGTTATATCAAAAACACATTATAGCCATCAGACTAGTTATATCAAAAACACATTATAGCCATCAGACTAGTTATATCAAAAACACATTATAACCATCAGACTAGTTATACACAAAAACACATTATAGCCATTAGACTAGTTATATCAAAAACACATTATAGCCATCAGACTAGTTATAAACAAAAACACATTATAGCCATCAGACTAGTTATACACAAAAACACATTATAGCCATCAGACTAGTTATATCAAAAACACATTATAGCCATTAGACTAGTTATAAACAAAAACACATTAAAGCCATCAGACTAGTTATACACAAAAACACATTATAGCCATCATACTAGTTATACACAAAAACACATTATAGCCATCAGACTAGTTATATCAAAAACACATTATAGCCATCAGACTAGTTATATCAAAAACACATTATAGCCATCAGACTAGTTATATCAAAAACACATTATAACCATCAGACTAGTTATACACAAAAACACATTATAGCCATCAGACTAGTTATACACAAAAACACATTATAGCCATCAGACTAGTTATATCAAAAACACATTATAGCCATTAGACTAGTTATACACAAAAACACATTATAGCCATCAGAGTAGTTATACACAAAAACACATTATAGCCATCAGACTAGTTATATCAAAAACACATTATAGCCATCAGACTAGTTATATCAAAAACACATTATAGCCATCAGACTAGTTATATCAAAAACACATTATAGCCATCAGACTAGTTATACACAAAAACACATTATAGCCATCAGACTAGTTATATCAAAAACACATTATAGCCATTAGACTAGTTATACACAAAAACACATTATAGCCATCAGACTAGTTATATCAAAAACACATTATAGCCATCAGACTAGTTATATCAAAAACACATTATAGCCATCAGACTAGTTATATCAAAAACACATTATAACCATCAGACTAGTTATATCAAAAACACATTATAGCCATCAGACTAGTTATACACATAAACACATTATAGCCATCAGACTAGTTATATCAAAAACACATTATAGCCATCAGACTAGTTATACACAAAAACGCATTATAACCATCAGACTAGTTATATCAAAAACACATTATAGCCATCAGACTAGTTATATCAAAAACACATTATAGCCATCAGACTAGTTATACACAAAAAAATATTATAGCCATTAGACTAGTTATATCAAAAACACATTATAGCCATCAGACTAGTTATACACAAAAACACATTATAGCCATCAGACTAGTTATACACAAAAACAAATTATAGCCATCAGACTAGTTATACACAAAAACACATTATAGCCATCAGACTAGTTATACACAAAAACACATTATAGCCATCAGACTAGTTATATCAAAAACACATTATAGCCATCAGACTAGTTATATCAAAAACACATTATAACCATCAGACTAGTTATATCAAAAACACATTATAGCCATCAGACTAGTTATACACAAAAACACATTATAGCCATCAGACTAGTTTTATCATAAACACATTATTGCCATCAGACTAGTTATACACAAAAACACATTATAGCCATCAGACTAGTTATATCAAAAACACATTATAGCCATCAGACTAGTTATACACAAAAACACATTATAACCATCAGACTAGTTATATCAAAAACACATTATAGCCATCAGACTAGTTATACACAAAAACACATTATAGCCATCAGACTAGTTTTATCATAAACACATTATAGCCATCAGACTAGTTATACACAAAAACACATTATAGCCATCAGACTAGTTATACACAAAAACACATTATAGCCATCAGACTAGTTATATCAAAAACACATTATAGCCATCAGACTAGTTATATCAAAAACACATTATAGCCATCAGACTAGTTATATCAAAAACACATTATAACCATCAGACTAGTTATATCAAAAACACATTATAGCCATCAGACTAGTTATACACATAAACACATTATAGCCATCAGACTAGTTATATCAAAAACACATTATAGCCATCAGACTAGTTATATCAAAAACACATTATAGCCATCAGACTAGTTATACACAAAAAAATATTATAGCCATTAGACTAGTTATATCAAAAACACATTATAGCCATCAGACTAGTTATACACAAAAACACATTATAGCCATCAGACTAGTTATACACAAAAACACATTATAGCCATCAGACTAGTTATACACAAAAACACATTATAGCCATCAGACTAGTTATACACAAAAACACATTATAGCCATCAGACTAGTTATATCAAAAACACATTATAGCCATCAGACTAGTTATATCAAAAACACATTATAACCATCAGACTAGTTATATCAAAAACACATTATAGCCATCAGACTAGTTATACACAAAAACACATTATAGCCATCAGACTAGTTATATCAAAAACACATTATAGCCATCAGACTAGTTATACACAAAAACACATTATAACCATCAGACTAGTTATATCAAAAACACATTATAGCCATCAGACTAGTTATACACAAAAACACATTATAGCCATCAGACTAGTTTTATCATAAACACATTATAGCCATCAGACTAGTTATACACAAAAACACATTATAGCCATCAGACTAGTTATATCAAAAACACATTATAGCCATCATACTAGTTATACACAAAAACACATTATAGCCATCAGACTAGTTTTATCATAAACACATTATAGCCATCAGACTAGTTATATCAAAAACACATTATAGCCATCAGACTAGTTATATCAAAAACACATTATAGCCATCAGACTAGTTATATCAAAAACACATTATAGCCATCAGACTAGTTATACACAAAAACACATTATAGCCATCAGACTAGTTATATCAAAAACACATTATAGCCATCAGACTAGTTATATCAAAAACACATTATAACCATCAGACTAGTTATACACAAAAACACATTATAGCCATTAGACTAGTTATATCAAAAACACATTATAGCCATCAGACTAGTTATACACAAAAACACATTATAGCCATCAGACTAGTTATACACAAAAACACATTATAGCCATCAGACTAGTTATATCAAAAACACATTATAGCCATTAGACTAGTTATACACAAAAACACATTATAGCCATCAGAGTAGTTATACACAAAAACACATTATAGCCATCAGACTAGTTATATCAAAAACACATTATAGCCATCAGACTAGTTATATCAAAAACACATTATAGCCATCAGACTAGTTATATCAAAAACACATTATAGCCATCAGACTAGTTATATCAAAAACACATTATAGCCATCAGACTAGTTATACACAAAAACACATTATAGCCATCAGACTAGTTATATCAAAAACACATTATAGCCATTAGACTAGTTATACACAAAAACACATTATAGCCATCAGACTAGTTATATCAAAAACACATTATAGCCATCAGACTAGTTATATCAAAAACACATTATAGCCATCAGACTAGTTATATCAAAAACACATTATAACCATCAGACTAGTTATATCAAAAACACATTATAGCCATCAGACTAGTTATACACAAAAACACATTATAGCCATCAGACTAGTTATATCAAAAACACATTATAGCCATCAGACTAGTTATACACAAAAACACATTATAACCATCAGACTAGTTATACACAAAAACACATTATAGCCATCAGACTAGTTATATCAAAAATACATTATAGCCATCAGACTAGTTATACACAAAAACACATTATAGCCATCAGACTAGTTATACACAAAAAAATATTATAGCCATTAGACTAGTTATATCAAAAACACATTATAGCCATCAGACTAGTTATATCAGAAACACATTATAGCCATCAGACTAGTTATACACAAAAACACATTATAGCCATCAGACTAGTTATACACAAAAACACATTATAGCCATCAGACTAGTTATATCAAAAACACATTATAGCCATCAGACTAGTTATATCAAAAACACATTATAACCATCAGACTAGTTATACACAAAAACACATTATAGCCATTAGACTAGTTATATCAAAAACACATTATAGCCATCAGACTAGTTATATCAAAAACACATTATAGCCATCAGACTAGTTATACACAAAAACACATTATAACCATCAGACTAGTTATATCAAAAACACATTATAGCCATCAGACTAGTTATATCAAAAACACATTATAGCCATCAGACTAGTTATATCAAAAACACATTATAGCCATCAGACTAGTTATATCAAAAACACATTATAGCCATCAGACTAGTTATACACAAAAACACATTATAGCCATCAGACTAGTTATATCAAAAACACATTATAGCCATCAGACTAGTTATACACAAAAACACATTATAGCCATCAGACTAGTTATATCAAAAACACATTATAGCCATCAGACTAGTTATACACAAAAACAAATTATAGCCATCAGACTAGTTATACACAAAAACACATTATAGCCATCAGACTAGTTATACACAAAAACACATTATAGCCATCAGACTAGTTATACACAAAAACACATTATAGCCATCAGACTAGTTATATCAAAAACACATTATAGCCATCAGACTAGTTATATCAAAAACACATTATAGCCATCAGACTAGTTATATCAAAAACACATTATAGCCATCAGACTAGTTATACCAAAAACACATTATAGCCATCAGACTAGTTATACACAAAAACACATTATAGCCATCAGACTAGTTATATCAAAAACACATTATAGCCATCAGACTAGTTATATCAAAAACACATTATAGCCATCAGACTAGTTATACACAAAAACACATTATAGCCATCAGACTAGTTATATCAAAAACACATTATAGCCATCAGACTAGTTATACACAAAAACACATTATAGCCATCAGACTAGTTATATCAAAAACACATTATAGCCATCAGACTAGTTATATCAAAAACACATTATAGCCATCAGACTAGTTATATCAAAAACACAAAAATGGATTACCAAGGAAAGCGCAATAAAAACTTAAGCAACAAGCGCTTGAAGTGATGGTGGAGGAACTAGTAGCCAGTTAAAGGTTGCTGTTGAGGAGACTCAATAACTACAGTGTCACTGAGAGACCTGTTGGGGAGACTCAATAACTACAGGGTCACTGAGAGACCTGTTGGGGAGACTCAATAACTACAGTGTCACTGGGAGACCTGTTGGGGAGACTCAATAACTACAGGGTCACTGAGAGACCTTTTGGGGAGACTCAATAACTACAGTGTCACTGGGAGACCTGTTGGGGAGACTCAATAACTACAGGGTCACTGAGAGACCTGTTGGGGAGACTCAATAACTACAGGGTCACTGAGAGACCTGTTGGGGAGACTCAATAACTACAGTGTCACTGGGAGACCTGTTGGGGAGACTCAATAACTACAGGGTCACTGAGAGACCTGTTGGGGAGACTCAATAACTACAGTGTCACTGGGAGACCTGTTGGGGAGACTCAATAACTACAGGGTCACTGAGAGACCTGTTGGGGAGACTCAATAACTACAGGGTCACTGAGAGACCTGTTGGGGAGACTCAATAACTACAGGGTCACTGAGAGACCTGTTGGGGAGACTCAATAACTACAGGGTCACTGAGAGACCTGTTGGGGAGACTCAATAACTACAGGGTCACTGAGAGACCTGTTGGGGAGACTCAATAACTACAGGGTCACTGAGAGACCTGTTGGGGAGACTCAATAACTACAGGGTCACTGAGAGACCTGTTGGGGAGACTCAATAACTACAGGGTCACTGGGAGACCTGTTGAGGAGACTCAATAACTACAGGGTCACTGAGAGACCTGTTGGGGAGACTCAATAACTACAGGGTCACTGAGAGACCTGTTGAGGAGACTCAATAACTACAGGGTCACTGAGAGACCTGTTGGGGAGACTCAATAACTACAGGGTCACTGAGAGACCTGTTGGGGAGACTCAATAACTACAGGGTCACTGAGAGACCTGTTGGGGAGACTCAATAACTACAGGGTCACTGAGAGACCTGTTGGGGAGACTCAATAACTACAGGGTCACTGAGAGACCTGTTGAGGAGACTCAATAACTACAGGGTCACTGAGAGACCTGTTGGGGAGACTCAATAACTACAGGGTCACTGAGAGACCTGTTGGGGAGACTCAATAACTACAGGGTCACTGAGAGACCTGTTGGGGAGACTCAATAACTACAGGGTCACTGAGAGACCTGTTGGGGAGACTTAATAACTGCGGGGGTCACTGAGAGACCTGTTGGGGAGACTCAATAACTGCGGGGGTCACAGAAGAATGGAGCTGAGAGAACCAGGGAGTGGAAGAAAACTAGAGGGGGGGTATCGATCATTCATGTGGGCCAGCTGAAGTTGTTGTCCATGATAGGAGATACAGTGGTACGGGGACTGCGGTCGGCATTGACTCGGACTGCATGACTGGTAAGTTAGCTAGCTAGCTAACGTGTAACAACATTAGTTAATTAGCCAATATAGTTAACGATGTTAACTTTAGCTAAGTTAGCCAAGTACTTCTTTGCAAATACTTACTGTATTTAAATGTCCGGTAGCCAACTGTGTCTGTGGCCGTGGCGCAAGTAAATGTTCATGGTTACAAATGTATCCAGATGTTACACTTGTTTACTTCTCTCAGTTCTTGAAACGTTGTTGTCACGCTGACACGATGTGTCTGACCATCCAGAAATAACACTGGACCTCAACCATACGCCCATGTGCCCGGATGTGGGAGCCATGGACCATCATGATCATGTGACAGAAGAACAAGCAGAGGTAGGCTCTAGTAGTCTTCTATAATAGGCTTACAACACATATCATTCCCATAACTGATTCATTGTATTTTCACAACAGATCATCAGTGAAGACACAGAGGAGATGGGCCTGTCTCAGATCCTTATCCATCATGACACCCCAATGCACGAGCCAGTGCCACACCGTGCAAGAAGGCTTGCTGGTGTGGAGGAGATGGTGGCTGTCCAGAGGACGCTCCTGGGGGAGATCATGGCCCTGCGCAGGGTGCAGAAGGAGCTGCAGAAGGTGGATGGAGAGAGATTAGCCCTGGAGAAGGAGACGTTTGCCATAATGAAGCGAAGAAGACTTGAAGATTAATATCCTGAAATAAATATTGTTAGATAACATATAGACCTCCTTTTTGTCAGACCTTCCTTGTGAAGTAATTTCCTGCCTGTAGGCCAGCCAGCATTGCATCTACCAGCGGCATTGTGGTCAGCGGCAACATCCTGGCCAGATACAGCTGGTGGAATTTCAGGTATATTGGGATGTGGCATCCTGTTTTGTATGCAGATGTTGATAGATACATGCTGAGGTTATGATCTTGCATGTTTTTTCTGGGCTGTATAAAAGGAGTCCCCCAGAGCGGTCAATGCATCTAAATCTGGATTTTAGGACTCTGATAGATCTCTCTACTAAACTCCTCGTTTTCATCTGAGCATGGTTGTAGTTCTCTTCTGCTTCGTTGTTCGTGTGAAGGACTGGTGTCATGAGCCATGTTTTATGTCCATAACCAATATCACCTAAAACCCCAAACATACAAAGTAGTAAGTTGATATCATAAGAAGCAACACTATTTTAAGTATGCTGTGGACCACAAAACAATTCCACAGGTAACAGGTATCAGGTAACAGGTAACAGGTAACAGGTATCAGGTAACAGGTAACAGGTAACAGGTAACAGGTATCAGGTATCAGGTATCAGGTAACAGGTAACAGGTAACAGGTATCAGGTAACAGGTATCAGGTATCAGGTATCAGGTATCAGGTATCAAGTATCAGGTATCAGGTAACAGGTAACAGGTAACAGGTATCAGGTATCAGGTATCAGGTAACAGGTATCAGGTAACAGGTATCAGGTAACAGGTAACACGTAGCAGGTAGCAGGTAACAGGTAACAGGTATCAGGTATCAGGTATCAGGTAACAGGTAACAGGTAACAGATATCAGGTATCAGGTATCAGGTAACAGGTAACAAGTAGCAGGTAACAGGTAACAGGCATCAGGTATCAGGTAACAAGTAGCAGGTAACAGGTATCAGGTAACAGGTAACAGGTATCAGGTATCAGGTATCAGGTATCAGGTATAAGGTATCAGGTATCAGGTAACAGGTATGATGAATCAGGAATCAGGTATCAGGTATCAGGTATCAGGTATCAGGTAACAGGTAACAGGTATCAGGTATCAGGTTTCAGGTATCAGGTATCAGGTATCAGGTATCAGGTATCAGGTAACAGGTAACAGGTAACAGGCAACAGGTAACAGGTTCTTCTTCACATGGACCCTATCAGGAGAAATGGTAAGACTACATCAGAAACTTAGAAGGCAACTCACAGAGGACTGGCTAACAACCACTGTCCCTGCTACTCACATAGGACTGACTAACTCTCACTGTCCCTGCTACTCACAGGACTGACTAACTCCCACTGTCCCTGCTACTCACAGGACTGGCTAACTCCCACTGTCCATGCTACTCACAGGACTGGCTAACTCCCACTGTCCATGCTACTCACAGAGGACTTACTAACTCCCACTGTCCCTGCTACTCACAGAGGACTGGCTAACTCCCACTGTCCCTGCTACTCACAGAGGACTGACTCACTCCCATTGTCCCTGCTACTCACATAGGACTGACTAACTCCCACTGTCCCTTCTACTCACAGAAGACTGACTAACTCCCACTGTCCCTGCTACTCACAGAGGACTGGCTAACTCCCACTGTCCCTGCTACTCACAGAGGACTGACTAACTCCCACTGTCCCTGCTACTCAGAGAGGACTGACAAACTCCCACTGTCCCTGCTACTCACAGAGGACTGACTCACTATATTCAGTAGAACATGGTCAGGGACATGTAGAGGATCCATCTGATCTCTGAGAGGCCTCTGTGAGTTCTCCCTCTCTGTCTCTCTGATATCTGAGAGGCCTTTGTTGGTTCTCCCTTCTCTCTCTCCCTGATCTCTGAGGGGCCTCTGTGAGTTCTCCCTCTCGGTCTCTCTGATACCTGAGGGGCCTCTGTGGGTTCTCCCTTCTCTCTCTCCCTGATCTCTGAGGGGCCTCTGTGAGTTCTCCCTCTCTGTCTCTCTGATACCTGAGGGGCCTCTGTGGGTTCTCCCTTCTCTCTCTCCCTGATCTCTGAGGGGCCTCTGTGAGTTCTCCCTCTCTGTCTCTCTGATACCTGAGGGGCCTCTGTGAGTTCTCCCTTCTCTCTCTCCCTGATCTCTGAGGGGCCTCTGTGAGTTCTCCCTCTCTGTCTCTCTGATACCTGAGGGGCCTCTGTGGGTTCTCCCTCTTTGTCTCTCTCTCTCTCTGTCTCTCTCCCTCTCTGTCTCTCTCCCTCTCTGTCTCTCTCCCTCTTTGTCTCTCTCTCTCTCTGTCTCTCTCCCTCTCTGTCTCTCTCCCTCTCTGTCTCTCTCCCTCTCTGTCTCTCTCTCTCTCTGTCTCTCTCCCTCTCTGTCTCTCTCCCTCTCTGTCTATAGTGTTAAATATAACCCTGCCTTGTTACAGTCTACTGTCTATAGTGTTAAATATAACCCTGCCTTGTTACAGTCTACTGTCTATAGTGTTAAATATAACCCTGCCTTGTTACAGTCTACTGTCAATAGTGTTAAATATAACCCTGCCTTGTTACAGTCTACTGTCTATAGTGTTAAATATAACCCTGCCTTGTTACAGTCTACTGTCTATAGTGTTAAATATAACCCTGCCTTGTTACAGTCTACTGTCTATAGTGTTAAATGGAACCCTGACAGAATGAATCATTCCAGAAGATTATAGGTTTTATGATTTTTAAAATACTTTTCGACATTGAAACCTGTCTTTTTCATTTCCCACTGCTTAACATTGTATGTGTGTAGGGAGTGAAATTAATATTTGAGACATTGTAACCATTCTTTGCATAACGCTCAGCCCTGCTATAGTAGTTCAGTTAACTACAGAGGATGTGGTCCGTTGTTGTTGTCTCTGGCTCTTTTGATATCACATCCAGAATATAATAATAAGGAGGTTCATGATAGTTTGAAAGGGTTTGATCCACCTTAGGCCAGGATTGTTTCCCATCCCCATGACTTGAACCCCCCGGAAAAGGGAAGTTATCTCTAATAATAGAATATTAATAGATCCCAGAGCTTTAGCAAGCCAGCTCAGGAGATCTGGATAAACTACAGTCAGTCCCCAGAAAACACACATACACATTTTACCACACCAATATGGAACCTGTGGTGCCACTGCCAGAAGCCCCGGTAGTCCTGATAAGAGGAGGAAGCTGCCCTGAGAGCAGGAAACCATGGAAATATTATCAAACCCACCCGGCTGGCCTGAGGAAGCCATGGAGATGTTATCAGCTCCACCCAGCTGGCCTGAGGAAGCCATGGAGATGTTATCAGTTCCACCCAGCTGGCCTGAGGAAGCCATGGAGATGTTATCAGTTCCACCCAGCTGGCCTGAGGAAGCCATGGAGATGTTATCAGTTTCACCCAGCTGCCCTGAGAGCAGGAAGCCATGGAGATGTTATCAGTTCCACCCAGCTGGCCTGAGGAAGCCATGGAGATGTTATCAGTTCCACCCAGCTGAACTGAGGAAGCCATGGAGATGTTATCAGTTCCACCCAGCTGCCCTGAGAGCAGGAAGCCATGGATATGTTATCAGTTCCACCCAGCTGGCCTGAGGAAGCCATGGAGATGTTATCAGTTCCACCCAGCTGGCCTGAGGAAGCCATGGAGATGTTATCAGTTCCACCCAGCTGCCCTGAGAGCAGGAAGCCATGGAGATGTTATCAGTTCCACCCAGCTGGCCTGAGGAAGCCATGGAGATGTTATCAGTTCCACCCAGCTGGCCTGAGGAAGCCATAGAGATGTTATCAGTTCTACCCAGCTGCTCTGAGAGCAGGAAGCCATGGAGATGTTATCAGTTCCACCCAGCTGCCCTGAGAGCAGGAAGCCATGGAGATGTTATCAGTTCCACCCAGCTGCCCTGAGAGCAGGACGTAATGGAGATGTTATCAGTTCCACCCAGCTGGCCTGAGGAAGCCATGGAGATGTTATCAGTTCCACCCAGCTGTCCTGAGAGCAGGAAGCCATGGAGATGTTATCAGTTCCACCCAGCTGCCCTGAGATCAGGAAGCTATGGAGATGTTATCAGTTCCACCCAGCTGCCCTGAGAGCAGTAAGCCATGGAGATGTTATCAGTTCTACCCAGCTGGCCTGAGCAAGCCATGGAGATGTTATCAGTTCCACCCAGCTGGCCTGAGGAAGCCATGGAGATGTTATCAGTTCCACCCAGCTGTCCTGAGAGCAGGAATCCATGGAGATGTTATCAGTTCCACCCAGCTGTCCTGAGAGCAGGAAGCCATGGAGATGTTATCAGTTCCACCCAGCTGCCCTGAGATCAGGAAGCTATGGAGATGTTATCAGTTCCACCCAGCTGCCCTGAGAGCAGTAAGCCATGGAGATGTTATCAGTTCTACCCAGCTGGCCTGAGCAAGCCATGGAGATGTTATCAGTTCCACCCAGCTGGCCTGAGGAAGCCATGGAGATGTTATCAGTTCCACCCAGCTGTCCTGAGAGCAGGAATCCATGGAGATGTTATCAGTTCCACCCAGCTGCCCTGAGATCAGGAAGCTATGGAGATGTTATCAGTTCCACCCAGCTGCCCTGAGAGCAGTAAGCCATGGAGATGTTATCAGTTCTACCCAGCTGGCCTGAGCAAGCCATGGAGATGTTATCAGTTCCATCCAGCTGGCCTGAGGAAGCCATGGAGATGTTATCAGTTCCACCCAGCTGGCCTGAGGAAGCCATGGAGATGTTATCAGCTCCACCCAGCTGGCCTGAGAGCAGGAAACCATGGAGATATTATCAAATCCATCCAGCTGGCCGAAGAGCAGGAAACCATGGAAATATGACCAAATCCACCCAGCTGGCCTGAGAGAAGGAAACCATGGAGATGTTATCAAATCCATCCAGCTGGCCTGAGAGCAGGAAACCATGGAGATATGATCAAATCTACCCAGCTGGCCTGAGAGAAGGAAACCATGGAGATGTTATCAGTTCCACCCTGCTGGCCTGAGAGCAGGAAGCCACGGCTGCAGGAGGGAGGCAGGGGAATGGTGTGGTGGGGAGCTGGAGGGAGGAAAGGGGAAGCAGGGTAGCTGTGTGGTAGATAGATAGATTCTCCTGCCTTCCTCCTGCAGGTGCAAAATGCCACAACGAAAGTACACAAAAGACAGATACACGGTACATGATACATAGAGCGGCAGTATGAAAAAGTATAGAAATACAAGATATCTGGAGTGCAAAAAAAGCTATAAAAAGACATAGCATAGTATGGGTGGTTGGCTGAATATGTACACTATACATTGGTGGATGTTGGATGGTTAAATATACTATACAGGTTGATGGCAGAGAAATACTTAAATAGCTAAAAATGCGTATGATATGAGCGAGGGTAATAATAGTTTACTTAATAGACAGACTGGGTAAATGAACAGATAAGTTAATATTTTGCATGGTTAAATTAGCTGTACAGGTAAATATACAGTTATATTTACAGATAAGTGAATACTTGCATGGCTACACACTCTGTATAGGTAAATGACAAGAGGAGGAGGAGGAGGAGGAGGAGGAGGAGGAGACAGAGAAGTGGTGGTGGGAGAGGTGGAGGAAAGAAGACGCAGCTGAATGTTGACTTGTAAATTCTGAAAGTGTACCCTGGCAAAGGATAACTCTTTTTATCTCTTGCACACACAATCTCACACCTACACACCTCAAACTCAGACACCCACAACTTGTTTGTTTGTTTTGTGGACAGTCAGTGGCACCACTCTCTGACAGTGAAGGATGATTGTGTGTGTGTGTGTGTGTGTGTGTGTGTGTGTGTGTGTGTGTGTGTGTGTGTGTGTGTGTGTGTGTGTGTGTGTGTGTGTGTGTTGTTTTCTTGTCTCTCTTTTATTGGCCCACATTAAATAAAACCAAAATGAGAGCCAACCAGCACATTCTGTGGTACTGAGAGCAGTGGGCATAAAATAATGACACAGTCTGATTCAGTTAAAGCTTAGATAAACAGTCACTTTTCTGTCCAGTGGTTCCTGCTAAGCGTATCTGATTCAACAGTGGTTTTTTTATTTTTTTATTTAACCTTTATATAACTAAGCAAGTCAGTTAAGAACAAATTCTTATTTACAATGACGGCCTACACCGGCCAAATCCAGACGACGCTGGGTAAATAAGCTGATCAGGAAGGCTAGCTCTGTCCTGGGGATGAGCCTTGATACTCTAGAGGAGGTGGCGGAGAGACGGATCCTGGCCAAACTGCTGGCCATCATGGACAACGTCACCCACCCTCTGCACGCCATGGTTATGACGCAGAGGAGCACCTTCAGTCACAGACTGATCCCACCACGGTGTGCCAGAGAGCGCTACAGGAGGTCCTTCCTGCCGGCGGCTATTAGACTATATAATGCCTCACCGGGGTGCCGTGCCGTCGGCAACATAGATCTGGAACTGTTGGGGTGTTAGGACCTAGTTTAACAATTATGCATCCATCCATGAGTAACGCTGGTCTGTAATCACTCATTCACTCAGGACTTATTTATTCATTCAGGTCTGTATATACATATTCATGTACAGTTGTTATATCATATCACGTGCAATATTGCTAGTAATTCTTCACTCAGGAATGCATATTAGTATCCTGCCAGTTGCACCTTTTCTCATTGCTTTTAGTATATCGAATGTGCAACAATTGCAGTTGTCTGTAATTAAACCCTGCGCACTAAGGACTGTATTTTAAGGGAATTACTATTATTACCCTAAATGATATCATACACACATTTAGCTATTAAAGTATCTCTTCCTGTCATTTACCTGTACAGTTCATGTAACCACGCAAGTATTCACTAACCTGTAAATATAACTGTATATTTACCTGTACAGCTAATTTAACCATGCAAAATATTCACTTACCTGTTCATTTAGCCAGTCTGTCTATTAGGTAAACTATTATTACCCTCGCTCATATCATATGCATTTTTAGCTATTTAAGTATTTCTCTGCCATCGACCTGTATAGAATAGTTAACCATCCAACATCCACCAATGTATAGTGTACATATTCAGCCAACCACCCATACTATGCAATGTCTTTTTATAGCTTTTTTTGCACTCCAGACTTCTTGTATTTTGATACTTTTTCATACTGCCGCTCTATGTATCATGTACCGTGTATCTGTCTTTTGTGTATTTTCGTTCTGGCGTTTTGCACCTGCCCTGTGTTTTGTTGTAGCTGCTTGACAAAGAAATTTCTCCCTCGGGCATCAATAAAGTAGCTATCTATCTATCTATCAATTGTGCGCCGCCCTATGGGACTCCCAATCACGGCCGGTTGTGATACAGTCTGGATTTGAACCAGGTTGTCTGTAGCACTGAGTGACGCCTCTAGCACTGAGATGCAGTGTCTTAGACAACTGCTCCACTCGGGAGCCCAGATATACTGTATGTTATTTCTGATGGCTTGCAGCCTTAATGAAACCGCCCACCACATTCTGGTACTGTGTGGTGGGAGTGAAACAATGATCCAGTAATGGCTGAAAGAAAGCACAACCTTTTTTTATTATGCAGTGGTTTCTGTTATAGGGATACTTTGTGAATTTGGCAAGGAGGCCTTTGTCTACTTCCCCAGAGTCAGATGAACTCGTGGAAACCATGTTTATGTCTCTGTTTCCAGTATGAAGGAAGTTAGAGGTAGTTTTGCCAGCCAGTGCTAACTAGCATTACCCAGACACTTACAGTCATTGCATGCTAGTAGATACCCATAGAATTCCAGTCATTACGTTAACACTAGTTAGCATTGGCTCGCGCCACTACCTCTAACTTCCTTCATACCGGACACAGAGAAAAAAAAAAGGTATCAATAATTTAATCTGACTCTGGGTCAGTAGATAAAGAGCCTCATCTGACTCTGGGTCAGTAGATAAATGGCTTAATCTGACTCTGGGTCAGTAGATAAAGGGCCTGATGTATTCTGTCTAGTTGACAGTGAGGCTGATGTATTCTGTCTAGTTTACAGTGAGGCTGATATATTCTGTCTAGTTTACAGTGAGGCTGATGTATTCTGTCTAGTTTACAGTGAGGCTGATATATTATGTCTAGTTGTCAGTGAGGCTGATGTATTCTGTCTAGTTTACAGTGAGGCTGATATATTATGTCTAGTTTACAGTGAGGCTGATGTATTCTGTCTAGTTTACAGTGAGGCTGATGTATTCTGTCTAGTTGACAGTGAGGCTGATGTATTCTGTCTAGTTTACAGTGAGGCTGATATATTATGTCTAGTTGTCAGTGAGGCTGATGTATTCTGTCTAGTTTACAGTGAGGCTGATATATTATGTCTAGTTGTCAGTGAGGCTGATGTATTCTGTCTAGTTTACAGTGAGGCTGATGTATTCTGTCTAGTTTACAGTGAGGCTGATGTATTCTGTCTAGTTTACAGTGAGGCTGATGTATTCTGTCTAGTTTACAGTGAGGCTGATGTATTCT
Source organism: Thymallus thymallus (assembly GCA_023634145.1). Lineage (NCBI taxonomy): Eukaryota > Metazoa > Chordata > Actinopteri > Salmoniformes > Salmonidae > Thymallus > Thymallus thymallus. The sequence continues at coordinate 34,678,909 of CM042381.1, forward strand.
GTCTAGTTTACAGTGAGGCTGATGTATTCTGTCTAGTTTACAGTGAGGCTGATTTATTCTATCTAGTTGACAGTGAGGCTGATGTATTCTGTCTAGTTTACAGTGAGGCTGATGTATTCTGTCAACATCAGGGGATATCTTTATCTATATACAGTATATCCAGATATCTGACATGTTATTAGATATAAGGAGTAGCTGGCTGCTAGACAAATTAGCTAACATTCTAGTTACTAAGATAAATAAAACATCTCAAACATCTCAAATAAAACATTAGTAAAGAAAAAGCAGTTTGTATGACTTGATATGACCGGCATCTCTTCTTAGATTGTGTGCTCTGTTTGCCGCAGGGTAGGTGAGAAACCCTGCAATTATCTTATCAGATTGGCTCATCTCAGACTCCTTGGATTACAGTTCACATTCTGCATTTGTTCTCTTTGCAAGTGGTGTCCTGTTTGAGTTAGATATCCCACTGTCTCCTGTAGGACACTTTCAGTTTGTTTTGGGTTTAGCTGGAAATGGAATGACACCTAGGAGATGAAATTCTCGTTTTAATTAAACAATGCAGCCAAATGATCCATCAGTCAACTGTTGAACTGAGCTCATTGTTTTAAAAGCTGTAATCTACATGACCTGAATAGAATGTGAACATGTATACACACCACATCTAGGACTCTAAATCAAAAGGTTCGGTAGCACTCGTGATGAGCACCATAACATGCATATATTTTGGTATAAATTGAGATACAGCCTCTATTGGGCCTATCTGAATTCTAGCTACTTCTGAAGCACGTTGTTCCGTAGAAACTAATATGTAACCCTGTAAAGACTCTAGTTTATTATACAAGATAAGACGTTGATGTGAATACCTGTCATATTAGGTTAGGTTTCTAAACTATGTACATTAGGGCCCTATAAAGTCTGTTTCAAAGCTGTATCCCTTTAACACTGCAGTAGACTCTCAGCTTAGCAGCGCTGTGAAGTATCCCTTTAACAGACTGTGAAGTATCCCTTTAACAGACTGTGAAGTATCCCTTTAACAGACTGTGAAGTATCCCTTTAACAGACTGTGAAGTATCCCTTTAACAGACTGTGAAGTATCCCTTTAACAGACTGTGAAGTATCCCTTTAACAGACTGTGAAGTATCCCTTTAACAGACTGTGAAGTATCCCTTTAACAGACTGTGAAGTATCCCTTTAACAGACTGTGAAGTATCCCTTTAACAGACTGTGAAGTATCCCCTTAACAGACTGTGAAGTATCCCTTTAACAGACTGTGAAGTATCCCTTTAACAGACTGTGAAGTATCCCCTTAACAGACTGTGAAGTATCCCTTTAACAGACTGTGAAGTATCCCTTTAACAGACTGTGAAGTATCCCCTTAACAGACTGTGAAGTATCCCCTTAACAGACTGTGAAGTATCCCTTTAACAGACTGTGAAGTATCCCTTTAACAGACTGTGAAGTATCCCTTTAACAGACTGTGAAGTATCCCTTTAACAGACTGTGAAGTATCCCTTTAACAGACTGTGAAGTATCCCTTTAACAGACTGTGAAGTATCCCTTTAACAGACTGTGAAGTATCCCTTTAACAGACTGTGAAGTATCCCTTTAACAGACTGTGAAGTATCCCTTTAACAGACTGTGAAGTATCCCTTTAACAGACTGTGAAGTATCCCTTTAACAGACTGTGAAGTATCCCTTTAACAGACTGTGAAGTATCCCTTTAACAGACTGTGAAGTATCCCTTTAACAGACTGTGAAGTATCCCTTTAACAGACTGTGAAGTATCCCCTTAACAGATTGTGAAGTATCCCCTTAACAGATTGTGAAGTATCCCTTTAACAGACTGTGAAGTATCCCTTTAACAGACTGTGAAGTATCCCTTTAACAGACTGTGAAGTATCCCTTTAACACTGCAGTAGACTCTCAGTTTAGCAGGCATAAAAGAAAACACCTGAACGGCATTGCCACATCCGGTTTTCAGCAGAAAGGGAAGCTAGGCTGAATTAGTTGAAGTGTGCCTGTAATGTACTGTTTTGCCATAACTTTACGGACATTCCGATCAGCAAATGAGAGTTAAGGCAGGACTTTCGAGCCTCCAATGGCTGTGGATATTTAACTTGATACTCCAGAAGCATTTGAGGCTAACTGTTTTGAAGCGATTTGGCCAAACAGAAGGTGATTCATTAGCAAATGACCTTGAAATGCCTTGATAAAACAATTGAATTATAACAAAAGTCCCCTATATGAGGTTATTAAGAGTTAGACCAGGGTGTGTGGCTCAGGCCAGACCAGAGGGGAAAGAAGTGTTTGGCCAGGAACAGTGATGTCAGATGAGGAAGTATGAAGACAGGCCAGGAACAGTGATGTCAGATGAGGAAGTATGAAGACAAGCCAGGAACAGTGATGTCAGATGAGGAAGTATGAAGACAGGCCAGGAACAGTGATCCTGTCTAACCAGCCTTCCAGTTAACATGAATACCTCCGTCAACAGAGTCCAGACGGCTGGTTGATGATCCTGTCTAACCAGCCTTCCAGTTAACATGAATACCTCCGTCAACAGAGTCCAGACGGCTGGTTGATGATCCTGTCTAACCAGCCTTCCAGTTAACATGAATACCTCCGTCAACAGAGTCCAGACGGCTGGTTGATGATCCTGTCTAACTAGCCTTCCAGTTAACATGAATACCTCCGTCAACAGAGTCCAGACGGCCGGTTGATGATCCTGTCTAACCAGCCTTCCAGTTAACGTTAATACCTCCGTCAACAGAGTCCAGACGGCTGGTTGATGATCCTGTCTAACCAGCCTTCCAGTTAACATGAATACCTCCGTCAACAGAGTCCAGACGGCTGGTTGATGATCCTGTCTAACCAGCCTGTCTGTTGACACACCTGAACCTTGGTAAGCTACAGCACACTGCCCTGCTGTCTGTCAGACACACAGATAAAACCATGTCTGCCTCCCAAATGACACCTTATTCACTTTATAATGTCCTGGTCAAAAGTGGTGCACTATATAGGGAACAGGGTGTCATTGGGGACACATACTATGTCTTCACCTGGCAGCATGGAGCTCTTCATAACTGATCTGTTTGTCTTTCTCTGCTGGTTAAAACTTCCTGCACCCTGACTTGTGTTGAAGCTTGTCTGACGTGACAGATCGGTTGGGTTAGGGTTAGGAATGTGTGTGTGTGTGTGTGTGTGTGTGTGTGTGTGTGAGCTTGTGTGAGCCTGTGTGAACCTGTGTGAACCTGTGTTAACCTGTGTGAGCCTGTGTGAGTCTGTGTGAGTGTGTGTGAGTCTGTGTGAGTCTGTGTGAGTGTGTGTGAGTGTGTGTGAGTCTGTGTGAGTCTGTGTGAGTGTGTGTGAGTCTGTGTGAGTCTGTGTGAGTCTGTGTGTGTGAAGTTGTGTGAACTTCTGTGTGTGTGTGCATGCTTTTGGTCTTTTTGTTGTGTATAACCTTGTGACCTTACAGTAGGTGTGTCTGATCTCAGAACCCTGTTTCTGTGTGTCCAGCTGATCTTGGTGCTGGGTTGTCATGACTACAGTATGTGGTTACAGTATCTTACTCAGGCCTATGAGCTGTAGTCAGTTTCCCTTTTCTCAGAAAACACACATTGCAGCATCACCTTTTCACTGGAACAGTTATTCACTCTGTCTGCTCCACACTCCCACCACATACCCCAACACCAGCAGTGCATGAGTAGAATCACTGAAGAAGCTAAGCCAGGAATAACAGCCATATTACAACCTATGTATTGTGATAACTATGTTGTTTGCTCTATAACCTGTTAGTTCATAAGCCTTGACACAGTGATGCTGAATATACAGTAGGCCTAAAGGCTGAGACAATAAGACTTAGTGGCAGAATACATTCAACCACCTTTGTTTCATCACAAAACCAGAGAGCAACATCTGTCTGGTGAAGTCCACAAAACATACTGCATGTAACAAACAGTTACATGACATACAGTATGGTCATGCAAGGTAATGTTTCAGACGTTTTCAGACCACTAAACAACTATTGATGTAGAACCACGGAGAGTCACGGCTAGTCTCAAAGAGAACAGGAGCTGCCTCCACTATTCCAGCACCGTTTCAACTTCAACATGTCAACATCATCAAACCAACTCTGCTTAGTGACAACTTAAAGATACCAAAAACTATTCAGTCCAATCAACATCAGCTAAATATGATGTGGCTGTCCATGGTTCTGATCTCTGTGTGTGTGTAGTAAACAGTCTATCACTCTGTCATACAGTAAACAGTCTATCACTCTGTCATACAGTAAACAGTCTATCACTCTGTCATACAGTAAACGGTCTATCACTCTGTCATACAGTAAACGGTCTATCACTCTGTCATACAGTAAACGGTCTATCACTCTGTCATACAGTAAACGGTCTATCACTCTGTAATACAGTAAATGGTCTATCACTCTGTCATACTGTAAATGGTCTATCACTCTGTCATATAGTAAATGGTCTATCACTCTGTAATACAGTAAATGGTCTATCACTCTGTCATACAGTAAACGGTCTATCACTCTGTAATACAGTAAACGGTCTATCACTCTGTCATACAGTAAACGGTCTATCACTCTGTCATACAGTAAACGGTCTATCACTCTGTCATACAGTAAACGGTCTATCACTCCGTAATACAGTAAACAGTCTATCACTCTGTCATACAGTAAACAGTCTATCACTCTGTCATACAGTAAACGGTCTATCACTCTGTCATACAGTAAACGGTCTATCACTCTGTAATACGGTAAACGGTCTATCACTCTGTAATACAGTAAATGGTATATCACTCTGTAATACAGTAGACGGTCTATCACTCTGTAATACGGTAAATGGTCTATCACTCTGTCATACAGTAAATGGTCTATCACTCTGTAATACGGTAAATGGTCTATCACTCTGTCATACAGTAAATGGTCTATCACTCTGTCATACAGTAAACGGTCTATCACTCTGTAATACAGTAAACGGTATATCACTCTGTAATACGGTAAATGGTCTATCACTCTGTCATACAGTAAATGGTCTATCACTCTGTAATACGGTAAATGGTCTATCACTCTGTCATACAGTAAACGGTCTATCACTCTGTAATACGGTAAATGGTCTATCACTCTGTCATACAGTAAATGGTCTATCACTCTGTCATACAGTAAATGTTCTATCACTCTGTCATACAGTAAACGGTCTATCACTCTGTAATACAGTAAACGGTCTATCACTCTGTCATACAGTAAACGGTCTATCACTCTGTAATACAGTAAACGGTCTATCACTCTGTCATACAGTAAACGGTCTATCACTCTGTAATACAGTAAACGGTCTATCACTCTGTCATACAGTAAACGGTCTATCACTCTGTCATACAGTAAACGGTCTATCACTCTGTAATACAGTAAACGGTCTATCACTCTGTCATACAGTAAACGGTCTATCACTCTGTCATACAGTAAACGGTCTATCACTCTGTCATACAGTAAACGGTCTATCACTCTGTCATACAGTAAACGGTCTATCACTCTGTCATACAGTAAACGGTCTATCACTCTGTAATACAGTAAACGGTCTATCACTCTGTAATACGGTAAATGGTCTATCACTCTGTCATACAGTAAATGGTCTATCACTCTGTCATACAGTAAACGGTCTATAACTCTGTAATACAGTAAACGGTCTATCACTCTGTAATACGGTAAATGGTCTATCACTCTGTCATACAGTAAACGGTCTATCACTCTGTCATACAGTAAACGGTCTATCACTCTGTCATACAGTAAACGGTCTATCACTCTGTAATACAGTAAATGGTCTATCACTCTGTCATACAGTAAATGTTCTATCACTCTGTCATACAGTAAATGGTCTATCACTCTGTCATACAGTAAATGGTCTATCACTCTGTAATACGGTAAATGGTCTATCACTCTGTCATACAGTAAATGTTCTATCACTCTGTCATACAGTAAACGGTCTATCACTCTGTAATACAGTAAATGTTCTATCACTCTGTCATATGGTACACTTTGTAATTGGTTGTTGTCGTGGCTACCTGGCTAAAATGCTTGCTCTCTAGCCTATCTTCCTTTATGGGCAACGTTAGCTAGTTAACATTAGCCTTCTACATCTCGCTACATGTTGAACTTCCATCCTGTCAGACCAGGAGCACAGCAATGTATGAACTAATGATTGGATCAGAATTCCCCTTATAATCATTGGCCAGTACTGAGAAATAAGTAAAACTACAAGCACAAGTCCTCCATCCGTGGCTAATTTAGGAAAGGGACAATTTGAGTTAGCTAGCTTGCCACAGAGGACAAGAACACAACGAGATGCATAAGTTTCTGTCAATGACGTGTGCTCTTGATGCGATGTGATTGGAGTGAAACCAAATCCAAACTGGCTTCCCTTGACACTCTTTTTTGGCATGCCAGGGCCTCATCGCTGATTGGCTGTTATTTGATTGTTTTTCATCAAGCGAGGCCAAATGCTCGCTGGCTTCTCTTGAATTCAATGTTAAGGGCGGCAACAATGTGATACTCTTTTGGACCAGACAGCATCAGATAAATGGCCTACAGACACAGAGACAGAAGGGGGCTGTTTCGCTCACTCTGGATGCTTTCTCCGGTGAGATACGTTCAGCCTCTTGCAAATTGTAACATGATAAACATGATAAAACACAGAGGAATGAAAGATACAATATATGTATTTTTTTTTAAAAAAAATTCTTGGTAAATCTTTTGGGGATTACACCATAACCAACACACACCACCAACACACACCACCGCCACACTTGTCCAGAAAGAAACAGCCTATTCTATTGGTCAGCTTGTCCAGAAAGAAACAGCCTATTCTATTGGTCAGCTTGTCCAGAAAGAAACAACCTATTCTATTGGTCAGCTTGTCCAGAAAGAAACAGCCTATTCCAAACTCTCTGGGACAGTTGTGGGACGATAGATAGATCCTAGGCTGCATTAAAAACAACACCTTTAAAAGCAATGAGTCTGATTCAACATATCAGAACATCTATCTTAAAATGTTGATAAACTGTTATTTCTTCACATTATAAGTGCAGCAATGCACACAAGGTATTAGGTGGCGCTTGAGTTTTCCTTCCATAATGCAATTAGTGGAACAACCTGTTGTCAAATGTGCACTGCACATGTCTGACAGATCTGTATGCTGGGATCAATAAGATACATAGTCAATATACTGAACACACGCTGATGAAGCCTGCCTTCTGTTGCCTCTGTTTGAGATGCTGTAGCAGAGGCTCTGTATCTGTATGCTGGGATCAATAAGATACATAGTCAATATACTGAACACACGTGACAATTTAACTCCACTAAATGATGCTAATTAACCTTTAGACACATAAGCATAACCATCAGCTGGTTTGTCCATCAACTGGTTTGTCCATCAACTGGTATGTCCATCAGCTGGTTTGTCCATCAGCTGGTTTGTCCATCAGCTGGTATGTCCATCAGCTGGTTTGTCCATCAGCTGGTTTGTCCATCAGCTGGTTTGTCCATCAGGCTAAAAAGTATTATTTCTCATTGGGATTTTTTCTTCTTCTCCTGGACAATTGACCAGTGGCAATTTTATCTATCAGTTTAAAAAACAAGAATTGTCCAAAAGCCGGCTGGCTATAACCAGCTAACGGAAACCCTGACACACACACACCCTCAGACTGCTAGCAGGGCCGATACCTCCCTCTATAACCTCAGAGCAGCTAAGTGGTTGTTGTTATGGAAACCTGGAGGGGATTCAACCATAAACAGGACAGATTATTGTTCTCTTTACCTGGGTTTAACTCTGTTTGTCTGATCGCCTGTGATTCACTGGGTAGGTCGGCACACCTCTAAACCTCAAGACCACCAGACAGCGTGCACCATAACTCCTCCCACCATGTGGTTAGAGGGTTCCACAATAACAATAACACTGAAGACACATTTTTTTCCTGGTTCTAACATGAGTCCTATGTCCTGATTGTGTTCACATGTTTTGACAGGTGTAGGAGATTAGAAGACCCATTGTGAACTGATTTTGATCAGATTTTCTAAGTGTAAACTGGCAAGATCAGGATGGGACACATGTTAACCACAGGTATAATCAGGGCTTGAGAGAGACTCTTCTGTTAGTGCAGATGTGTTGCAGTTAGAGAGTAGATTATTGGTTTAATATCAGAGACAGAAGACTGAAAATGAAAACACATAAAGACAGGGAGGAAGTGTTGCTGTTGATGGGCTGTAGAGTGAAAGGTTGAGCGGTCGTTTGCACAGAGAGAGAGAGAGAGAGAGAGAGAGAGAGATGTGAGATGTGCTTAGGACCAATACCATAGCCTCAAACCAGTCTGTTTCATCACACAGCAAAACAACAAACATTACCTCCCGCTCCATCCCTCTCCCCCTCCATCTCTCTCCACCTCCATCCCTCTCTCTCTCCCCCTCCATCCATCCCTCTCCCCCTCCATCTCTCTCCACCTCCATCCCTCTCTCGCCCGCTCCATCCCTCTCACCCTCCATCTCTCTCCCCCTCCATCTTTCTACCCCTCCATCCCTCTCTCTCTCCCCCTCCATCCATCCCTCTCCCCCTCCATCTCTCTCACCCTCCATTCCTCTCCCCCTCCATCCCTCTCCCCCTCCATCTCTCTCCCCCTCCATCCCTCTCTCTCTCCCCCTCCATCCATCCCTCTCCCCCTCCATCTCTCTCCCCCTCCATCCCTCTCCACCTCCATCTCTCTCCCCCTCCATCCCTCTCTCTCTCCCCCTCCATCCATCCCTCTCCCCCTCCATCTATCTCCCCCTCCATCCCTCTCCCCCTCCATCCCTCTCTCTCTCCCCCTCCATCCATCCCTCTCCCCCTCCATCTCTCTCCCCCTCCATCCCTCTCCCCCTCCATCCCTCTCCCCCTCCATCCCTCTCCCTCTCCCCCTCCATCCCTCTCCCCTCCATCCCTCTCCCCCTCCATCTCTCTCCCCCTCCATCCCTCTCCCCCTCCATCTCTCTCCCCCTCCATCTCTCTCCCCCCAAAACGTTTGGCGCACAGTGGCACAATTTTTCTTAAAATTTTAATTTATGGACAGCCAGGGGAACACTCCAACACTCAGACACTCCAACACTCAGACACTCCAACACTCAGACACTCCAACACTCAGACACTCCAACACTCAGACACTCCAACACTCAGACACTCCAACACTCAGACACTCCAACACTCAGACACTCCAACACTCAGACACTAAAGTCAAGTACAGATACCCAACAAACCTACTGAAGTAGTACTTTAAAGTATTTTTACTTAAGTACTTTACACCACTGCATGCTTGTGTGTTGGTAAGAGTGTGTGTGCGTTGGTGTGTGTCCTTCTAGTGAGCAACACAGGGGCCCCCCAGGGAACGGTCCTGTCCCCCTTCCTGTTCACCCTCTACACCTCAGACTTCAGATATAACTCTGAAACATGCCACCTACAGAAGTTCTCGGATGACTCTGCTATTGTAGGGTGCATCAGGGGTGGGCAGGGGGAGGAGTACAGGAGCACAATCAGTGACTTTGTGTTGTGGTGTGAGCAGAACCACCTTCAGCACAACATCAGCAAAACAAAGGAGATGGTGGTGGACTTCAGGAGAACCAAGGCACAACTGACTGCAGTCCCTATACAGGGGATGGATGTGGTCATACAAGTTCCTGGGAGTCCATATGGACAACAGGCTGGAATGGGCTGGTAACACCAGGGCTCTGTACAAAAAGGGCCAGAGCCGACTCTACTTTCTGAGGAGGCTCAGATCCTTCAACATGTCCAGTAAACTACTGCATACCTTCTGTGGTGGCACCAGTGCCATCTTTTTTGCAGTGGTGTGCTGAGGCGCCAACATAATAGCCGGTGATGCTTCTCGGGTAAATAAGCTGATCAGGAAGGCTAGCTCTGTCCTGGGGATGAGCCTTGACACTCTAGAGGAGGTGGCGGAGAGACGGATCCTAGCCAAACTGCTGGCCGTCATGGACAACGTCACCCACCCTCTGCATGCCATGGTTATGACGCAGAGGAGCACCTTCAGTCACAGACTGATCCCACCACGGTGTGCCAGAGAGCGCTACAGGAGGTCCTTCCTGCCGGCGACTATTAGACTATTTAATGCCTCACCGGGGTGCCGTGTCGTCGTCAACATAGACCTGGAACTGTTGGGGTGTCAGGACCTAGTTTAACAATTATGCATCCATCCGTGAGTAACTCTGGTCTTGTCAGGCTCTGGCCATAGAGAAGCAATAGGCTTCTCTATGTAGCTATGGTCAGAGTCTGACAGTGTCGTTCTTTTCTGTTTCTTTGTGGGTTTTGGGTGGATCTCTAATTAGAGGCAGCTGCTACCCGTTGTCTCTAATTAGGGATCCAATATATGTTGAGTCTGTCCCTCACGCGGGTGTGGGTCGTTATCGGTATATGTCGTATATTTCGCAGGTCACGGTGAGAGGAAAGTGTGCGTGAGTTACGTCTGTTCATTCGTGTTTTGTTTTGTGAGCGTGGCGTTTATATCTTCGTGGTTTTTGTGTTTTCAGTAGTTCGTCTTTTGGTTTTGTTATACATTGTATAATACAATCTATACATAGTAATATAAAGATGTCTAACTACTATCCCTGCGCTGCGTCTTGGTCATTCCCACACCCACATCGTGACAGGTCTGTAATCACACATTCACTCAGGACTTATTTATTAATTCAGGTCTGTATATACATATTCATGTACAGTTGTTATATCATATCACATGCAATATTGTAAATTCTTGGACTGAACTTACGTAGTCATTCACTCAGGAATATATATTAGTATCCTGTCAGTTGTATCTTTTTTCATGTATCTTTTTCTTTTAGGTATTTAAGTATTCTCTGCCATCGACCTGTATAGTATAGTTAACCATGAACCATCCACCAATGTATAGTGTACATATTCAGCCATCCACTCATACTATACAATGTCTTTATATAGCTTTTTGCACTCCAGACTACTTGTATTTTTATACTTTTTCATACTGCCGCTCTATGTATCGTCTGTCCGTCCGTCCGTTCGTCCGTCTGTCTGTCTGACTAACTGACTTGAGAGCCACACCAATTTCCCGTAAATATTTGTCACAAATCTCCCGTTGACATTCATGAATGATTTACTGAAATTCTGAGTTGTGTTCGAGATGTGTTTACTGCAAATCACAATCAGGCTTCAACTAAGGAATGCATTTTTTCGTTTGTGAGTTCTCATGTTGCCTTGAGCTAGTGTGATATATATATTTCCGTGGGGAATCACATGAAATATGTCCACTCCAGGAAAAGTCAGCTCCAGGAAGGTGTTCAGTCAACACTCTCCACATGTCTGCTGTCTCCATGACGACGATCAGAGAGGTGAGAGACACTGGCAACACCATGGATCATATTCTTATTAAAGAAATATGATCCATTTGTGTCTCAAATGGAACCCTATTCTCTATATATTCCCTACATAGTGCACTACTTTTGACCAGGGCCCATAAAGAATAGTGTGCCATTTGGGAAGCAGCCCATGGCAGAGCTGGGTTGTAATATAAATTCAATCATCTCTACAAATACACATCCCACTCTTAACAGATATTACACGGATATTACATTACTTGTAACAAAATGTAGATAGTTGATGCTCTTCTGCACCGTGTGAGGTGTGGTTGGTTTGGAATACTGTAGCCAATTCAAGTTACATTGGAAGCCTCGTCTGAGCTTGAAAAGAAGAGAAGAGGAAGGACAACCATGTTTGTGTCTGAAGACAATAGGCACGATATACTTCCCGCTTGGTTTGGCTGGGGTCCTGCTGCCGAAGACTGCCGAGGACAAAGGACTCACTCAGACGTCTCCTTTTGTTAAGATGTCATAATGTAGCTATGTACTACAGGAGACACCTGGAAACACCTGCTGGTCACTTCTGATTGGCTATTTCAATTGCTTTGGCAATTTTTAATTGAAGAGAGAGAGAGAGAGAGAGAGAGAGAGAGAGAGAGAGAGAGAGAGAGAGAGAGAGAGAGAGAGAGAGAGAGAGAGAGAGAGAGAGAGAGAGAGAGAGAGAGAGAGAGAGAGAGAGAGAGCTAATACAAGCTAACCTGGACTGACTGCAGTAACTTCTCCAAGCTAACAGGGCGGAGACAAAGTGAAACACACAGTCATTACTGGGCCATCCAGGGGTAACCCTTAGGAATGTCTGTCATAACCCATCAGATTCCAATCACATCTTCCCTTCATGCTCTGTTCTAACACATAAGTAGAATCCAACTGACATGTGTTTCATGTTACCTCACCATAATAACATGACCAAAAGTATGTGGACATCTCATTCCTAAACCATGGGCATTAATAAGGAGTTGGTTCCCATTCTGCTGCTTTAACAGCCTCCACTCTTCTGGGAAGGCTTTCCTTTAGATGTTGGAACATTGCTGCACTTTGATGGTCCCAGACAGGTCTAGCTCCTAGAAACACAACACTTTGATGGTCCCAGACAGGTCTAGCTCCTAGAAACACAACACTTTGATGGTCCCAGACAGGTCTAGCTCCTAGAAACACAACACTTTGATGGTCCCAGACAGGTCTAGCTCCTAGAAACACAACACTTTGATGGTCCCAGACAGGTCGAGCTCCTAGAAACACAACACTTTGATGGTCCCAGACAGGTCTAGCTCATAGAAACACAACACTTTGATGGTCCCAGACAGGTCTAGCTCCTAGAAACACAACACTTTGATGGTCCCAGACAGGTCTAGCTCCTAGAAACACAACTGGAAGGCAAACATTATGCAACAGACCTGTTAGCCTGCAAGGTAAACACAGACAGGCCTTCAAGGCAAGCATGTTGTATGTAAAACAGACAATGAGAACAGGGCCAGCAGTATTCAGGAGACAGGCTGCTGCTTGGCAACCCAGTAGTGATAAGATACGTGTCTCAAATGGCACCCAATTCCCTATATAATGCACGACTTAGGGAATAGGCTGCCATTTGGGACTCAACCAAGTAGTATTTCATGAGAAGTTCAAATCAGATGAGGTGATAAAAGACAATGACAACAGTACCAGCTTAGTAGAACTGATAAGAACCAAGTCATGATATTAAACTGTGTGTGAGAAGTTGCTGGAGGTTGTGTGTGTGTGTGTGTGTGTGTGTGTGTGTGTGTGTGTGTGTGTGTGTGTGTGTGTGTGTGTGTGTGTGTGTGTGTGTGTGTGTGTGACAATTATTGTTATCGATGCCAACCCAACCCCAATGCCCGTAGCTGCGAGGTATCTTACTGTTCATGGTCCTGAATCAACAGGTAGAGCCAGAACCTGCAGGGCTCTTGGACTGGATCTGTTCAGTGTTGTTATTGCAACAGCCTGAGGTCTCTGTAGAACAAATGACATAACACAGTACTCTGAGAGAACCATCCACCCTCCTGTCAACCAGAACCTCCTCCAAACACACAGTACTCTGAGAGAACCATCCACCCCCCTGTCAATCAGAACCTCCTCCAAACACACAGTACTCTGAGAGAACCATCCACCCCCCTGTCAATCAGAACCTCCTCCAAACACACAGTACTCTGAGAGAACCATCCACCCCCCTGTCAACCAGAACCTCCTCCAAACACACAGTACTCTGAGAGAACCATCCACCCCCCTGTCAATCAGAACCTCCTCCAAACACACAGTACTCTGAGAGAACCATCCACCCCCCTGTCAACCAGAACCTCCTCCAAACACACAGTACTCTGAGAGAACCATCCACCCCCCTGTCAACCAGAACCTCCTCCAAACACACAGTACTCTGAGAGAACCATCCACCCCCCTGTCAATCAGAACCTCCTCCAAACACACAGTACTCTGAGAGAACCATCCACCGTCCTGTCAATCAGAACCTCCTCCAAACACACAGTACTCTGAGAGAACCATCCACCCCCCTGTCAATCAGAACCTCCTCCAAACACACAGTACTCTGAGAGAACCATCCACCCCCCTGTCAATCAGAACCTCCTCCAAACACACAGTACTCTGAGAGAACCATCCACCGTCCTGTCAATCAGAACATACAGCTCCTCCAAACACAATGAATCTAACAGCGGATGCCAATGTTACATAAATCTCTGCTGTTATTTATGTCAGACGAGATGAAAGCAAAGTGCTTCTTGGCAGAGTGGAGCGATCCAAAACATGAAGGATATAAAGAGAGGAGAGAGAGAGAAGAGAGAGAGAGAGGGAGAGGGAGAGAGAGAGAGAGAGAGAGAGAGAGGAGAGAGAGAGAGAGGAGAGAGAGAGAGAGAGAGAGAGAGAGAGAGAGAGAGGAGAGAGAGAGGAGGGAGAGAGGAGGGAGAGGGAGAGAGAGAGAGGAGGGAGAGAGGAGGGAGAGAGAAGGGAGAGAGGAGGGAGAGGGAGAGAGAGAGAGGAGGGAGAGAGGAGGGAGAGAGGAGGGAGAGAGAAGGGAGAGAGGAGGGAGAGAGAAGGGAGAGAGGAGGGAGAGAGAAGGGAGAGAGGAGGGATAGAGTGGTGCCAGAACACAAGCGTGTTACGGCAGGAGAGGTAGATCGAATTCTAGCGTGGGAACAACCACTTCCAAAACAGAATATGCTCTGGTTTATCTTGAGTGAAAATACAAAACAAAATTACACCCCTGGAACATGGTGTGTTTGTCCACCACCTCAAGCCTTGATTTCCTGAGCTTGCTACGGGACAGAGCCTGAGCTACGTGGCTACATGGCTTCTACAGCTCCGTACAGTCATTATCCTGCCTGCTCTATGAGTGCAGGGAGAGGGAGGCTAAGGTTGCTTTACTACGGGGAGTCCCTCACTCCATCCCTCTCTCCTCAGTCAGTCAGAGGCTCACTGATCATCTGTTCTAATTGATGTCATTAGTTGAGTGGGACGGTGCCGCTGGTCCCAGAGCAACGCTGACCCGCAGTCTTAGTCTGCTTCC
>CM042381.1:34701374-34734959 GCA_023634145.1 Thymallus thymallus
TCACCCTACTTGTAGTCTTCAAAGTGCAACATGGGTGTTAGTTGACTCACCCTACTTGTAGTCTTCAAAGTGCAACATGGGTGTTAGTTGACTCATCCTACTTGTAGTCTTCAAAGTGCAACATGGGTGTTAGTTGACTCACCCTACTTGTAGTCTTCAAAGTGCAACATGGGTGTTAGTTGACTCACCCTACTTGTAGTCTTCAAAGTGCAACATGGGTGTTAGTTGACTCACCCTACTTGTAGTCTTCAAAGTGCAACATGGGTGTTAGTTGACTCACCCTACTTGTAGTCTTCAAAGTGCAACATGGGTGTTAGTTGACTCACCCTACTTGTAGTCTTCAAAGTGCAACATGGGTGTTAGTTGACTCACCCTACTTGTAGTCTTCAAAGTGCAACATGGGTGTTAGTTGACTCACCCTACTTGTAGTCTTCAAAGTGCAACATGGGTGTTAGTTGACTCACCCTACTTGTAGTCTTCAAAGTGCAACATGGGTGTTAGTTGACTCACCCTACTTGTAGACTAGTTGAACGCCAATGCCATCCTCTTCTCTTTCATGTTGGCAAAACGGTCTATGGCTCTGTCATACGGTACGCTTTTCGGTTTTGTTGTCATAAGCTACCTAGCTAAAATGCTTGCTAGCCTAACGTCCTAGCATTGGCAACAATGAACCAGCTAAGTTAGCTAGCTAGTTCATATGAGCCTACTAGGCTACATCTAGGCTACATATTGACTTCAATCGTCTCAGACCAGCGGCACAATATATGCATTTATGGTTGGATCAGACTCTCCGTCATAAGCATTGGCCTGTACAGAGAATTAAGTCAAAACCCCTATCTCCATCCATGACTTAGGAAAGGGCCGATTTAGCAAGCTAGATACTGCAGGTCATCAACACAAGCAGTCCAGAAACAGACAAGTTTTTCCGACAATGATGACGTTTTGACTAGGATGTGAT
The DNA here is from genome assembly GCA_023634145.1 of Thymallus thymallus. Lineage (NCBI taxonomy): Eukaryota > Metazoa > Chordata > Actinopteri > Salmoniformes > Salmonidae > Thymallus > Thymallus thymallus. Next base: position 34,702,333 of record CM042381.1, read on the forward strand.
TTGATTGGTGTGAAGCCAAATCCATCCCTTGGGGAGGCCAGGACAGCCCACAGTTGAGCTCAGCACAACGCTGATTGGCAAATTATTATTATATTTTTTTATCAAGGGAGGCCAAATGCTTGCTGGCATCGAACAATCTTAATGCTACGATGGCATAATGTCATACTCTTTTGTTCCAGACAACATCAGATACATGGGATACACATACTGAGACAGAGGGGCGCTGTTTCCCTCGCAATGATGATTTCTCCGGTGAGATTCAGACACTTGGAAATGTACGAAAAATTATGAAAACACAAAAGACAATTTTTTCATTGGTCAAATATTTGAGGAATCCTGGCTTCCCTTGGCATCCCTGAATAACGCCACTAGGGGGAAATGTGCACTTCGACTCACGGGTTCCATCCCAATCCCAGTCACTCGTTTTAATTTGTATTTTTTTTAACCATATCCAAAACCTTAACCCTTACCTTTACCAGTCGGAATCAATGCCTGAACAAACGTAGAATACTGAAGTGAGACCGTGATACCTTGTTGGGTGGATATGGCTGTGGTGTTTTTTTAACAGACTCTGGTCACTCTGGGTTCTGCCTGTTGTGGTAGATAGGTGTGTGTGTGTGTGTGTGTGTGTGTGTGTGTGTGTGTGTGTGTGTGTGTGTGTGTGTGTGAGAGTGTGTGTGTGTGTGTGTGTGTGTGTGTGTGTGTGTGTGTGTGTGTGTGTGTGTGTGTGTGTGTGTGTGTGTGTGTGTGAGAGTGTGTGTGTGTGTGTGTGTGTGTGTGTGTGTGTGTGTGTGTGTGTGTGTGTGTGTGTGTGTGTGTGTGTGTGTGTGTGTGTGTGTGTGTGTGTGTGTGTGTGTGTGTGTGTGTGTGTGTGTTGTGGCTGCAGAGTGTCTGCTGTATGGCTGAGCTGCAGGGCCGGCCACAGGAAGACTCTGAACCCTGGGAGGGAATGAGATAAACATAACACACTTCCCTTTTCACAGCCTGCACACACACACACACACACACCAGCCCTCCCCACAGTGGCTCCTCTCAACACACTCTTACATAAGCCTGACCTCAGAAGGGTTCACACTACTTACACACACTATGGAGTTACACTATTAAACATCTTGAAGAACTAAAAAGATTAGCTTTTCTAAATTCTTGTTTTACCTTTAGTCAAAAATCAGTTTATTTGTTAGTTCAGAGTAACTTGTACAGCAGCTTTAAAGAGATTCTCTGGTACATCTGTACAGCAGCTTTAAAGAGATTCTCTGGTACATCTGTACAGCAGCTTTAAAGAGATTCTCTGGTACATCTGTACAGCAGCTTTAAAGATATTCTCTGGTACATCTGTACAGCAGCTTTAAAGAGATTCTCTGGTACATCTGTACAGCAGCTTTAAAGACATTCTCAGGTACATCTGTACAGCAGCTTTAAAGAGATTCTCTGGTACATCTGTACAGCAGCTTTAAAGAGATTCTCTGGTACATCTGTACAGCAGCTTTAAAGAGATTCTCTGGTACGTTCTGAAAGTAGCACTCACAAGCCATAAGTGGTCCGTGAAAATTGTGTACTATGACATATATACAGATATGTGCACTGCATCATTGCTCTCTCTCTCTGCTGTGTGTGCATCTCGCTAGCTGTCACTCAAATAGGGCTAGGGGGGGTGGCCCACTGTCACACTCACGTATGTGGAGAGACCAAATCGCAGCCCATTCGTTATAGTTCGACATGTTCTTTATTTCTTTTAGATAATATAAAAACAATGAACTATACAAAATAAACACGATACCAGAAAACTGAAACACACTTACTTTGAGTTGACAAATTAAGATATAACGACCCACACAAAGGTGTGGGACATACAAACATATGTAGGATCCCTAATTAGAGACAATGCAGTGCAGGTGCCTCTAATCAGGGATCCAACACAAAAACACCACACAGAGCCAGAAATAATAGACCTGTCAGACTCTGACCATGGATACATAGAGAAGCAATAGGCTTCTCTATGGCCAGAGCCTGACACCCACATGGGGGAAAATGTAGGAAGAATGGCACAGCACAGCTTCCAGAAAAACGGCTGCTTTCAAACTAGGGATTTTGTGTCTAATTGATGTAGAACAGTTATTCTGCTCACAGATTGTGCCTGTATGAACTATACATTGATGTAAAACAGTTACTCTGCTCACAGATTGTGCCTGTATGAACTATACATTGATGTAAAACAGTTACTCTGCTCACAGATTGTGCCTGTATGAACTATACATTGATGTAAAACAGTTACTCTGCTCACAGATTGTGCCTGTATGAACTATACATTGATGTAAAACAGTTACTCTGCTCACAGATTGTGCCTGTATGAACTATACATTGATGTAAAACAATTACTCTGCTCACAGATTGTGCCTGTATGAACTATACATTGACACATTGTTAGGAAACTAACTGTGAACTTCTATCACTCTAACAGCCATTGTTTTATTCTCTGCTGATGTGGGGAGAAACATCAGCCAGTCTACCACAGAGGCTGCGTCCCAAATGGCACCCTATTCCCTATGTAGTGCACTACTTTTGACCAGGGACTATAGGGATTCCAAATAGCTCTGGTAAAAGGTAGTGCACTATGTAGGGAATAGGGTGCCATTTAGAGTGTAGACACGATATAACAGCAAACAGCTATGAGGCAGAGACAGCAGGACACAATGGACAATATCCAGAGGAATGAAAAGCAGATTTACATCCCCTTAAGAGGCAGCACAGAACATATGTACAGTACCAACACACACAACCACATTCAACCTCACATACTGTACGATATGGTACGCCTTCATAAGTCAATCACACTTTCATCCCCGTGAGAAAAACAACCTGGTGCCTCAGAGATGATTGGCGCCGCCCTGCTGGTCGCCTGTTAAGCAGCTCACATGTTCGTGCGTTAATTGTTGTTTAAGTAGGTTTTTCATCAGTTTTTCATCAGTTTTTCATCAGTTTTTCATGCAACAGTTGAACTATAATAGTTCAGGATTATGGAGTGCTACTGTTTTATAAAGGTTTTAACGGTCCTTTTTATCACTGAGGCACTTTTTCTTACGTTTAGCAGCGCCGAACGTACATTAGAGTCCTTAATTATTTACAACAGAGCCCAGCTCCTGGATTTAACCCACTCAGTGCTGCTGCACCCCAGGGAAAAGTTAGTTATTCCGGACAAGTTGAAAAGGCGACAGAGTGGATGCAGGGCAGGTGGGAAGTGTAAGGCAAAGCTATCCCGTCTATCATTATGGGCAACGTGAGATCGCTATATAACAAGATGGAGGAACTCGAGGGTCTAGTCCATGGAGCAAGGGATAACAGAGAAGCTAGTCTAGTATGTCTGACCGAGACATGGCTGAATGATAACATCCCCATAGAGAACGTAACTATCGGCGGTTTCCAGACCATCAGAGCGGACAGGGATAGCGTTTCTTCCGGTAAGAGTAAGGGAGGGGAACTGGCTTTATTAGTTAACAACAGATGGTGTAATCTGAGACATATTACTGTTAAGGAACCGTTTTGTAGCCCAGACATTGAGCTGTTAGCCGTTAGCCTGAGACCCTACTATTTGCCGAGGGAATTCACGGCGGACATTGCTGTTATTGTTTACATCCCGCCCTCCGCTGTCGCAAACACAGCGTGTGACGTCATCCACTCTGTTATCGCGAGGTTACAGACAGCGCATCCCAGTGCTTTCTTTGCCATTTCTGGGGATTTTAACCAAGCATCTCTCTCTTCAACGCCCACGTTCAAACAGTTTGTGAAGTGCCCAACTAGGAATAATACAACTCTGGACTTGTGAAGAATGCATACAACTCCACTGCACTCCCTCCCCTCAGTAGATCGGATCACAGCCTTGTCCACCTCACCCGCTTTGAGACAAGACTTGGATGTGCTCTGTGAGGCTCATGGGGAGGACATTGATGGACTTACAGACCCACGTGGATCAACATTTCCAGGTAATATACTGTAATTACACAATGTAGACTACCAGTGATGTTTTCCCAGCAAACCAAAATTGGTTCTGTGAAAGTTCCCAGAACATTCGTTAGGTTGCGACAAATGTTATCATAACACAAAAACTGTCCATTCATGGTGATGATTATAAAATGTTTGTAGAAAACATTTGCCTGATGTTACAATAATGTTTTGTCTGTTCTTTAATGGTTCCCAGAATGTATCATTAGGTTGTGGGAGGAGTCTGGTAAGAACCTTGTGGGGCCATTTAGCTGTCACTCTTATCCAGAGCAACTTACAGTAGTGAATGCATACATTTTCAAACATTTTTCAAACCCACAACCTTGGCATTGCAAGGGCCATGCTCTACCAACTGAGCTACACAGGACTATATATTCCTAAAACACAGTAACTGTCCAGTTGTGCGGATACAAACATTCTATAATCGTCCCCCTGACCGGACAGTTTTTTGTTATGAGAACATTTGCCAAAAGAATGTTCACCGAACCAATTTTGCTGGGATATTATATGTAGTGTAGGTAGTTCACAGATCTATGCTTGTGTCAAGCAACCTGAGGCCTAAAGAGGCCTGTCTTAGTCTAGGCTGGTATGGTTGTGTAAGGCCCAGGCTTTAGCTCATTGGGCTTCCTCAGTCATAGGTACCACTGGTGACTCAGGGTTTGATTCCCAGATGATTACATTGATTTGCCTCAGTCCCTCTAAACTTTCAATGTCATAATATACAAGTGTGAGATATACAGAGTTGATGCACTCACACCAGACCCTCCACCTCTTCCCGGGAAGCCCAAATCCCGATTCAACCACTGGTGAAATCCCTCACAATGATCTCAAACTGTGTTTCTAATACACAATGAAATTAAACACAGATGACCCCTTGCTAATCAGGAAACTATTGCGTATGTTATGGTGGACTGTCATTACAATTGCTTAATGGGAACCTTGTCAAACTATCTTTGTAGTGTAGCTAGCCACTGAATGGCTCTGAATTCACTGTCAGTACGCAGTCAAAGCAATAACCACTTTTGGAGCTAACTATTGCTCTCAAATCTATCCTGATTTCGACAACAGGTGAGAGTTGTAGCCAAACAGTGTTGGTGTTGCTACAGTGTTGATACAGTGTTGGTGTTGATACAGTGTTTCTACAGTGTTGATACAGTGTTGGTGTTGATACAGTGTTGCTACAGTGTTGATACAGTGTTGCTACAGCGTTGGTGTTGATACAGTGTTGTTACAGTGTTGGTGTTGATACAGTGTTGCTACAGTGTTGATGTTGATACAGTGTTGGTGTTGATACAGCGTTGCTACAGTGTTGATACAGTGTTGGTGTTGATACAGTGTTGCTAAAGTGTTGGTGTTGATACAGCGTTGCTACAGTGTTGGTGTTGATACAGCGTTGCTACAGTGTTGATACAGTGTTGCTACAGTGTTGCTACAGCGTTGGTGTTGATACAGCGTTGCTACAGTGTTGATACAGTGTTGCTACAGTGTTGCTACAGCGTTGATGTTGATACAGTGTTGATACAGTGTTGGTGTTGATACAGTGTTGCTACAGTGTTGGTGTTGATACAGAGTTGCTATAGTGTTGATACAGTGTTGGTGTTGATACAGTGTTGCTACAGTGTTGGTGTTGATACAGAGTTGCTACAGTGTTGATACAGTGTTGGTGTTGATACAGTGTTGCTACAGTGTTGGTGTTGCTACAGTGTTGATACAGTGTTGGTGTTGATACAGCGTTGCTACAGTGTTGATACAGTGTTGGTGTTGATACAGTGTTGCTACAGTGTTGGTGTTGCTACAGCGTTGCTACAGTGTTGGTGTTGATACAGCGTTGCTACAGTGTTGATACAGTGTTGTTACTGGGGCGGCAGGTAGCCCAGTGGTTCGAGCGTTGGGTCCGTAACTGAAAGTTTGCAGGATGGAATCCCCGAGCTGACAAGGTAAAAATCTGTTGTTCTGCCCCTGAACAAGGCAGTTAACCCACTTACAATAAGGATGTGAGAAGGGTAAGCTGATCCTAGATCTGTGTCAAAGGGCAACCTCTGCCTAGAACACGTGTTCTCTCACTCCAAAAAATAGAAATACTTCCATCTCTCCTAAATGAGCGAAGAAGCCAGTCAGACTAAATCAACATCCTCTTCTCTAGTATCCCTCAGTATGTCTCTCCTCTTCTCTATGGCTGTATCCCAAATAGCACTCTATTCCCTTTACAGAGCACTACTTTTGACCAAGACCCGGGGCACTATATAGGGAATAGGGTGCTATTTGGGATACATCCTATCTCCTTAGGGCTGTTGTTGGAGGAACAACTGGACAACTAAAACACGGTTACCACAGCATTTATGTCTGTGTTTGTATGCAGAATAAACAAAGGGCTTTGTTTTCCTGCAGCAAGACTGTAAAGTGGAGGTTTGTCTCCGAGTTAGAGACGGAGAAAGTTATTTTATGCTGTATTTTGGGGTGATTCTAAATAGTGGGTGATTTGTGGTCAACAGAGACGTCGTCCTGTCTTTGTGCTTCCAAACACGGAGGTTCCCAGCTGTCTGAAAACATTTTATTATCTCCCTCCCTCCTCTCTCTCTCTCTCCCTCCCTCCTCTCTCGCTCTCTCTCTCTCCCTCCCTCCTCTCTCTCTCTCCCTCCCTCCTCTCTCTCTCTCTGTTTCTCTCTCTCTCACACTCTCGCTCTCGCTCTTTCTCTCTCTCAATCGCTCTTTCTCTCTCTCTCTCTCTCTCTCTCTCTCTCTCTCTCTCTCGAATTAGCTAAGACTACTCAAAGCTAGCTACTTAGAGCTATCGAACCAGCTATGATAACTTGTTTGGCTCAGCTGTTAACTATTAAAAGCCCAAAACTACATGTTCAATGTTAACGGCATAGTCTTGCACTGCAGATCAGACCACCATCCTATTGTCCAGGTTATTTTGTTATCTTTATTTTACTAGGCAAGTCAGTTAAGAACAAATTCTTGTTTTCAATGACGGCCTAGGAACAGTGGGTTAACTGCCTTGTTCAGGGGCAGAACGACAGATTTTTACCTTGTCAGCTCGAGGATTCAATCTGGCAACCTTTCAGTTACGGACCCAACACTCTAACCACTGGGCTACCTGTCGCCCCCAGCCTTCATTAAAAACCCTGGACTAACATATCAGCATCACAGCCTTCATTAAAAACCCTGGACTAACATATCAGCCTCATAGCCTTAATTAAGGCTGTGAGGCTGATATGTTAGTCCAGGGTTTTTAATGAAGGCTGTGAGGCTGATATGTTAGTCCAGGGTTTTTAATGAAGGCTGTGAGGCTGATATGTTAGTCCAGGGTTTTTAATGAAGGCTGTGAGGCTGATATGTTAGCAAAATAAACACAGGTGCACGTTTTTCCTTTCTTCCACGTTTTCTATCCCACATTGCTAGTCTGTATAGCTATGAAAGTTACAATAAAGTCGGTTTACTTCTTTTAAACGTTCCTGGTGGGTTGTTAGGTTACTGGAAGCTATTAATTGAGGAGGAAGCATGAAGTTATTTGGAGCTCTGCACCTCAATGTGTTTCCCCCTTATCTGACTTCTGATGCTTTAGAAGTGAACTTGGCAAGACATGCGGGGCCCTGAATCACACTATTCCATGGCCAACTTAACGTACAGTTAGCTCCGCGGCTTGTTAGCGATTAGCGTTGTTGATCCAAGTCCAAAGATCTTATCTATGGTCAAGGATAACAGTTCCCTGGTGACCTGAACCCTCCTGCGTAACCTCTTCACCCTCCCTCCCCGTCACCTCTTCACACATACATCTGTTATATTATCTATGACTGTATCCCAAATGGCACCCTATTGCCTACCTAGTGCACTACTTTTGTCCAGGGCCCATAGGGCTCTCGTCAAAAGTAGTGCACTATACAGTGAATAGGGTGCCATTTGGGATGCGTGCTATGTCCACCCATACAGAGGTTGTGTCTGTGCTGGACAATAGCAGACTGTGAGGCCAGTCAGCAACACATGTAGCTGCTTACTAATGAGGAGACCAGGGATGTGTCCCAAACAGCACCCTATTCCCTGTATAGTGCACTACTTTTGACCAGATCCTATAAGGCCAGGGTGCCATTTCGGACACGGACAAGGGTCATAGTTATGAAGATATGCGTCTGAGCCTGAGGGCCAACAGCTTGTCCATGTCTAAACACATGGAGTGCTGCTCTAACTGTTCTAATCTGTACTGAGAGAAGGAGTGCTGCTCTAACTGTTCTAATCCGTACTGAGAGAAGGAGTGCTGCTCTAACTGTTCTAATCTGTACTGAGAGAAGGAGTGCTGCTCTAACTGTTCTAATCCGTACTGAGAGAAGGAGTGCTGCTCTAACTGTTCTAATCCGTACTGAGAGAAGGAGTGCTGCTCTAACTGTTCTAATCCGTACTGAGAGAAGGAGTGCTGCTCTAACTGTTCTAATCTGTACTGAGAGAAGGAGTGCTGCTCTAACTGTTCTAATCTGTACTGAGAGAAGGAGTGCTGTTCTAACTGTTCTAATCTGTACTGAGAGAAGGAGCGCTGCTCTAACTGTTCTAATCTGTACTGAGAGAAGGAGCGCTGCTCTAACTGTTCTAATCTGTACTGAGAGAAGGAGTGCTGCTCTAACTGTTCAAATCTGTACTGAGAGAAGGAGTGCTGCTCTAACTGTTCTAATCTGTACTGAGAGAAGGAGTGCTGCTCTAACTGTTCTAATCTGTACTGAGAGAAGGAGTGCTGCTCTAACTGTTCTAATCTGTACTGAGAGTCATGCCATGATGCCAGTTCTGGAGAAAAGCTGCAGAGCTCATTTTACACACTCTCTTTCCCTCTGTCTCTCTCTCTGCCAGGACCGTCTACTAAAGTTGATTCAGCTGCAGGATCGGGGCACCACCAGTGCAGAGCTTGCTCAGGAATGGCAGCAGGCAGGTGTGAGTGCATCTGCACGCACAGTGAGGCAAAGACTTTTGGACGATGGCCTGGTGTCAAGAAGGGCAGCAAAGAAACCACTTCTCTCCATGAAAAACATAGAGACAGACTGATATTCTGCAAAAGGTACAGGGATTGGACTGCTGAGGACTGGGGTAGAGTCATTTTCTCTGATGAATCCCCTTTCCCATTGTTTGTGCCATCCGGAAAACACCTTGTCCGGAGAAGACAAGGTGAGCGCTACCATCAGTCCTGTGTCATGCCAACAGTAAAGCATCCTCAGACCATTCATGTGTGGGGTTGCTTCTCAGCCAAGGGAGTGGGCTCACTCACAATTTTGCCTAAGAACACAGCCATGAATAAAGAATGGTACCAACACATCCTCCGAGAGCAACTTCTCCCAACCATCCAAGAACAGTTTGGTGACGACCAATGCCTTTTCCAGCATGATGGAGCACCTTGCCATAAGGCAAAAGTGATAACTCAGTGGCTCTGGGAACAAAACACCTCTCTCTCTCTACCCAGCCTGGCCTGAGAGCCCCAGTCTCTTCTGGCTGGGCTGGAAGTCCTCTCTCTCTCTCTACCCAGCCTGGCCTGAGAGCCCCAGTCTCTTCTGGCTGGGCTGGAAGTCCTCTCTCTCTCTCTACCCAGCCTGGCCTGAGAGCCCCAGTCTTTTCTGGCTGGGCTGGAAGTCCTCTCTCTCTCTACCCAGCCTGGCCTGAGAGCCCCAGTCTCTTCTGGCTGGGCTGGAAGTCCTCTCTCTCTCTCTACCCAGCCTGGCCTGAGAGCCCCAGTCTCTTCTGGCTGGGCTGGAAGTCCTCTCTCTCTCTACCCAGCCTGGCCTGAGAGCCCCAGTCTCTTCTGGCTGGGCTGGAAGTCCTCTCTCTCTCTCTACCCAGCCTGGCCTGAGAGCCCCAGTCTCTTCTGGCTGGGCTGGAAGTCCTCTCTCTCTCTACCCAGCCTGGCCTGAGAGCCCCAGTCTTTTCTGGCTGGGCTGGAAGTCCTCTCTCTCTCTACCCAGCCTGGCCTGAGAGCCCCAGTCTCTTCTGGCTGGGCTGGAAGTCCTCTCTCTCTCCACCCAGCCTGGCCTGAGAGACCCAGTCTCTTCTGACTGGGCTGGAAGTCCTCTCTCTCTCTCTACCCAGCCTGGCCTGAGAGACCCAGTCTCTTCTGGCTGGGCTGGAAGTCCTCTCTCTCTCTCTACCCAGCCTGGCCTGAGATCCCCAGTCTCTTCTGGCTGGGCTGGAAGTCCTCTCTCTCTCTCTACCCAGCCTGGCCTGAGAGCCCCAGTCTCTTCTGGCTGGGCTGGAAGTCCTCTCTCTCTCTCTACCCAGCCTGGCCTGAGAGCCCCAGTCTCTTCTGGCTGGGCTGGAAGTCCTCTCTCTCTCTCTACCCAGCCTGGCCTGAGAGCCCCAGTCTCTTCTGGCTGGGCTGGAAGTCCTCTCTCTCTCTACCCAGCCTGGCCTGAGAGCCCCAGTCTCTTCTGGCTGGGCTGGAAGTCCTCTCTCTCTCTACCCAGCCTAGCCTGAGAGCCCCAGTCTCTTCTGGCTGGGCTGGAAGTCCTCTCTCTCTCTACCCAGCCTGGCCTGAGAGCCCCAGTCTCTTCTGGCTGGGCTGGAAGTCCTCTCTCTCTCTACCCAGCCTGGCCTCAGAGACATATGTCATCCAATTTGTATGCTATTGTACGACTGGATAAGACCATACGTCCTATAATTCGTATGATATTGTACTACCACTATTACAATAATAACATAACCCAATGTAACATAATATATCATACTAAATGCAGTTTCACAGATTAAAGTACAGAATAGTATGAATTGCCCTGTGACCACTTGGCTTTACCAGAGCAGTAAGCCAGGCAGCCCCAGTGATAATGGAGCATATCAACCAGAGCAGTAAGCCAGGCAGCCCCAGTGATAATGGAGCGTATCGACCAGAGCAGTAAGCCAGGCAGCCCCAGTGATAATGGAGCGTATCGACCAGAGCAGTAAGCCAGGCATTCTGAGCGTATCAGGGAATCATCAACACAGCAGTAGCTGTGAAGCATTCTGAAGTCTTGTTTCTGAGGGGTAGATATATAGATATCAAACCTGTTAAACAATTGGTTCAGCTCATTGGCTCTGTCCTGGGTCCCCTCCATCTGCCCACTTTTTTTTCTTTTTGAAGCCAGTGATATTTCTCATACCCTTCCACACCTCTCTCACCTGGCTCTGCTTTAGCTTGGACGGAGGAGCAGAGCTGTGGCGAGGAGCGTAGCTGGAGCAGAAGATGGAGCTGGAGCTGGAGCTGGAACAAGGAGCGGAGCTGGAGCGAGGAGCGAGGAGTGAGGAGCGGAGCTGGAGCTGGAGCGAGGTTCGAAGCGTGGCCATTTTGACTGGAGCAAGTTTCCCAAAGGCTGGCGCGTCCGCCTTCTCGCCCGGTCCAATTTTGCTCCAGTACCGGTCAGCTTACTTCACTTTACAAGCTCAGGGCATTTATAGGCTACTTGTGTGCTGTTATCCCTTGTTTTAGGGAGTTCACTAAATATTTTCTTAAAGAAACTGATAAAAAACACAAGTGCTAAATCAAGGTTACTTGAGCAGCAAGAGAAAGGGAGTGTGGTGATGTAGGGACCACATCTAAACAATCATTGTGGACACGAAAGCATTTTAATATATTTAATTTATTAGGATCTGACGCCAATGGAGACATCATGTATTACTGGAACATATAACAAAAAATACATTACAGACTAAATCATGTACAATTTAGATACAGCTAAAAACATGAACATGTAGTGTGTGTTCATCTATCAGTTACACATACAGTGGTACAGTGGCAAAAAAAAGTATGTGAACCCTTTGGAATTACCTGAATATCTGTGTAAATTGGTCATAAAATGTGATCTGATCTTTTATTTCACCTTTATTTAACCAGGTAGGTTTTATTTCACCTTTATTTAACCAGGTAGGCCAGTTGTGAACAAGTTCTCATTTACAACTGTGACCTGGCCAAGACAAAGCAAAGCAGTGCGACAAAAACAACACAGAGTTACACATGAGAATAAACAAACGTACAGTCAATAACACAATAGAACATCTATATACAGAGTGCAAATGTAGTAAGATTAGGAAGGTAGGACAATAAATAGGCCATAGTGGCTAAATAATTACAATTTAGCATTAACACTGGAGTGATAGATGTGTAAATGATGATGTGCAAATAGAGATACTGGAGTGCAAAATGAGCTAAAATAATAAATATGGGGATGAGGTAGTAGGGTGGGCTATTTACATAAGGGCTATATACAGGTGCAGTGATCGATAAGCAGCTTTGACAGCTGATGCTTAAAGTTATTGAGGGAGATAGGAACCTCTAGCTTCAATGATTTGTGTAATTCGTTCTAGTCATTGGCAGCAAAGAACTGGAAGGAATGGCTATCTAAGTCCCAACAATAGACAAACACAGTCTGCTTAAATTAATAACACACAAACAATTATACGTTTTCATGTCTTTATTGAACACACCGTGTAAACATTCACAGTGCAGGGTGGGAAAAGTATGTGAGCCCTTGGATTTAATAACTGGTTGACCCTCCTTTGGCATCAATAACCTCAACCAAACGTTTTCTGTAGTTGTGGATCAGACCTGCACAACGGTCAGGAGGAATTCTGGACCATTCCTCTTTACAAAACTGTTTCAGTTCAGCAATATTCTTGGGATGTCTGGTGTGAACCTCTCTCTTGAGGTCATGCCACAGCATCTCAATGGTGTTGAGGTCAGGACTCTGACTGGGCCGCTCCAGAAGGTGTATTTTCTTCTGTTGAAGCCATTCTGTTGTTGATTTACTTCTGTGTTTTGGGTCGTTGTCCTGTTACATCACCCAACTTCTGTTGAGCTTCAGTTGGTGGACAGATAGCCTTACATTCTCCTGCAAAATGTCTTGATAAACTTGGGAATTCATTTTTCCGTCGATGATAGCAAGCTGTCCAGGCCCTGAGGCAGCAAAGCAGCCCCAAACCATGATGCTCCCTCCACCATACTTTACAGTTGGGATGTTTTGATGTTGGTGTGATGTGACTTTTTTTCTCCACATAGTGTTGCATGATCCTTCCAAACAACTCAACTTTAGTTTAATCTGTCAACAGAATATTTTGACAGTAGTGCTGTGGAACATCCAGTTACTCTTTTGTGAACTTTTTGGACAGCAGTGGCTTCTTCCGTGGTGTCCTCCCATGAACACCATTCTTGTTTAGTGTTTTACGTATCATAGACTTGTCAACAGAGATGTTATCATGTTCCAGAGATTTCTATAAGTCTTTAGCTGACACTCTAGGGTTCTTAACCTCATTGATCATTCTGCGCTGTGCTCCTGCAGTCATCTTTACAGGACGGTCACTCCTAGGGAGAGTAGCAACAGTGCTGAACTTTCTCCATTCATAGACAGTTTGTCTTACCGTGGACTGATGAACATCAAGGCTTTTAGAGATACTTTTGTAACCCTTTCCAGCATTAGTCAACAATTCTTAATCTTAGGTCTTCTGAGATCTCTTCTGTTTAAGGCACGGGTAATGCTTCTTGTGAATAGCAAACTAAAATTTTGTGAGTGTTTTTTATAGGGCAGGGCAGCTCTAACCAACATCTCCAATCTCGTCTCATTGATTGTGCTCCAGGTTAGCTGACTCCTGACTCCAATTAACTTTTTAGCCTAGGGGTTCATATACTTTTTCCAACCTACACTGTGAATGTTTAAATTATGTATTCATTATAGACAAGAAGAATACAATAATTTGTGTGTTATTAGTTTAAGAACACTGTTTGTCTATTGTTGTGACTTTGAATAAGGTCAGATCAAATTGTATGACCAATTTATGCAGAAATCCAGGTAATTCCAGGGGGTTAACATACTTTTTCTTGCCACTGTACATGTCAGTGCATACACACAACAAGTAGGTTGTTTTTTAAAACCAGGTTTGCTATTCACTTGCGCTATATAAGATGAAAGGGAGTTCCATGCACTCATGGCTCTGTATAATAATGTACATTTCCTAACAATAATCTAACTTAGTGTGGAGGTCAAATATATACATTCCTGGAAGATATACATTCCTCTCAAGAGCTTGGAACTTTCCAGAACAGCTATCTTGTCCTTGAACCTCAGGACCACTATCGGCCTGCGCCGGTGGTGGGTTTACAGTCCTGTGGGCTCGGTCCACCTCCATCTTCCTGTGGTTCATCTTCCATTTCTCAGAGATAACATCCCTCACTTTGTCCTCAGACTCTGTCCAGGTCTCATGATGGTCTACTATGTGTACATGCTAACAGAAAGGAACCAGGTGGGTAAAGAGCTAAGGATGTCATTGAAGCAAAGTCTTTATAAACAAAAAATCAGATCTCTTAAAATAATCATACATTTATGTTCTATTATCTATACAATAGGCTATAATTGATTCTGGCCCAATAGGTCTGGCATAGTACGTCTTTCAAGGAGCTTTCCATTTTGATTGGATTATTTTATCTAAAACCTTTAGGCCTACCTATATAACAATAAAATAAGCCACTCTGCATCCCTGCCCAGCCTGGCAAGAGTGGCTCGAAAGGTGTTTAGCAACCCCAGTGGCTCTGTAAGCACAGAGAGGGTATTCTCTGCTACTGGCCTGTTCTCCATACACCATCGCATGAAACTAAAGACTGTAAAAGTGAATACAAGACTAAGATTGAATCTTACTACACCGACTCTGATGCTCGTTGGATGTGGCAGGTCTTGTAAACTGTTACGGACTACAAAGGGAAACCCAGCCGCGAGCTGCCCAGTGTACCGGTCAAGTGATTGCGGCAGATATCCGGTGATGTGGTAGAGAAAGCATTTTCCGTTGCAATGAGGCCTGCGGGACTGATCATCGGCCAGGAGGTTGATGTTCCCTTACACGGTACCTCATTCTGTTTATCTGCTAGGCCTCAGCCTCGAACTCAGCATCCTCTCTAGCTGACCCTCTCTGCCCATTCATTGCCATTAACCGTTGTTGAATTAGCTCTCTCGATTACCACCTGTGATTGCTTTATGCCTCTCTCATGTCAATATACCTTGTCTACTTCTGTTTCGGTTAGCACTTATTGTTTTATTTCACTGTAGAGCCCCCAGTCCTGATCAACATGCCCCCCCCCCACACACGCAGACCTCACCTGGCTTATCTGGTGCCTCCAGAGATGCAACCTCTTTCATCGTTACTCAACGACTAGGTTTACCTCCACTGAACTCACATCTTACCATATCACTGTCTGTACATTATGCCCTGAATCTATTCTACCGCGCCCAGAAATCTGCTCCTTTTATTCTCTGTACCCAACGCACTAGACGACCAGTTTTTAAAGTTATTAGTCGTACCCTTATCCTACTCCTCCTCTGTTCCTCTGGTGATGCAGAGATAAACCCAGGCCCTGTAGCCCCCAGAACTACACCTATTCCCCAGGCGTTCTCAACTGGATCCTGGACTTCCTGACGGGCCGCCCCCAGGTGGTAAGGGTAGGTAACAACACATCTGCCACGCTGATCCTCAACACGGGGTTCCCTCAGGGGTACGTGCTCAGTTCCCTCCTGTACTCCCTGTTCACACACGACTGCGTGGCCAAGCACGACTCCAACACCATCATTTTGCTGACGACACAGCGTGCTGCATGTTTGGTAGGCCTGATCACCGACAATGATGAGACAGCCTATAGGGAGGAGGTCAGAGACCTGGCAGTGTGGTGCCAGGACAACAACCTCTCCCTCAATATGAGCAAGACAAAGGAGATGATTGTGGACTACAGGAAAAGGAGGGCCGAACACACCCCCATTCACATCGACAGGGCTGTAGTGGAGCGGGTTGAGAGATTCAAATTCCTTGGTGTTCACATCACCAACAAACTCTCATGGTCCAAACGAAAGTTGTGAAGAGGGCACGACAATGCCTCTTCCTCCTCAGTTGACTGAAAAGATTTGGCATGGGTCCCCAGATCTTAACAAAGTTCTACAGCTGCAACATTGACAGCATTCTCACTGGTTGCGTCACTGCCTGGTATGGCAGCTGCTCAGAGGGGTAGTGCGTACGGCCCAGTACATCACCGGGGCCAAGCTTCCTGCCATCCAGAGGAAGTCCCAAAAAATGGTCAAAGATTCCAGCCACCCCAGTCATAGTCTGTTCTCTCTGCTACCGCACGGCAAGCGATACTGGAGCGTCAAGTCTAGGTCCAAAAGGCTCCTTAACAGCTTCTACCCCCAAGCTATAAGACTCCTGAACAGCTAATCAAATCCCCCACCCTTTGATGTTACACTGCTGCTACTCTCTGTTTATTATCTATGTATAGTCACTGTACCCCTACCTACATGTACATATTACCTGCTGCTACTCTCTGTTTATTATCTATGTATAGTCACTGTACCCCTACCTACATGTACATATTACCTGCTGCTACTCTCTGTTTATTATCTATGTATAGTCACTTTACCTGTACCTACATGTACATATTACCTGCTGCTACTCTCTGTTTATTATCTATGTATAGTCACTGTACCCCTACCTACATGTACATATTACCTGCTGCTACTCTCTGTTTATTATCTATGTATAGTCACTGTACCCCTACCTACATGTACATATTACCTGCTGCTACTCTCTGTTTATTATCTATGTATAGTCACTGTACCCCTACCTACATGTACATATTACCTGCTGCTACTCTGTTTATTATCTATGTATAGTCACTGTACCCCCACCTACATGTACACATTACCTGCTGCTACTCTCTGTTTATTATCTATGTATAGTCACTTTACCTGTACCTACATGTACATATTACCTGCTGCTACTCTCTGTTTATTATCTATGTATAGTCACTGTACCCCTACCTACATGTACATATTATCTGCTGCTACTCTCTGTTTATTATCTATGCATAGTCACTTTACCTCTACCTACATGTTACACACATGATGGAGTAACTATTAGCGTTACATACATGATGGAGTAACTATTAGTGTTACACACATGATGGAGTAACTATTAGCGTTACATACATGATGGAGTAACTATTAGTGTTACATACATGATGGAGTAACTATTAGTGTTACACACATGATGGAGTAACTATTAGTGTTACACACATGATGGAGTAACTATTAGTGTTACACACATGATGGAGTAACTATTAGCGTTACATACATGATGGAGTAACTATTAGCGTTACATACATGATGGAGTAACTATTAGTGTTACACACATGATGGAGTAACTATTAGCGTTACATACATGATGGAGTAACTATTAGTGATACATACATG
Organism: Thymallus thymallus; assembly: GCA_023634145.1. Taxonomy (NCBI): domain Eukaryota; kingdom Metazoa; phylum Chordata; class Actinopteri; order Salmoniformes; family Salmonidae; genus Thymallus; species Thymallus thymallus. Next base: position 34,719,549 of record CM042381.1, read on the forward strand.
ATGGAGTAACTATTAGCGTTACATACATGATGGAGTAACTATTAGCGTTACATACATGATGGAGTAACTATTAGTGTTACACACATGATGGAGTAACTATTAGCGTTACATACATGATGGAGTAACTATTAGTGATACATACATGATGGAGTAACTATTAGTGATACACACATGATGGAGTAACTATTAGTTCTAGTCCTAGTCTGTGGTTTGTCTCCATCACATTATTCCTCCATTGTCTCTGTCATAAATCAACCAGTAAAATCAACCATAAATTATACCACAATTACGACCAGAACCAACCGACTCATTACTCTGAAGGACATTAACAGACATGAGGATGACCAGAACCAACCAACCCATTACTCTGAAGGACATTAAGAGACATGAGGACGACCAGAACCAACCAACCCATTACTCTGAAGGACATTAAGAGACATGAGGATGACCAGAACCAACCAACCCATTACTCTGAAGGACATTAAGAGACATGAGGATGACCAGAACCAACCAACCCATTACTCTGAAGGACATTAAGAGACATGAGGATGACCAGAACCAACCAACCCATTACTCTGAAGGACATTAAGAGACAGGAGAGGATAACTACCAGAACCAACTAAGGATTGGTCCATGTACAGTAACTAATGATCACTATCTTGTAATTCACCCATACTGTATACCATGTGTATCCTGTACATACAGTACATAGGACTAATACAACTAGAAGCAAAGGAGAGGAGGTCACTGAGGAGAGGAGAGGAGAGGAGAGGAGAGGAGAGGAGAGGAGAGGAGAGGAGAGGAAGTCCCTGAGGAGAGGAGGTCACTGAGGAGAGGAGGTCACTGAGGAGAGGAGAGGAGAGGAGGTCCCTGAGGAGAGGAGAGGAGGTCCCTGAGGAGAGGAGGTCACTGAGGAGAGGAGAGGAGAGGAGAGGAGAGGAGAGGAGAGGAGAGGAGAGGAGAGGAGAGGAGAGGAGAGGAGAGGAGAGGAGAGGAGAGGAGAGGAAGTCCCTGAGGAGAGGAGAACACTGAGGAGAGGCGAGGAGGTCACTGAGGAGAGGAGAGGAAGTCACTGAGGAGAGGAGGTCACTGAGGAGAGGAGAGGAGGTCACTGAGGAGAGGAGAGGAGGTGACTGAGGAGAGTAGTGGAGATCACTTAGGAGAGGAGAGAAGGTCACTGAGGAGAGGAGAGGAAGTCGCTGAGGAGAGGGGGTCACATAGGAGAGAAGAGGAGGTCACTGAGGAGAGGAGAGGTAGTCACTGAGGAGAGGAGAGGAGGTCACTGAGGAGAGGAGAGGAAATCACTGAGGAGAGGTGGTTAATGAGGAGAGGAGAGGAGGTCACTGAGGAGAGGAGAGTAAGTCACTGAGGAGAGGAAAGTGGGTCACTGAGGAGAGGAGAGGAAGTCACTGAGGAGAGGAGAGGAGGTCACTGAGGAGAGGAGAGGAGGTCACTGAGGAGAGGAGAGGAGGTCACTGAGGAGAGGAGAGGAGGTCACTGAGGAGAGGAGAGGAGGTTACTGAGGAGAGGAGAGGAGGTGACTGAGGAGAGGACAGGAGGTCACTGAGGAGAGGAGGTCACTGAGGAGAGGAGATTGCTGAGGAGAGGAGAGGAGGTCACTGAGGAGAGGAGGTCACTGAGGAGAGGAGGTCACTGAGGAGAGGAGAGGAGGTTACTGAGGAGAGGAGAGAAGATCACTGAGGAGAGGAAGTCACTGAGGAGAGGAGGTCACTGAGGAGAGGAGAGGAGGTCACTGAGGAGAGGGGGTTACTGGGGAGAGGAGAGGAGGTCACTGAGGAGAGGAGATCACTGAGGAGAGGAAGTCACTGAGGAGAGGAGAGGAGGTCACTGAGGAGAGGAGATCACTGAGGAGAGGAAGTCACTGAGGAGAGGAGAGGAGGTCACTGAGGAGAGGAGGTCACTGAGGAGAGGAGAGGTAGTCACTGAGGAGAGTAGAGGAGAGGAGGTCACTGAGGAGAGGAGAGGAGGTCACTGAGGAGAGGAGAGGAAGTCGAGGAGAGGAGGTTAATGAGGAGAGGAGAGGAGGTCACTGAGGAGAGGAGAGGAGGTGACTGAGGACAGGACAGGAGGTCACTGAGGAGAGGAGGTTACTGAGGAGAGAGGAGCAGGTGACTGAGGAGAGGAGAGGAGGTGATAGAGGGGAGGAGGTGACTGAGGAGAGGAGAGGAGGTGACTGAGGAGAGGGGAGGAGGTGATAGAGGGGAGGAGGTAGACTCGGGGAGATAGAGGTATAGTTAGGCTTCAGATGGAGGGAGGTGAGGAGGCAGGGAGGGAGGGTTTCAGGAAAGGTGAGGAGGTGGGGGTCTGCAGGGTGGGTGTGGGTGGAGATAGTGGTGTGGTTAGGGTTTAGATGGAGCCTATGATAAGGGTGTCACTGGATGGGTTCTCCTGTGCACCTGGAGGACATCCGGCCGCTGTGGTGTCGGTGCCACCCTGTCGCCCCCAGATAGGAGCCCTCTGCCTGGGGCACCAACGCCTGCAGCAGCATGTCTCTTGGCCCACAGAGCAGAAGTGGTCGGACCAGCGGTTAAGGCCCTGAGTGCCAAAATGCACCCCCACAAGCAGACCCCAGTTACAGAGGGGAGGGAGTGGTTATACCAGGAGAGAAGGGAAGGGGTTACGTCCAGTTACAGAGGGGAGGGAGTGGTTATACCAGGAGAGAAGAATGAGCAGGGGGACCCTAAAGGGTAGAGCTATGGTTAGAAAGAGTTATAGTGAGGAGGACCAAGCTAAAACAGAAAAGATGAAGTATTGGACCTACATGGCAAACACACACATACACACATACACATACACACACATACACGTACACACACACACATGCACACACACACACACACACGCAACCACACACACACACACACACACGCAACCACACACACACACACATACACATACACACACACACACACACACACACACAGACACGCACACACACACACACACACATACAAACACAAACCCACAAACATACACACACACACACACGCAACCACACACGTACATGCACAATCACAGCCTGTAATAATCTATCGGTTGTCTGTTCCATCATAGCCAGTCCCAGCTGACTGCCCTGGGATGGGAGACAAGAGGAGAGATAGAGAGGTCTATGTGTTCCAGGCTGTTGACTCCCACAGACCTTACTATTCTGCATAACATCCATGATTACTGTCTGTAGAAGTTACCATAGCTTTCAGACTGCTGTTGACTTTGATATTCATCCCAAAGTGCACCTTGTTCCCTACATTTGAGTCACAGACTGTAAAAGATTGCAGCGTTGCACCTCATGGCTTTCTTGTCTCTGATTGGATAATAACATATTTCCCTGCATGGATATGACACAAAAACATTGTCTGTTGCCCTTGTTGAGAAAGCAGATGGGCTGGATGAGACACTAACCTCATCAGCTTTGAATGTTTTAGCTTTGTATCTTAACAATTATATTATTAACATATTATTAACATATTATTAACATATTATTTACATATTATTATATCTGTAATAACCCATTTACATAAACCTTCAACCTTTAAATAGTTTCTAAATAGGAAATGATCATTAAAGCATTGATTCAACATCTTTCAGTGTAGAGTTACTCCAGTAGTGTTGTCAGAGGAGAGGTGTTGTCAGAGCAGAGGTGTTGTCAGAGCAGAGGTGTTGTCAGAGAGCAGAGGTGTTGTCAGAGCAGAGGTGTTGTCAGAGCAGAGGTGTTGTCAGAGAAGAGGTGTTGTCAGAGATTAGAGGTGTTGTCAGAGCAGAGGTGTTGTCAGAGCAGAGGTGTTGTCAGAGCAGAGGTGTTGTCAGAGAAGAGGTGTTGTCAGAGCAGAGGTGTTGTCAGAGCAGAGGTGTTGTCAGAGCAGAGGTGTTGTCAGAGCAGAGGTGTTGTCAGAGATTAGAGGTGTTGTCAGACAGGAGGTGTTGTCTGAGAGCAGAGGTGTTGTCAGAGATTAGAGGTGTTGTCAGAGCAGAGGTGTTGTCAGAGCAGAGGTGTTGTCAGAGAAGAGGTGTTGTCAGAGAGCAGAGGTGTTGTCAGAGAGCAGAGGTGTTGTCAGAGAGCAGAGGTGTTGTCAGAGAGCAGAGGTGTTGTCAGAGAGCAGAGGTGTTGTCAGTCTCTGATGCAACAACAGCAGTAGTCCCTCTAGTAAGAGAGATCCACACAACAACATGCCATCTGTTGTGTAATTACTACTATGACTGCTTGTCAGTAATCCAGGGAGAAGTGGGCGTGTCCTTCAGCTGGGGACTGCAGGGTGTGTCAGTCAGTGTGTCCTCTAGTCAGGGAGAGTCAATTATCTGGGACATCATCTACATGTTTCAACATTAAAGTGCTGCAAAACAGTGTTCCATCTATCAATGGCATGTAGACAGGTGCAGTACACCTGCATGTGTGAGGCTCTGTGTGTGTATGTGACTGTGTTTGGATGCGACTGTGCATGTGTGTGTGCTCCTGTGTGTCCTTGGTGTCTCTGAGATGCCACAGGATGTTCACAGTGTGTCCCTGCTAAGAAAGGTCTGAGTTAATCAGACCAGTACAGATGCGGAGTGTGTGTGTGTGTGTGTGTGTGTGTGTGTGTGTGTGTGTGTGTGTGTGTGTGTGTGTGTTGGGGGGCTGTGGTTGCTCCTCTCCTTCCGTCTTCGTCACTTTTCATCACTCACACTTCCCCTCCAACTGCCCGTAAATGTACACTTTACCGCCCTTCCCCTCTGCTTCCTGCCATCCCTGTCAATCAGTGTTGACAGAGGTGTCTAGGTCATGGTCTGACTGAGGCTGCGTCCCAAAAGGCACCCTATTACCTATAGTGCACTACTACCAGAGCCCAGAGCCCTAGTCAAACGTAGTGCACTATAGGGAATGGGGTGCCTTTTGGGACGCAGACTCAGTCAGTCAGTCAACCACTGGCACATTTGTGTTTTGCAATCCCCTCCTCTGTCCTTCCAACAATCTTCCTCTGCTGATGTCATGAACAGGATAGAAGAGAGGGGTTTTGATTGGACAGATTGTTCCAGAGGAAATAGCATTGCATGTTTTTGTCTTTTAAAAAACCTGAAATGAGGAAGACTCACTCAGCTTTCTCTGATCTCTTTGACCTGATGACAGCTTTTCATTAACTGACCTCTGACCTGATGACAGCTTTTCAGTAACTGACCTCTGTGACCTGATGACAGCTTTTCATTAACTGACCTCTGTGACCTGATGACAGCTTTTCAGTAACTGACCTCTGTGACCTGCTTACTGACAGAGAGAGATAGAGAGAGAGAGAGCGAGCGAGAGAGAAAGAGAGAGAGAGAGAGAGAGTGAGAGAGAAATAGAGTGAGAGAGTGAGAGAGTGTGAGAGAGAGAGAGAGAGAGAGAGAGAAATAGAGTGAGAGAGTGAGAGAGTGTGAGAGAGAGAGAGAGAGAGAGAGAGAGAGAGAGAGAGAGAGAGAAATAGAGTGAGAGAGTGAGAGAGTGTGAGAGTGTGAGAGAGAGAGAGAGAGAGAGAGAGAGAGAGAGAGAGAGAGAGAGAGAGAGAGAGAGAGACCCCTATCAGATAACAGCAAGTACTCTAACAGAGCAATACTCAATCATGAGGCATCAAAGCCAAAGGAACTGATTAGTATTAAACGCTATACAGTAGATTTCTGCATAAATCGGTAATAACATGTGATCTGATCTTCATCTAAGTCCCAACAATAGACAAACACAGTCTGCTTCAACTAATAACACACAAACAATTATACGTTGTCATGTCTTTATTGAACACACCGTGTAAACATTCACAGTGCAGGGTGGGAAAAGTATGTGAACCCTTAGATTTACAGTTTTTCTCAGTCACTTTGGTACATTTCTCAGATCACAATTGACTCTCAAAACTGCTTGTTCAACCTTCACATGATCTAGTCACTTGTACACAAGATAAGAGCAAGTTATCATTGTTTTGGTCAAATTGCAATTGCTTTTGTACATGCATGCAATTGATCATGTACAATTGTCTGCTGTTTTCTACATGATCAATTGCTTCTGTCATGTTGATCAGAATATAATATGCTGGATGTCTGTTGAATTGTCTTAATCCCCATTAGACCAACCAATGATCCACCAGATCAACCTCTATGTAAAATAGCTTGGAGGTGCACCTCATGAACCTTCAATTGACAAGCACATCTAAACAGAGCACAACAGTGTGTTACAGCTTCTGACAATGGAAGAACAACAAGGAAACGAACAGGGTCAACAGCTGGGAAGAAGAGGAGTAAGGATGCATGGAGGAAGGGTAGCGAGGCAAAACAGAGGAAGAGGTAGAAGATGCAGAGGAGACAGGCGTATTTCAGATGAAATAAGGGCCACTATTGTGGACCATGTTGTCAATCATGGCCTTACAAAGGCTGAGGCTGGTCGAAGGGTGCAGCCGAATGTTGGGAGAACAACCGTGTCCTCAATTATTCAAACTTTTCACTGAGAGAACAGGTTTGTAATCCAAGAATGTGCACTGTAATACTACATACTTTATTTACACTGAAATCTTCCTCAATCTTGTGTTTGGCATCACTGTATTTCCCCACACAGGACTGTAAGACTACCTCCCAGGGGTGGGAGAGGGCCCCTTCTCACACCTCAACAGCAGGAGGCTATTTGCACCATGGTCAGAGCAAATAATGCCATTAGACAACAATGTCTTTGTAAACATCCAATCTGTTAGCATCTCAACTACGGACAGGGTGCTGAAAAGAAACCATATGATCATGAAACAGCTGTACCAGGTACCATCTGAAAGGAATGGTGACAGAGTGAAGGAGCTACGGTACCAGTATGTACAGGTAAAATATGTGCATACAGTAAAGTGTGAGCTGTATACATTTGCTTTGGCTGTAGAAAAGAACATGTAATATGTGTATATTTGACGTAACTTTATGTTGTCCAAAATGAAATACATATAACTCATAAAAATTATTTTGTATTTTCTGGGATATAGCGTATAATGGAACTGGAATCAAGTGAACCACCTCACAACTTCATATACCTGGATGAAGCTGGCTTCAACCTGGCCAAAAGCAGAAGGCGTGGTCGAAATGTCATTGGACACAGAGCTGCTGTGGATGTGCCAGGCCACGGGGAGGGAACATCACTATCTGTGCTGCTTTGTCAGAGAATGGTGTGGTAACTCGTATCCCCCTTATAGGGCCATACAACACACAGCGTCTCCTCACCTTCTTAGAGACCCTCTACAGGGATCTCATACCAGCTGATGAGAGAGATCAGGTTCATGATGAGTTACCAAAGTATGTGGTACTTTGGGATAATGTGAGTTTCCATCGCTCAAACACCATCAGGCAATGGTTTGTGACCCACTACAGGATGCTGATGGAATTCCTCCCACCCTGTTCCCCATTCCTTAACCCAATGGAGGAGTTCTTCTCAGCGTGGAGGTGGAAGGTCTACGATCGCCAGCCACATAACCAAATGACCCTGGTGGACGCCAAGGATGCAGCATGTGAGGACATCACAGTCGATGCCTGCAGAGGCTGGATAAGACACTCTAAAAGATTCTTTCCTCGCTGCATCGCAAGAGAAGATATCCGCTGTGATGTAGATGAGAATCTTTGGCCCAACAGACTGGAACGTCAGGATCATTGTGATTGTACAGAAAGAAGCGTTTCCTGTGGTAACCTTTTTTTTAACCTTGACAGAGTATCTTTTTCTTTGTGCTATAAAATAGTTTTGTGTTTTTCTTTCTGAATCCCAATGACACTGTAATTTGTTGAAAACCAAAAATAAAAGCAGAAATGTGAGTCCTGTCCAATCTCTTGCAATCCTAATCTCACATAAAGGAATGTGTGAAATGTATAAATTCCATACAGAAAAAGTGCAGCCTTCAATCATTGTCATAAAAAATGTAGCCATAGTGTACATCAGAAAATACCTAAAGAGTACAGTTTTATATTGACAACACGACTAAGCTTTTAGACAAAACTAAGCATCTTCTTTGTGAACAATGACACAAGGACTTGACATTCTGATAGCACTGAAAAATGTACCAAAGCAACTGAGAAAAACTGTAATAACTGGTTGACCCTCCTTTGGCAGCAATAACCTCAACCAAATGTTTTCTGTAGTTGCTGATCAGACCTGCACAACGCTCATTTTGGACCATTCCTCTTTACAAAAATGATTCAGTTCAGCAATATTCTTGGGATGTCTAGTGTGATCCGCTCTCTTGAGGTCATGCCACAGCATCTCAATCGGGTTGAGGTTAGGACTCTGACTGGGCAACTCCATTAGGCATGTTTTTCTGTTGAAGCCATTCTGTTGATAGATAGATAGATAGATAGATAGATAGATAGATAGATAGATAGATAGATAGATAGATAGATAGATAGATAGATAGATAGATAGATAGATAGATAGATAGATAGATAGATAGATAGATAGATAGATAGATAGATAGATAGATAGATAGATAGATAGATAGATAGATACTTTATTGATCCCCGAGGGGAAATTTCTTCGTCAAGCAGCTACGAAAAAACACAGGGCAGGTGCAAAATGCCAGAACGAAAATACACAAAAGACAGATACATGATACGTGGAGCAGCAGTATGAAAAAGTATAGAAATACAAGATATCTGGAGTGCAAAAAAACAATAAAAAAAACATTGCATAGTATGTGTGGATGGCTGAATATGTACACTATACATTGTTACAGAGTGTTAGGTGAGAAAATAAATGATACAAATATTGCATGTTGATATAGATAAAGAAGGAGTATTTGCATGGTTAACTATATTATACAGATCGATGGAAGAGAAATACTTAAATAGCTAAATGTGCGTATGATATGAGCGAGTGTAATAATTGTTTACTTAATATACAGTCTGGTTAAATGAACAGGTAAGTGAATATTTTGAATGGTTAAATTAACTGTACAGGAAAATATACAGTTATATTTACAGGTAAGTGAATATTTGCATGGTTACACAAACTGTACAGGTAAATGACAGGAAGAGATACTTTAATAGCTAAATGTGTGTATGATATCATTTGGGGTAATAATAGTAATTCCCTTAAAATACAGTCCTTAGTGCGCAGGGTTTAATTACAGATAAATGCACATATGCACATTTAATATACTAAAAGCAATGAAAAAAGATGCAACTGACAGGATACTAATGTACAGTCCTGAGTGAATGACTACAAGGTACAAGGTACAAGGTGAACTTTATTGTCCCACAAGGGGAAATTCATGTGGCCATTCATTACGCGCCCTTGTCACAACACATTCTCTAAAACATAAACACAACACATAAACACAACAGTCAAACCAATAAACAAGAAAAAAAAAAAATATATATATATATATATAATAAAAAAAATATTGTAAGTCTTTAGCTGACACTCTAGGGTTCTTCTTAACCTCATTGATCATTCTGCGCTGTGCTCTTGCAGTCATCTTTACAGGACGGTCACTCCTAGGGAGAGTAGCAACAGTGCTGAACTTTCTCCATTCATCGACAGTTTGTCTTACCGTGGACTGATGAACATCAAGGCTTTTAGAGATACTTTTGTAACCCTTTCCAGCATTAGTCAACAATTCTTAATCTTAGGTCTTCTGAGATCTCTTCTGTTTGAGGCATGGTTCACATCAGGCACATCACACATTTTTATAGGGCAGGGCAGCTCTAACCAACATCTCCAGTCTTGTCTAATGTTTTGGACTCCAGGTTAGCTGACTCCTGACTCCAATTAGCTTTTGTAGAAGTCATTAGCCTAGGGGTTCACATACTTTTTCCAACCTACACTGTGAATGTTTAAATTATGTATTCAATATAGACAAGAAAAATACATGATTTTGTGTGTTATTAGTTTAAGCACACTGTGATTTGTGACTTATATGAAGATCAGATCTAATTTGATGACGAATTTATGCAGAAATCCAGGTAATTCCAAAGGGTTCACATACTTTTTCTTGACACTGTAGATGGAAGGAATGTGGAAACAACTTCCTGGACAAAACGTTCCACTGTAACAGTGAAGGTGTGAACTTGTCAGTAGAAAATCTAATCTCAGCTTCCCATCAAATCTAAACATTACAAACAGAAAACCGAAGAAAATGAACAACAATGACATATGGTTTGATGAAGAATGAAAAAACCTAAGAAAGAAATTGAGAAACCTGTCCAACCAAAAACATAGAGACCCAGAAAACCTGAACCTACGCCTTCACTATGGTGAATTACTTAAACAATACAGAAATACACCTTCACTATGGTGAATCACTAAAACAATACAGAAATACACCTTCACTATGGAGAATCACTAAAACAATACAGAAATACACCTTCACTATGGTGAAACACTAAAACAATACAGAAATACACTACGGAAAAAGAAGGAACAGCACGTCAGAAACCAGATCAATGTAATTGAAGAATCCATAGACACTAAACAAACAACAACATGAAGAGTTATCTATTCAAAACGGAGATGTATGGATAAACCATTTCTCCAATCTTTCTGGCTCTATAACAAAGAACAAACAGCTAAAACATATACATGATCAAATGCAAATCCTAGAATCAACTATTAAAGACCAGAACCCACTGGATTCTCCAATTACATTGAATGAACTACAGGACAAAACCCAAAAAGGCCTGTGGTGTTGATGGTATCCTCAATGAAATTATAACATATACAGACCACAAATTCCAATTGGCTATACAAATTTGACCCCAATATCTACCGTGGGATATGCGTCAGCAGCAACCTTGGAAAAATCCTCTGCATTATCATTAACAGCAGACTAGTACATTTCGTCAGTGAAAACAATGTACTGAACAAATGTCAAATCGTCTTTTTACCCAATTACCGTACGACAGACCACGTATTCACCCTGCACACCCTAATTGACAAACAAACAAACCAAACCAAAGGCAAAGTCTTCTCATGCTTTGTTGATTTCAAAAAAGCTTTCAACTCAATTTGGCATGAGGGTCTGCTATACAAACTGATCAGAAGTGAGTTGGGAGAAAATTATAAAATCCATGTACACAAACCACAAGTGTGCTGTTAAAATTGGCAAAAAACACACACATTTCTTTCCACAGGGCCGTGGGGTGAGACAGGGATGCAGCTTAAGCCCCACCCTCTTCAACATGTATACCAATGAATTGGCGAGGGCACTAGAACAGTCTGCAGCATCCGGCCTCACCCTACTAGAATCTGAAGTCAAATGTCTACTATTTGCTGATGATCTGGTGCTTCTGTCACCAACCAAGGAGGGCCTACAGCAGCACCTAGATCTTCTGCACAGATTCTGTCAGACCTGGGCCCTGACAGTAAATCTCAGACAGACAAAAATAATGGTGTTCCAAAAAAGGTCCAGTTGCCAGGACCACAAATACAAATTCCATCTAGACACCGTTGCTCTAGAGCCACAAAACACTATACATACCTCGGCCTAAACATCAGCACCACAGGTAACTTCCACAAAGCTGTGAACGATCTGAGAGACAAGGCAAGAAGGGCCTTCTATGCCATCAAAAGGAACATACAATTCGACATACCAATTAGGATCTTGCTAAAAATACTTATAGACCCTTCATGGTTGTGAGGTCTGGGGTCCGCTCACCAACCAAGAATTCACAAAATGGGACAAACACCAAATTGAGAATCTGCATGCAGAATTCTGCCAAAATATCCTCCATGTATGTGTACCATATCCTCCGTGTTCAACGAAAAACACCAAATAATGCATGCAGAGCAGAATTAGGCCGATTCCCTCTTATTATCAAAATCCAGAAAAGAGCTGTTAAATTCTACAACCACCTAAAAGGAAGCGATTCCCAAACCTTCCATAACAAAGCCATCACCTACAGAGAGATGAACCTGGAGAAGAGTCCCCTAATCAAGCTGGTCCTGGGGCTTTGTTCACAAACACAAACAGACCTCACAGAGCCCCAGGACAGCAACACATTTAGACCCAACCAAATCATGAGAAAACAAAAAGAGAATTACTTGACACATTGGAAAGAATTAACAAAAATACAGTGCAAACTAGAATGCTCTTTGTCCCTAAACAGAGAGTCCACAGTGGCAGAATACCTGATTCAAGAAAAGGGAAACCAGTGAAGAACAAACACCATGTAAATACAACCCATATTTATGTTGATTTATTTTCCCTTTTGTACTTTAACTATTTGCACATTGTTACAACACTGTATAGAGACATAATATGACATTTGAAATGTCTATTCTTTAAGAACCTTGGTGAATGTAATGTTTAGTGTAAATGTTTTGTTATTTATTTCACTTTTGTTTATTATCTATTTCACTTGCTTTGGCGATGTTAACATATGTTTCTCATGCCAATAAAGCCCCTTGAATTGAATTGAGAGAGAGAGAGAGAGAGAGAGAGAGAGAGAGAGTGAGAGAGAGAGAGAGAGAGGAAAAGGAGAAGCAAAAAGGGCTGACAACACCAACAGCCTTCTGTCCTCTCTTCCTGTTTGTGTCATTTTGGGACGGAGACATAAGTATAGACCTCTCTGTTTCTCCTTTCTCCTCGCTGCATCACGTGTGGAACCGGCTCACTCTCTGCACAACTCCTGTTTTCGTGTGTGTGTTCACACTTGTGTCATGTGAACCTCATGTTTTACCACAAACCTACACAGGAAAGGACATGATAATATGACCATCAAACAAACTCTTAGCTGTCAGCAACACTATATAATGGTCATAGAATTGGTCAAAGTCTTGATTTCCTGTTGGACCCAAAACGTTTTATATTTCTCCTATAAATCATCAGTAGGTCAAGGAGAAACTGTGTCCCAAATGGCACCCTGTTCCCTACAAAGTGCACTACTTTTGACCAGAGCCCTATGGGAATATACATGCCATTTGGGATACAGACAGACATACATCAACAGGAGCAGCTTACCACTTGAAAAGCTCAGTGAGGTGAGAGGGGGAGAGAGAGAGAGAGAGAGAGAGAGAGAGAGAGAGAGAGAGAGAGAGAGAGAGAGAGAGAGAGAGAGAGAGAGAGAGAGAGAGACAGAGAGAGACAGTGACAGAGGGGAGAGAGAGAGAGAGACAGAGAAAGTGACAGAGGGGAGAGAGATAGTGAGAGACAGAGACGGTGACAGAGGGGAGAGAGATAGTGAGAGACAGAGACAGTGACAGAGGGGAGAGAGATAGTGAGAGACAGAGACAGAGGGGAGAGAGATAGTGAGAGACAGAGAGAGAGGGGAGAGAGATAGTGAGAGACAGAGACGGTGACAGAGGGGAGAGAGATAGTGAGAGACAGAGAGAGAGGGGAGAGAGATAGTGAGAGACAGAGAGAGAGGGGAGAGAGATAGTGAGAGACAGAGACAGTGACAGAGGGGAAAGAGATAGTGAGAGACAGAGAGAGAGGGGAGAGAGATAGTGAGAGACAGAGAGAGAGGGGAGAGAGATAGTGAGAGACAGAGACAGTGACAGAGGGGAGAGAGATAGTGAGAGACAGAGACAGTGACAGAGGGGAGAGAGATGGTGAGAGACAGAGAGAGAGGGGAGAGAGATAGTGAGAGACAGAGAGAGAGGGGAGAGAGATAGTGAGAGACAGAGACAGTGACAGAGGGGAGAGAGATAGTGAGAGACAGAGACGGTGACAGAGGGGAGAGAGATAGTGAGAGACAGAGAGAGAGGGGAGAGAGATAGTGAGAGACAGAGAGAGAGGGGAGAGAGATAGTGAGAGACAGAGACATTGACAGAGGGGAGAGAGATAGTGAGAGACAGAGACGGTGACAGAGGGGAGAGAGATAGTGAGAGACAGAGACAGAGGGGAGAGAGATAGTGAGAGACAGACGGTGACAGAAGGGAGAGAGATAGTGAGAGACAGAGACAGAGGGGAGAGAGATAGTGAGAGACAGAGATGGTGACAGAGGGGAGAGAGATAGTGAGAGACAGAGACAGAGGGGAGAGAGATAGTGAGAGACAGAGACATTGACAGAGGGGAGAGAGATAGTGAGAGACAGAGACGGTGACAGAGGGGAGAGAGATAGTGAGAGACAGAGACAGAGGGGAGAGAGATAGTGAGAGACAGAGACGGTGACAGAAGGGAGAGAGATAGTGAGAGACAGAGACAGAGGGGAGAGAGATAGTGAGAGACAGAGACGGTGACAGAGAGGAGAGAGATAGTGAGAGACAGAGACAGAGGGAGAGAGATAGTGAGAGACAGAGACAGTGAAGAACAAACACCATTGTAAGCACAACCTACATTTTTTAAATGTTATTTATTTTCCCTTTTGTACTTTAACTATTTGCACATCATTACAACACTGTATATATACAGTTGAATTCGGAAGTTTACATACACTTAGGTTGTAAGTCATTAAAACTCATTTTTCAACCACTCCACAGATTTCATGTTAACAAACTATAGTTTTGGCAAGTCGGTTAGGACATCTACTTTGTGCATGACAAGTAATTCTTCCAACAATTGTTTACAGACAGATTATTTAACTTATAATTCACTACATTACAATTCCTGTGGGTCAGAAGTTTACATACACTAAGTTGACTGTTCCTTTAAACAGCTTGGAAAATTCCAGAAAATGATGTCTGGCTTTAGAAGCTTCTGATAGGCTAATTGACATAATTTGAGTCAATTGGAGGTGTACCTGTAGATGTATTTCAAGGCCTACTTCAAACTCAGTGCCTCTTTGCTCGACATCATGGGAAAATCAAAAGAAATCAGCCAAGACCTCAGAAAATTGTAGACCTCCACATGTCTGGTTCATCAGCCTGAAGGTACCACGTTCATCTCTACAAACAATAGTACGCAAGTATAAACACCATGGGACCACGCAGCCATCATACCGCTCAGGAAGGAGATGCATTCTGTCTCCTAGAGATGAATGTACTTTGGTGTGAAAAGTGCAAATCAATCCCAGAACAACAGCAAAGTACCTTGTGAAGATGCTGGAGGAAACGGGTACAAAAGTATCTATATCCACAGTAAAACGAGTCCTATATCGACATAACCTGAAAGGCCGCTCAGCAAGGAAGAAGCCACTGCTCCAAAACCGCCAAAAAAAGCCAGACTACGGTTTGCAACTGCACATGGGGACAATTATCGCAATTTTTGGAGAAATGTCCTCTGGTCTGATGAAACAAAAATAGAATAGTTAGGCCATAATGATCATCGTTATGTTTGGAGGAAAAAGGGGGAGGCTTGCAAGCCGAAGAACACCATCCCAACCGTGAAGCACGGGGGTGGCAGCATCATGTTGTGGGGGTGCTTTGCTGCAGGAGGGACTGGTGCACGTCACAAAATAGATGGCATCATGAGGAAGGAAAATTATGTGGATATATTGAAGCAACATCTCAAGACATCAGTCCAGGAAGTTAAAGCTTGGTCACAAATGGGTCTTCCAAAT
>CM042381.1:34735159-34737659 GCA_023634145.1 Thymallus thymallus
TGACAGGTTGTATGTCTATTACATTACCATTCAATGACAGGTTGTATGTCTATTACATTACCATTCAATGACAGGTTGTATGTCTATTACATTACCATTCAATGACAGGTTGTATGTCTATTACATTACCATTCAATGACAGGTTGTATGTCTATTACATTACCATTCAATGACAGGTTGTATGTCTATTACATTACCATTCAATGACAGGTTGTATGTCTATTACATTACCATTCAATGACAGGTTGTATGTCCATCACATTACCATTCAATGACAGGTTGTATGTCTATTACATTACCATTCAATGACAGGTTGTATGTCTATTACATTACCATTCAATGACAGGTTGTATGTCTATTACATTACCATTCAATGACAGGTTGTATGTCTATTACATTACCATTCAATGACAGGTTGTATGTCTATTACATTACCATTCAATGACAGGTTGTATGTCCATCACATTACCATTCAATGACAGGTTGTATGTCTATTACATTACCATTCAATGACAGGTTGTATGTCCATCACATTACCATTCAATGACAGGTTGTATGTCCATCACATTACCATTCAATGACAGGTTGTATGTCTATTACATTACCATTCAATGACAGGTTGTATGTCTATTACATTACCATTCAATGACAGGTTGTATGTCTATTACATTACCATTCAATGATCCGTGATGAAAATGATCTGATATTACATTGCATCATGGATACATTCCATATACTGTATGACTTGACATCAGGGTGTCAGTGAGTTCTCCTGGTGTGGCTCACTGTAAATAAGGGTGTAGTTTGTATGATACAGCCAGACTGTTGTCTCTGTCAGTCAGGAGACCCTCTCACCACGTGAAGACTAGCGTGCCCTGGGAGGAGGACGGGGGACGGGGTGGTGAGTCCTTCATTTCCTCCCTTCTGCTACATAACAACATCCATTTACACATTGCATGAAGAAGAAGGAAATGTTTTCTTTATAACAATAAAGGAGTGCTCCTGACATTGGGGTGACTAACTAACGGCTGCCATGACAACACAGTTCTCTCTCCAGTCACCTTCCCTCACTACAGGGGAATGACATCGCCCACTACGATCCTTTCATACACACTACATAACTACAACCCTTTATACACAGTAGGCAGGGGCTGAGGGGGATGACTAGCAGGCACATGGTCCCTAAGAGGATCTAGACCTCCAGACCAGTTATAGACCAGCCAGCCAGCCAGATACATAGTCAGTAAGTCAGTCAGAAGACCTGTTATCCTGGCAGCCTGTTCTGTTGTTCTGGGTTACGTCCCAAATGGCACCCTTTCCCCTTAAAGTGCTCTACTTTATGAGGCTTTTTTCCAGACTGGTTTGCTTTGTCCAGTTTTGTTTAAAGGGGATCCTTCTGGATTCTGAATACTTCTGGATTTTGTATATACAGAGGGGAGAACAAGTATTTGATACACTGCCGATTTTGCAGGTTTTCCTACTTACAAAGCATGTAGAAGTCTGTAATTTTTATCATAGGTACTCTTCAACTGTGAGTGACGGAATCTAAAACAAAAATCCAGAAAATCACATTGTATGATTTTTAAGTAATTAATTTGCATTTTATTGCATGACATAAGTATTTGATACATCAGAAAAGCAGAACTTAATATTTGGTACAGAAACCTTTGTTTGCAATTACAGAGATCATACGTTTCCTGTAGTTCTTGACCAGGTTTGCACACACTGCAGCAGGGATTTTGGCCCACTCCTCCATACAGACCTTCTCCAGATCCTTCAGGTTTCGGGGCTGTCGCTGGGCAATACGGACTTCCAGCTCCCTCCAAAGATTTTCTATTGGGTTCAGGTCTGGAGACTGGCTAGGCCACTCCAGGACCTTGAGATGCTTCTTACGGAGCCACTCCTTAGTTGCCCTGGCTGTGTGTTTTGGGTTGTTGTCATCTTCAATGCTCTTACTGAGGGAAGGAGGTTGTTGGCCAAGATCTCGCAATACATGGCCCAATCCATCCTCCCCTCAATACGGTGCAGTCGTCCTGTCCCCTTTGCAGAAAAGCATTCCCAAAGAATGATGTTTCCACCTCCATGCTTCACGGTTGGGATGGTGTTCTTGGGGTTGTACTCATCCTTCTTCTTCCTCCAAACACGGCGAGTGGAGTTTAGACCAAAAAGCTCTATTTTTGTCTCATCAGACCACATGACCTTCTCCCATTCCTCCTCTGGATCATCCAGATGGTCATTGGCAAACTTCAGACGGGCCTGGACATGCGCTGGCTTGAGCAGGGGGACCTTGCGTGCGCTGCAGGATTTTAATCCATGACGGCGTAGTGTGTTACTAATGGTTTTCTTTGAGACTGTGGTCCCAGCTCTCTTCAGGTCATTGACCAGGTCCTGCTGTATAGTTCTGGGCTGATCCCTCACCTTCCTCATGATCATTGATGCCCCACGAGGTGAGATCTTGCATGGTGCCCCAGACCGAGGGAGATTGACCGTCATCTTGAAC
>CM042381.1:34745159-34785159 GCA_023634145.1 Thymallus thymallus
TGTGTGCTCGAAAAAGGAATGAAGGTAATGTATCAGCCTATTAATTATGAAAAAAAATCCTAATCAAATAAAATGTCTCTAAGATAGTAGGCTAACTTCTCTGTAAACCCTGCACATCCAATGATTCACCAGCATGGCCTACAGTAGACCTATGCATCCACTTCCAGCATAAACTAACCAGTCCATGCAGTAATAATAATAATAATACAGTCCACACTCAAAGGCAATTACTTCACTTTGTTTAATTTTGGAGCCTATGTATTGTATAACGGCACAATCATTATTTTATTTAAGGCTTTTTTGGCTCATACAGTGTAAGTAAGAATGTCGCTGTAAGGTCTACACCAGTTGTATTCAGCCAAGTGACAAATAGCATTTTATTTTATTTTATTTTATTATTTGACCTTCATCTCTCTTCAACTGTACAACAGTAACATCTACACTGAGGGTATAAGGAGAAGATGGAGGACAAGCTGAGGCAGAGCCAGGTGAGAGAGGTGTGGAAGGGTATGAGAAATATCACTGGCTTCAAAAAGTCAAACAGTGGGCAGACGGAGGGGACCCAGGACAGAGCCAATGAGCTGAACCAATTTTCGACATGAGCTCTGTCCACCAACCCTCCAGCTCCCCAGGCCACACACCCTCACGGCTGTCGTCGTCCCCCTGCACACGACACCTCAGTTGTGACAATCAGCGACCCCCTCCCCCACCCTCGCTCCCTCTGGACTGATCTGCAACATCCTGCCTGGTCCCAGTGCCCAAGAAGGCACACCCCACTGTCCTGATTGACTTCAGACCTGTAGCGTATCATGAAGACCCTGGAAAGGTTAGTACTCGCTCACCTCAGGCCCCTGGTGTGTACATCACTGGACCTCCTGCAGTTCGCATACCAGCACAACATCGGGGTGGATGATGCAATCATCTACCTTCTGCAGAGGGCCTACTCTCACTGGGACAACGCAGGTGCCATCTTTTTTGCAGTGGTGTGCTGGGGCGCCAACATAAAGGCCGGTGATGCTTCTCGGGTAAAATAGCTGATCAGGAAGGCTAGCTCTGTTCCGGGGATTAAACTTGACACTCTAGAGGAGGTGGTGGAGAGAAGGAACCTGGCCAAACTGCTGGCCATCATGGATAACGTCACCCACCCTCTGCATGCCATGGTTATGATGCAGAGGAGCACCTTCAGTCACAGACTGATCCCACCACGGTGTGCCAGAGAGCGCCACAGGAGGTCCTTCCTGCCGGCGGCTATTAGACTATATAATGCCTCACCTGGGTGCCGTGCCGTCGGCAACATAGACCTGGAACTGTTGGGGTGCTAGGACCTAGTTTAACAATTATACATCCATCCATGAGTAACTCCGGTCTGTAATCACTCATTCCCTCAGGACTTACTCATTCAGCACTCATTCATTCAGGACTGTATATACATGTATGTATGTATGTATGTATGTATGTATGTATGTATGTATGTATGTATGTATGTATGTATGTATGTATGTATGTATGTATGTATGTATGTATGTATGTATGTATGTATGTATGTATGTATGTATGTATGTATGTATGTATGTTTTGGACTGGCTGAGAACCGTGCTGTGGATTTACCCTTGGATTAATGGACAACGACAATGAACTGTGGACTGTGAACTGGTAGCTAAACCCCCTCCTTATCCTTTCCCAACTAGGGACTGTGAACTGGTAGCTAAACCCTCCTTATCCTTTCCCAACTAGGGACTGTGAACTGGTAGCTAAACCCTCCTTATCCTTTCCCAACTAGGGACTTATTTCCCTAAGAAATTCCCAACTGCATTGAAATTACGCTGTTTGTGTCTGTTTGTTATCGAGCTTGATGACGTGGAAACCCCACACCCCTAAACTTTCTACAGTCTGTCTGTCTGTCTGTCTGTCTGTCTGTCTGTCTGTCTGTCTGTCTGTCTGTCTGTCTGTCTGTCTGTCTGTCTGTCTGTCTGTCTGTCTGTCTGTCTGTGTACAACAGCAATATCTACCCTCATCCCTTCAGGGGTATCTGACAGTTTTACAGTAACATCAGCCCTCATCCCTTCAGGGGAATTCACCTGTTTTACAGTAAAATCTACCCTCATCCCTTCAGGGGTATTCAACTGTAGAGCAGTAACATCTACCCTCATCCCTTCAGGGGTATTCAACTGTAGAGCAGTAACATCTACCCTCATCCCCTCAGGGGTATTCAACTGTAGAGCAGTAACATCTACCCTCATCCCCTCAGGGGTATTCAACTGTAGAGCAGTAACATCTACCCTCATCCCCTCAGGGGTATTCAACTGTAGAGCAGTAACATCTACCCTCATCCCCTCAGGGGTATTCAACTGTAGAGCAGTAACATCTACCCTCATCCCCTCAGGGGTATTCAACTGTAGAGCAGCACTGCTAGTTTTATTTATTAGTCAATTGATTGGTGTTACTGATTGACCAGAGTCCACTCACCCCAAGAGGAAGAGGTGAAGCAAGAGATTTTACTCCGCCCCAAATCTGTAAAATGCTGCTTAAGCGTCCCAAGTCTGAATCAGGAGAGTTTATTACAAGGAGAGAATTAAAACCAGAAGTGATTGATCCCTCCAGGACTGGAGTTGTTCTGCTGATCTACTCAGAGACTTGATCACAGAGCTGCTGCTGCTGCTGCTGGCAAACCTCTCTCTTCAAATGATCCCTGCTCTCTCTCTCTCTCTCTCTCTCTCTCTCTCTCTCTCTCTCTCTCTCTCTCTCTCTCTCTCCTTCTCTCTCTCTCGCTCTCTCTCTGTCTCTCTCTCTCTCTCTCTCCTTCTCTCTCTCTCGCTTTCTCTCTGTCTCTCTCTCTCTCTTTCTCTCGCTCTCTCTCTCCGTCTCTCTGTCTCTCTCTCTCTGTCTCCTCTCTCCTCTCACTCTCTCTCTCTCTCTCTGTGTTTCTCTCTCTCTCTCTCTCTCTCTCTCTATACAGCTGCATCATGCCTCTTGGCGACTGTTTTCATCTCTCTGACACAGGTCAGGGGTCAAGTGTTTGCAGAGCAGACCAAGGCGTACGACCAAGTGGAGGATCACTGAATCAGCTGAACTGGGACAAAGGTCCATTATGATGCTGGATCGCTAGGCTTCTAGTGCTATGCTAGCCTGCTCTGGTCAGGGATAAGCATATTATATAATAAATGCCATTTAGCAGAAGCCACTATACTGGCTTTCCAATCGCCATGCTCTACCAACTGAGCTACACAGGACCACTGTTAGCATGGCATAGCCTAGCCTAGCCTGAGAATCTCAGTGAGAGTTAGTTAGCCTAGTCTAACGTAGCATGAGAGTCCTCAGTGAGAGTTAGTTAGCCTAGCCTAACGTAGCATGAGAGTCCTCAGTGAGAGTTAGTTAGCCTAGCCTAACGTAGCATGAGAGTCCTCAGTGAGAGTTAGTTAGCCTAGCGTAGCCTGAGTCTACTTCCTAACTTTCCCCTCAGCTACCTAACACCGCTTTCAGCCTAGAGCTACAACACACAAACAAATATGATTGAATCATGTTGATGGCAACACCGTGGCGACTGACCACAGAGCTGCGATGCTGAGGGAGGGAGAGATGGATGGCTTTCACTTCTCCAATTCTTTTCTATTTCTGCCCGACCGGAACCGGTGGGGGTTTATAAAGGGTCACAATAAAGGATGTTGGGAACCGTGGAGAAGAAAGAGGAGAGACGAGGAGGAAGAGAGGGGTGCACTGAGGTAGAGGAGGGTCTCAGGGCATGCCTGGTAAAACAGGGAGAGAGGTGACCACATACCATTAAGAAGCAATGTTCTCCTCTGGGAATTTCAATACTTCAGCATAACAATTCCTACAGGTTTCCTCATGGTTCACACTCTGGCACTCCAGATCGAATTTCAGAACACACCCGAAGTCGCAAAATGTCTAGCTAGTAATTTGTTATGCTAACAAGCTAGCAAGAGGTTGCATAGCAACAGCATCAACCTCCGACAGACAGACAGGCGAAGAGATTTGGAAATCTATTTAGAATCATTAAAACGTATACAAAAATGTAATAATAAAAAAAAAAGTTTTCTCTACGTCTGTATTTGATTTGATATAATGTGGATTTGTTCTATTATATATATTTTCCTCTTCATTATGTATTTGTGTCCCTCTGGCTGTTCTGTTTTATTGTGTTTGACATGTTACTGTTTAATATATACATATTTTTGAAAAAGGACACAACTGAAAGGATACAGTTTGTTTACAGTATACTAAAATGAACTAATAATATATAGAATGTATTGTAAACTGGGTGGTTCTAGCCCTGAATGCTGATTGGCTGACAGCTTTAATTACGTTGGTAACCAGCGTAGTGCCTAAGAACAGCCCTCAGCCGTGGTATATTGGCCATATACCACACCCCCTCAGGCCTTATTGCTTAAGTATGTACTCATTAAGTATGTAGTATACAGTATGTTAGTATGGGCATTCGAACGCAGCTTCTATAGCCTCTTTCATATTAAGTGTGTTGAGGTGTGTTGGCCGCGCCCACTAATTGGCCACAAATGAGGTTAATGAGTACTTGTTTTTTTTAAATGGGGTCTGTTTGAGTAGACTAAAATTAAGTTTTGAGTTATCCATAAAAATGTGTCCTATCTGTGCTCAGAGTTCTGAACAGTTAACCCAAAATAAGCTATCAGTGCTATTAAGTCTTACTGAAACATTCAGTGAAAGTTTTGAAGAAGTTATAACAAAAAAACTATTTGCGTTCTCAATGCGTTAATAAAACCTTGTAGGAAAACTTTCAAGGAACCAGAGTAACACGTTCTCAGAACCTCCATACAACCGAAAAATGTATGTTCCCAGAAGAAGCGAAATGTCCACTACCGTTCTCAGAACGTTTAAAAACCTTTCAGTTTTACCGGTCAGAAAACATATGGCTTCGTTCCCAGAACTCACAGGAAACCAAAAACGTACGTCCCCACAACTTCCAAGGAACCAAATGTGCTAGCTTGGAGTGGCATTTGGGACGCACACATTCATGTGGAACACAATAACCTCAGTAGTATAACTAACTGCCCTCTCTATGCATTTTGAAATCCCAACCAACGTGTTGCTAAACTAAGGCACAAGTGATTTTGAAACATGTTGGGGTGAAAACTGTCGGTTATTGATGTTTGTGGTCAGGTAGTTCTGCAAAACCTGCCTGCCGTTTACGGGACGTACAAGATTATTGACCAATAAACACCGCTAGGAGGAAACGTAGAGGATTTACACACTTACATGAAGGCTACGTTTACCACAGTTAATGCCCTTATTAATCTGATCAAGGTCATTGTTTCAGCTTGATGCAATAAACCAACCAATGCAATCATTCAACAAACGATCAATCAATAAACCAGTTATTGAGTAAATAAATACAAAAATTAATCAACCGATCGATCAGTCAATCAACTAACCAAACAATGTCACCGACAAACGTGTTTGATAACTGTAGCGTCATTTGACGTAGTAGCATTATATAACCCCTTACCGTACCTTGCACCATTCAGCTCAACAGAACAACCAGTTAGTCACTTCTTAATAACATGGCTGCCTCCCAAACAGCTTTCAGCCAAACCTCTCAGCCTAACAATCAACACACAGCACACCTCGTCACCGGACCCTTACATCACTGAGTTGAAGCCTGCTGTATTTGTAGCCTGCTGTATTGTACAGCCACCTAAAACCCATCAAAGCATCTCAGAGACCGTAAGGCTCTTACCCCTGTCCGTGCTGCCCCCTGCCAGCCAGGCCATGTGTGTCTGGAGGCTTGTCCGTGCTGCCCCCTGCCAGCCAGGCTATGTGTGTCTGGAGGCTTGTCCGTGCTGCCCCCTGCCAGCCAGGCCATGTGTGTCTGGAGGCTTGTCCGTGCTGCCCCCTGCCAGCCAGGCCATGTGTGTCTGGAGGCTTGTCCGTGCTGCCCCCTGCCAGCCAGGCCATGTGTGTCTGGAGGCTTGTCCGTGCTGCCCCCTGCCAGCCAGGCCATGTGTGTCTGGAGGCTTGTCCGTGCTGCCCCCTGCCAGCCAGGCCATGTGTGTCTGGAGGCTTGTCCGTGCTGCCCCCTGCCAGCCAGGCCATGTGTGTCTGGAGGCTTGTCCGTGCTGCCCCCTGCCAGCCAGGCCATGTGTGTCTGGAGGCTTGTCCGTGCTGCCCCCTGTAAGCCAGGCCAAGTGTCTGCTCCTGTGTTACACTATATGGCCAAAAGTATGTGGACACGTGATTGTTGAACATCCCATTCCAAAATCATGTACATTCATATGGAGTTGGTCCCCAGTTTGCTGCTATGACAACCTCCAATCTTCTGGGAAGGCTTTCCACTAGATGTTGGAACATTGCTGTGGGGACCTGCGGCTGCTCGGCCATGGAAACCCATTTCATGAAGCTCCTGACGAATAGTTATTGTACTGACGTTGCTTCCAGAGGCAGTTTGGAACCAAGGACAGACATTTTTTACGCACTACGCACTTCAGCACTCGGCGGTAACATTCTGTGAGCTGGTGCAGCCTACCGATTCGCAGATGATCCGTTGTTAATCCTAGCACATGGCGGAGTGCTGGATTGTATACACCTGTCAGCCATGGGTGTGGCTGAAATAGTATCCACTCATTTGAAGGGGGTCCACATGTAGTGTATGTTGTAATGTAACTTGTAACTTCCCAGCACTCAATAGTCTGTATCTAGTCTTGTCTTTTCTATTACTGTACCCTGCACCTGGAACATTTCAGCTTAACCCCCTCCTTCTGACCGTAACATCCATTCCAGTCTCCTGTTAGGAGCAGTAACATTGTGGTAAAGCTGCCTCCATTCCAGTCTCCTGTTATAGTAACATTGTGGTAAAGCTGCCTCCATTCCAGTCTCCTGTTATAGTAACATTGTGGTAAAGCTGCCTCCATTCCAGTCTCCTGTTATAGTAACATTGTGGTAAAGCTGCCTCCATTCCAGTCTCCTGTTATAGTAACATTGTGGTAAAGCTGCCTCCATTCCAGTCTCCTGTTATAGTAACATTGTGGTAAAGCTGCCTCCATTCCAGTCTCCTGTTATAGTAACATTGTGGTAAAGCTGCCTCCATTCCAGTCTCCTGTTATAGTAACATTGTGGTAAAGCTGCCTCCATTCCAGTCTCCTGTTATAGTAACATTGTGGTAAAGCTGCCTCCATTCCAGTCTCCTGTTATAGTAACATTGTGGTAAAGCTGCCTCCATTCCAGTCTCCTGTTATAGTAACATTGTGGTAAAGCTGCCTCCATTCCAGTCTCCTGTTATAGTAACATTGTGGTAAAGCTGCCTCCATTCCAGTCTCCTGTTATAGTAACATTGTGGTAAAGCTGCCTCCATTCCAGTCTCCTGTTATAGTAACATTGTGGTAAAGCTGCCTCCATTCCAGTCTCCTGTTATAGTAACATTGTGGTAAAGCTGCCTCCATTCCAGTCTCCTGTTATAGTAACGTTGTGGTAAAGCTGCCTCCATTCCAGTCTCCTGTTATAGTAACGTTGTGGTAAAGCTGCCTCCATTCCAGTCTCCTGTTATAGTAACATTGTGGTAAAGCTGCCTCCATTCCAGTCTCCTGTTATAGTAACGTTGTGGTAAAGCTGCCTCCATTCCAGTCTCCTGTTATAGTAACATTGTGGTAAAGCTGCCTCCATTCCAGTCTCCTGTTATAGTAACATTGTGGTAAAGCTGCCTCCATTCCAGTCTCCTGTTATAGTAACGTTGTGGTAAAGCTGCCTCCATTCCAGAGCAACATTGAAACTTTGATTACAGAGAAAGAACAACAGCTCCCTCTGTTTCCTTCAGACTGGTTCCCTGGCAACAGGGATGGAATCTTTGTCCAGGTGTGTGTGTGTGCGTGAGTACATGTGTGTGTGTGCGTGAGTACATGTGTGTGTGTGCCTGAGTACATGTGTTTGTGTGCGTGAGTACATGTGTGTGTGTGCCTGAGTACATGTGTTTGTGTGCGTGAGTACATGTGTTTGTGTGCGTGAGTACATGTGTGTGTGTGCGTGAGTACATGTGTGTGTGTGTTTGTGTGACTAACTCCTTGGCAGGGTTGAGAATAAATCAATCCCTTTGGGATCTAGCTTTCACGTGTGTCGGGGGTTAAAAGCTCTGTGTAGAGGGGCTCTGGTGACGTGTGATCCCTCCTCTCTCTCTCTCTCTCTCTCTCTCTCCTCCCTCTACATCCATTACCCCTGTATCAGAGCCCCTCTGAGAAATTATGGCAGTGTTGACCTCCCCCACTGCCCCCCTCTCTCCTCCTCTCTTCCCCAAACACGTACCCCAGTAGGGGCCAGGGAGGCAGCCGCTGAGCTTCCCCCAGAACAGGCTCCCCCGGTGGGGTCTGTACGCAGCGGGCCTGGCGCCCTAGCATGTGTTTCCCATTGAGCAAAAGATCCCACCAGTGGCCAGGGGAGGAGCACAGCAGAGAGGAGGAACAGTCATTTCCACCAAGGTGCCTCTCTGGCCAATATGAATGACCCATTATGACCTCCACTCTCTCTCTCTCTCTCTCTTTCACTCAATTTCTCTCTCTTTCTCCTCCTCTCTTCTTCTGCTATGTTGATCTGTACCTCATGGGAACAGCCTCTGTCTCCAGTCCTCTCCAGTCAGTGTGAGTGCTATGTTGATCTGTACCTCATAGGAACAGCCTCTGTCTCCAGTCCTCTCCAGTCAGTGTGAGTGCTATGTTGATCTGTACCTCATAGGAACAGCCTCTGTCTCCAGTCCTCTCCAGTCATTGTGAGTGGGTGGCTGGTAGCCTAGCGGTTAGAGCTTTGGGCCAGTAACCGAAAGGTCGCTGGTTCGAATACCCGAGCCGACAAGGTGAAAAACCTGCCGATGTGTCCTTGAGCAAGGCACTTAACCCTAATTTGCTCCAAGGACTGACCCTGTAGGAGGCAATCACTGTAAATGACTTGCCTAGTTAAATAAAGGTTCAATAAATAAAATAAAAGTGCTATGTTGATCTGTACCTCATTGGACCAGCCTCTGTCTCCAGTCCTCTCCAGTGAGTGATATGTTGATCTGTACCTCATAGGACCAGCCTCTGTCTCCAATCCTCTCCAGTGAGTGATATGTTGATCTGTACCTCATAGGACCAGCCTCTGTCTCCAGTCCTCTCCAGTGAGTGGTATGTTGATCTGTACCTTGTAGGAACAGCCTCTGTCT
This sequence comes from Thymallus thymallus, assembly GCA_023634145.1. Taxonomy (NCBI): domain Eukaryota; kingdom Metazoa; phylum Chordata; class Actinopteri; order Salmoniformes; family Salmonidae; genus Thymallus; species Thymallus thymallus. The sequence goes on from CM042381.1 coordinate 34,754,329, forward strand.
CCAGTCCTCTCCAGTCAGTGAGTGCTATGTTGATCTGTACCTCATTGGACCAGCCTCTGTCTCCAGTCCTCTCCAGTCAGTAAGTGATATGTTGATCTGTACCTCATTGGACCAGCCTCTGTCTCCAGTCCTCTCCAGTCAGTGAGTGAAATGTTGATCTGTACCTCATTGGACCAGTCTCTGTCTCCAGTCCTCTCCAGTGAGTGATATGTTGATCTGTACCTTGTAGGAACAGCCTCTGTCTCCAGTCCTCTCCAGTCAGTTTGAGTGCTATGTTGATCTGTAACCCATTGGACCAGCCTCTGTCTCCAGTCCTCTCCAGTGAGTGATATGTTGATCTGTACCTTGTAGGAACAGCCTCTGTCTCCAGTCCTCTCCAGTCAGTGAGTGATATGTTGATCTGTACCTCATTGGACCAGCCTCTGTCTCCAGTCCTCTCCAGTGAGTGATATGTTGATCTGTACCTTGTAGGAACAGCCTCTGTCTCCAGTCCTCTCCAGTCAGTAAGTGATATGTTGATCTGTACCTCATTGGACCAGCCTCTGTCTCCAGTCCTCTCCAGTCAGTTTGAGTGCTATGTTGGTCTGTACCTTGTAGGAACAGCCTCTGTCTCCAATCCTCTCCAGTAAGTGTGAGTGCTATGTTGATCTGTACCTCATTGGACCAGCCTCTGTCTCCAGTCCTCTCCAGTCAGTGAGTGATATATTGATCTGTACCTCATTGGACCAGCCTCTGTCTCCAGTCCTCTCCAGTGAGTGATATGTTGATCTGTACCTTGTAGGAACAGCCTCTGTCTCCAGTCCTCTCCAGTCAGTGAGTGATATGTTGATCTGTACCTTGTAGGAACAGCCTCTGTCTCCAGTAGGGTTTAACAGTAGGTGTGATTGCAGGACTAAGTGAAACAAAACAATGCCTATGGTAATAAAGACAACAATAATAGAAATAGCACTATATACATCAGTGATGTCCATTGGGGTGGAGGCAGGGTGAAGACTGTTACTTCCTCTCCTGCTGCCTGGCTCCGTGTTGCTTGCTGGGGGAAGATGTTTGGTTGTGTTTTCAGCCTCAGTGAGAATTTTGGGCTGAGCCCAGTACGATAGGATATCTCCAGGGATATGATAGGAAGTGTGGTGTATCTAATGGTTTACAGACCTGAGGAGAAAAGCATTGGCGTCGATTTATCCTTGGATGATTCTCTCTCTCTCTCTCTCTCTCTCTCTCTCTCTCTCTCTCTCTCTCTCTCTCTCTCTCTCTCTCTCTCTCTCTCTCTCTCTCTCTCTCGCTCTCTCTCTCTCTCTCTCTCTCTCTCTCTCTGAGGAGGAGGTTGAGGAGAAGGAGGAGGAGGAGTTAGATAGCTGCATCCAGATCCATTTGACATTCATCCCTTCCGGAGCGTGTAACTGAACGTGAGACTGGGGTCCTCTACAGTAGCTGCTGTGGATTCTACCATGGATATGGACCATGAGACTGGGGTCCTCTACAGTAGCTGCTGTGGATTCTACCATGGATATGGACCATGAGACTGGGATCCTCTACAGTAGCTGCTGTGGATTCTACCATGGATATGGACCATGAGACTGGGGTCCTCTACAGTAGCTGCTGTGGATTCTACCATGGATATGGACCATGAGACTGGGGTCCTCTACAGTAGCTGCTGTGGGTTCTACCATGGATATGGACCATGAGACTGGGGTCCTCTACAGTAGCTGCTGTGGATTCTACCATGGATATGGACCATGAGACTGGGGTCCTCTACAGTAGCTGCTGTGGGTTCTACCATGGATATGGACCATGAGACTGGGGTCCTCTACAGTAGCTGCTGTGGATTCTACCATGGATATTGACCATGAGACTGGGGTCCTCTACAGTAGCTGCTGTGGATTCTACCATGGATATGGACATTTTCCACCATTTTGCTATATTGACACTTCCATAGTAGTATAGTAGTTCTATTGTAGTAGTAGTATTGTAGTTCTATTGTAGTAGTAGTATTGTAGTTCTATTGTAGTAGTAGTGTAGTAGTTATATTGTAGTAGTAGTATTGTAGTTCTATTGTAGTAGTAGTATTGTAGTTATATTGTAGTAGTAGTATTGTAGTTATATTGTAGTAGTAGTATTGTAGTTCTATTGTAGTAGTACTATTGTAGTTCTATTGTAGTAGTAGTATTGTAGTTCTATTGTAGTAGTAGTAGATAGATAGATAGATAGATAGATAGATAGATAGATAGATAGATAGATAGATAGATAGATAGATAGATAGATAGATAGATAGATAGATAGATAGATAGATAGATAGATAGATAGATAGATAGATAGATAGATAGATAGATAGATAGATAGATAGATAGATAGATAGATAGATAGATAGATAGATAGATAGATAGATAGGTACTTTATTGATCCCGCGGGGGGGAAATTTCATTGTCAAGCAGCTACAACAAAACACAGGGCAGGTGCAAAATGCCACAACAAAAGTACACAAAAGACAGATACACGGTACATGATACATAGAGCGGCAGTATGAAAAAGAATAGAAATACAAGATATCTGGAGTGCAAAAAAACGCTATAAAAAGACATTGCATAGTATGGGTGGTTGGCTGAATATGTACACTATACATTGGTGGATGTTGGATGATTAACTATACTATACAGGTCGATGGCAGAGAAATACTTAAATAGCTAAAAATGCATATGATATGAGCGAGGGAATAATAGTTTACTTAATAGACAGACTGGGTAAATGAACAGTGAAGATTTTGCATGGTTAAATTAGCTGTACAGGTAAATATACAGTTATATTTACAGATAAGTGAATACTTGCATGTTTACACAAACTGTACAGGTAGATGACAGGAAGAGATACTTTAATAGCTAAATGTGTGTAATAATAGTAATAGGATGTGTGGTCTGGGGAGCTGGAGGGGAGGTGGACAGGGCCAGTATCAAACCTGTTAAAAAACCTGTATTGTAGTTCTATTGTAGTAGTAGTATTGTAGTTCTATTGTAGTAGTAGTATTGTAGTTCTATTGTAGTAGTAGTATTGTAGTCCTATTGTAGGGGATGTGGTGGTTTCAGGAGCAAAGACATTCTGCTTCTCTGGTGCTAGCGTGTGTGATATTGTGATGGCGTGAGTATAATATATAGAGAGCCAGGCGCAGGAGGTAGCGTGAACTCAAGGATAACTTTAATCCAAAATCACGCATACCACGTCCGAACAGGAAATATATACAACTGTTCTCGAATAAGCGAATGTAACAATGATAACACGATCACATAGAACAATATCCGACAAGGACATGGGGGAACAGAGGGAACATATATACATGAAGTAATGAGGGGAAATGAGAACCAGGTGTGCGTAATGACAAGACATGACAAATGGAATAATGAATGATCGAGCGGCAGTGGCTAGAAAGCCGGTGACGACGATCGCCGAAGCATGCCCGAACAAGGAGGTGAGGCAACTTCGGCAGGAGTCGTGACAGATATTACTCAGGATCTTAAGGTCATTCTACACCTAAAACCTGAGCTACTAATGACATCAAGTTGCGGCAATAGAGACAGGACTTTGAATACCTGAAGGACAGGCTAATGACTACTGGTAACTTCAACAGGCTGGAGAAAATCGGCTTGGCCCCTAAGACCCTCACAAACTTTTACTGATGCACCATTGAGAGCATCCTGTCGGGCTGTATCACCACCTGGTACGGCAACTGCACCGCCCGCAACCGCAGGGCTCTCCAGAGGGGGTTGCAGTCTGCCCAATGCATCACTGGGGGCAAACCTGCCCTCCAGTACACCAACAGCACCCAATGTCACAGGAAGGCCAAAAAAATCATCAAGGACATCAACCACCTGAGCCACTGCCTGTTCACCCCGACGATCATCCAGAAGGTGAGGTCAGTACAGGTGCATCAAAGTTGGGACTGAGAGACTGAAAAACAGCTTCTATCTTAAGGCCATCAGACTGTTAAATAGCCATCACCACCCAGCCTCCACCCAGTACTTCCTGTATATAGCCATGTTATTACCTGGTACCACTGCACATAGACTCGGTAATGGTTCTCCCAGTATATAACCATGTTATTACCTGGTACTTCCTGTACAGTATATAGCCATGTTATTACCTGGTACTTCCTGTATCTAGCCATGTCATTACCTGGTACTCCCTTTATATAGCCATGTTATTACCTGGTACTTCCTGTATATAGCCATGTTATTACCTGGTACTTCCTGTATATAGCCATGTTACTACCTGGTACTTCCTGTATATAGCCATGTTATTACCTGTTACTTCCTGTATATAGCCATGTTAATACCTGGTACTTCCTGTATATAACCATGTTATTACCTGGTACTTCCTGTACAGTATATAGCCATGTTATTACCTGGTACTTCCTGTATATAGCCATGTCATTACCTGGTACTCCCTTTATATAGCCATGTTATTACCTGGTACTTCCTGTATATAGCCATGTTATTACCTGGTACTTCTTGTATATAGCCATGTTATTACCTGGTACTTCCAATATATAGCCATGTTATTACCTGGTACTTCCAATATATAGCCATGTTATTACCTGGTACTTCCAATATATAGCCATGTTATTACCTGGTACTCCCAACATATAGCCATGTTATTACCTGGTACTTCCAATATATAGCCATGTTATTACCTGGTACTTCCAATATATAGCCATGTTATTACCTGGTACTTCCAATATATAGCCATGTTATTACCTGGTACTTCCAACATATAGCCATGTTATTACCTGGTACTTCCAATATATAGCCATGTTATTACCTGGTACTTCCAATATATAGCCATGTTATTACCTGGTACTTCCAACATATAGCCATGTTATTACCTGGTACTTCCAATATATAGCCATGTTATTACCTGGTACTTCCAATATATAGCCATGTTATTACCTGGTACTTCCAACATATAGCCATGTTATTACCTGGTACTTCCAATATATAGCCATGTTATTACCTGGTACTTCCTATATATATCCTGCTATTATTACTCAATCTTGCCAAATTGTGATGTGTCTCGGACGGGTTATAAGGTATTTAGATCTGACAGAGTTGGCAGAGGTGTGGGTGTCGCCATATTCCTAAAGAGCAACTCAATGTTTCTGTGTCTCTTCCCACCTCTGCCCCTGAGCAGTTTAATGTCTAGTCCTAAATGTGGGTAATAATGGCCAACTGAGACTAGTGGGAATGTATCCCCCTCCCTCGGCTCCGCCTTGTGCTGTAAGCAAATTGTATGAATTACTCTCTGACTATGCTAAATCTGAATTATTAATATTGAGTGACTTTAATTTGGATTGGTTTATGCCAGAATTAGATAGCCAGAAAGATATTTGTACTGAGCTAAATCTAACTCAGTTGATAACTAAACAAACTTGCCATAACTTTAAATACCCTGAAAAGTCAACTATTTTAGAAATTATTCTAACAAATCCCCTCATAAGTATACTGTCTATGGAATCTTTGCTAATGAGCTCAGTGACCATTGTCCAGTTGCCTGCAGTAGAGATGCTAAACCTCCTAAATCCCGCCCACGCATTATTACAAAGATACATTTTGGGAATTTGAATGAGCAAGATGTCATGTCTGATCTGGTGTTGTGTGACAACTCTCTCTAAACTGTTCTACTTCTCTGTTTAACACTGTTCCAGATAAGCAGGTTCCTTCTAAAAAAAACTAAGAGCAAAGGACAGATCAAACCCTTGGTTCACGCATGAATTGTCTGAAATGTAGCTTGGGCTAAAGCTAGATTGACTGATACTACGTCTGACTGGCAATCCTTCAGACCTTTGATAAATACAGTAGATGTCTATCTCTGGTTAGAAAAGAAAAGTCAACATACTTCTTGAACTGTGTATCTGAGAATGGTAGGAATACAGCAAACTTCTGGAAAATATTCAAATCTCTGAAACAAAACTCTTTGAAAAGCCATTTTGCCTCAGCAGGCCATCAATTTGAAATAATAGTTTCTGGAAACTCCTCTAATTCAAGTAGAAGGATAAACCCAAATAAACATTCTCTATTTTTCAACTTCAACCATTTCATATATATGATGTACTAAGTGCCTCTGTTATACAAATACATGGCTGATAATCTTCCTGTCTTCTCACTGCAGAACCACCTGGATGTAGCACCGTTTCAGCTGCTGCGCTTCCAGAGGATGTGTCAACTTGCTTAAATCATAAGAAATATTGTGCTGCCTAAACTATAGGCCTTTCCAAGGCATCTGTCACTGTTGACCATTACATTGTCATTCAAAGGCTACTTGAAACAGGCCTGGAGCAGGCTACTTGAAACAGGCCTGGACCAGGCTACTTGAAACAGGCCTGGACCAGGCTACTTGAAACAGGCCTGGACCAGGCTACTTGAAACAGGCCTGGACCAGGCTACTTGAAACAGGCCTGGAGCAGGCTACTTGAAACAGGCCTGGACCAGGCTACTTGAAACAGGCCTGGACCAGGCTACTTGAAACAGGCCTGGACCAGGCTACTTGAAACAGGCCTGGAGCAGGCTACTTGAAACAGGCCTGGACCAGGCTACTTGAAACAGGCCTGGACCAGGCTACTTGAAACAGGCCTGGAGCAGGCTACTTGAAACAGGCCTGGACCAGGCTACTTGAAACAGGCCTGGACCAGGCTACTTGAAACAGGCCTGGACCAGGCTACTTGAAACAGGCCTGGACCAGGCTACTTGAAACAGGCCTGGACCAGGCTACTTGAAACAGGCCTGGACCAGGCTACTTGAAACAGGCCTGGAGCAGGCTACTTGAAACAGGCCTGGACCAGGCTACTTGAAACAGGCCTGGACCAGGCTACTTGAAACAGGCCTGGAGCAGGCTACTTGAAACAGGCCTGGACCAGGCTACTTGAAACAGGCCTGGACCAGGCTACTTGAAACAGGCCTGGACCAGGCTACTTGAAACAGGCCTGGACCAGGCTACTTGAAACAGGCCTGGACCAGGCTACTTGAAACAGGCCTGGACCAGGCTACTTGAAACAGGCCTGGACCAGGCTACTTGAAACAGGCCTGGACCAGGCTACTTGAAACAGGCCTGGACCAGGCTACTTGAAACAGGCCTGGACCAGGCTACTTGAAACAGGCCTGGAGCAGGCTACTTGAAACAGGCCTGGAGCAGGCTACTTGAAACAGGCCTGGACCAGGCTACTTGAAACAGGCCTGGAGCAGGCTACTTGAAACAGGCCTGGAGAAGGCTACTTGAAACAGGCCTGGAGCAGGCTACTTGAAACAGGTCTGGACCAGGCTACTTGAAACAGGCCTGGACAAGGTACTTGAAACAGGCCTGGACCAGGCTGATTGAAACAGGCCTGGACCAGGCTGATTGAAACAGGCCTGGACCAGGCTGATTGAAACAGGCCTGGACCAGGCTGATTGAAACAGGGTCAGGGGTAGGCTTGTTTGAACAGATGAGGCTTGAGGCGGTGGATGAAGATGGTAAGGGATTCAGAGTCACGGATGAATTGTGGAAGAGCGTTCCAGAGCCTTGGTGCAGCCCTTGAGAAAGCCCTGTCTCCAAAGCTCCGTAGCTTGGACCGGGGGATGATGAGGTGGCCAGCAGTGGCAGAGCGGAGTGACCTGGAGGGTTGGTAAGCTGATGGAGGGCTTTGTAGGTGAGCAGAAGAATTTTAAAATCAATGCACTGGGAGATGGGGAGCCAGTGGAGTTCCTGAAGGATAGGGGTGATGTGCTGCCAAGGTTTGGAGTGTGTGAGAAGTCTGGCAGCTGAATTTTGAACTAGTTGTAGTTTACGGAGAGATAAAGAGTTAATGCCAGAAAGAAGGGAGTTGCAGTAGTCAAGACGGGTAGAGATGAATGCATGTATTAGGGTTTCAGCGGCAGTGCTGGAGAGGCAGGACTGTAGTTTAGCAATATTGCGGAGGTGAAAAAATGAGGATTTAACTGTCTGGTTTATGTGTTGTTCAAAGCTGAGGGAGGACTCCAGTATGACACCTAGGTTGCGTGCATGGGGGGAAGGAGAGACAACAGTGCCATCAATAGTGAGATTGAAGGTGCCAGCTTTGGCTAGCGTAGATTGTGAACCTAACAGCAATAGGTCCGTTTTGTCACTGTTGAGTTTGAGGAAGTTCTGCTGCATCCAGGTTGCCAGGCAGGTTTCAATATGGGACAGAGGAGGGTTGGTGAGGGACTTGGTGGTAAGGTAGATCTGAGTGTCATCAGCATAGCAGTGGAAGTCCAGTTTAAGGTGACGGAGGATCTGACCAAGGGGGAGGATGTAGATGATAAAGAGCAGGGGACCGAGAACAGAACCCTGGGGGACACCCTGTGTAACTACAGCTGAAGCAGAATTATGACCATTTAGGGAAATGTGATGAGTAGGATTTGTGAGGTATGAGTGTAGCCAAGAGAGTGCGGTTCCCTCAACACCCAGTCCTTTGAGCCTGCTGAGGAGGATCTGATGACTAACTGTGTCAGTTATAGATATACTGTTGCAACAATAATTCAGACATTTCGACAAGAGCACAGGTGAAAAATAACTTTTCTCTACTGTCTACATTAAAATCAGTACAATGTAGCCTACTTATATGCACTACATCAGTGCTTTTTGGTACCCATTCACTGCATTCCATGTTTGAAACAATGCCTTGTATGCTGTCCTGTGACATTTTACATTGGTCTACATAGGATTGAGGGTTGAGAACGTCAAGGAGGAAGGAGCCCCATATTCCTAGAGGAACAAGAGAGAGCTGTTGTAAACATGGTTTTGGCCAATAATGCGGTACGGCTCAGAGAAATTCAAACAAACATCCTCAATGACCACACAGTTTTGAATAATGTCCATCAGGTCTCTATCAACACTGGGGCGAATCCTTAAAAAACAACACATACAGATGAAACAATACCGAGTGCCATTTGAAAGAAATTCTGTGAGAGTTCAAGACCTGCGGTATGAATATGTGGAGGTAAGTAATGTACACTTCAGTATTGTGCACTGCACATGTAACCAAGATGGCGTAACAGTGCAGACGTGTTTTTTTGTCCTGTCTCATGTCCCTTGTAAATAGTCTGTAATTAGTAGTCTAATTAGTCTTTCCATATATTTCTCTTATTCCTCGTATACTTTCCAGCAACCCGCCTCACCCAACGTGGAATGGATCTACTATTTTCTTTATTTCTTTATTTCTTTATCATTTAACTGAACCTCCAAAAGAAGCTGGCCTGCTAGCTAAACTGCTAACTAGCTACTAGCCATTGCTAACCACTGCTAGCGGTCCTCACCACTGCTCTGGCTGCATCAGCCAGCTTTAGTTCGGTCAATATCGGCCAGTCTGCACAGCCCGCTACCAACCCTGTGCATATCGGATTGCGTTCCCTTTCACTTCACCGGATTTCTGCCGTAATCACAGGACCATCACACCGGATCCGACGTGGTCTCAACAGGCTTTTCCGTTGTGACGTCGCTGAAGATCCATCTGCTAGCCCCGGCCCGCTAGCATTCTGAACGCCGTGCCTCCCGCTCGCCGAGTGCAGCGCCCATTGAACTGCTCCCTGGCTCACCTCTTTGCTGCTCATCGGACCTTATGATCACTCGGCTACACAGCTGATGCCTGCTGGACTGTTCCCTAACACGGTACCTCAATCTGTTTATCTGTTAAGCCTCAGCTTCGATCTCAGGTCCTGTTTCTCAACATTTTCTCAGTCCATTTATCACCATTTACCCGCTGTTGTCTTAGCTCTCTTGATTAACTTTGTTTTATGCCTTCAATATGTCTTGTCTGTTGCTGTTTAGATTAGTTCTTATTGTTCTATTTTACTGTAGAGCCCCCAGTCCTGATCAACATGCCTCAGACAGCTCCTACCATATCCCTGTCTGTACATTATGCCCTCAATCTATTCCACCACGCCCAGAAATCTGCACCTTTTATTCTCTGTACCCAACGCACTAGACGACCAGTTCTTAAAGCCTTCAGCCGTGCCCTTATCCTACTCCTCCTCTGTTCCTCTGGTGATGTAGAGGTAAACCCAGGTCCTGTAGCTCCCAGCATTACACATATTCCCCAGGAGCTCTCATTTGTTGACTTCTGTAACCGTAAAAGCCTTGGTTTCATGCATGTTAACATCAGAAGCCTCCTCCCTAAGTTTGATTTATTCACTGCTTTAGCATACTCCGCCAGCCCTGATGTCCTAGCCGTGTCTGAATCCTGGCTTAGGAAGACCACCAAAAATTCTGAAATTTCCATCCCCAACTACAATATTTCCCGTCAAGATAGAACTGCCAAAGGAGGCGGAGTTGCAATCTACTGCAGAGATAACCTGCAGAGTTCTGTCATACTGTCCAGGTCTGTGCCCAAACAGTTTGAGCTTCTACTCTTAAAAATCCACCTTTCCAGAAATAAGTCTCTCACTGTTGCCGCCTGTTACAGACCCCCCCTCAGCCCCCAGCTGTGCCCTGGACACCATATGTGAACTGATTGCTCCCCATCTATCTTCAGAGTTCGTACTGTTAGGTGACTTAAACTGGGATATGCTTAACACCCCGGCCGTCCTTCAATCTAAGCTAGATGCCCTCAATATCACACAAATTATCAAGGAACCCACCAGGTACAACCCTAAATTCGTAAACACCATCATAGATATCATCCTGACTAACTTGCCCTCCAAATACACCTCCTCTGTTTTCTCAGCGATCACTGCCTCATTGCCTGCGTTCGTAATGGGTCCGCGGTCAAACGACCACCCCTTATCACTGTCAAACGCTCCCTATTACACTTCTGCGAGCAGGCCTTTCTAATCGATCTGGCCCGGGTTTCCTGGAAGGATATCGACCTGATCCCGTCAGTAGAGGATGCCTTCTTTAAAAGTGCTTTCCTCACCGTCTTAAATAAACATGCCCCATTCAAAACATTTTGAACTAAGAACAGATATAGCCCTTGGTTCACTCCAGGCTTGACTGCCCTTGACCAGCACAAAAACATCCTGTAGCGCACTGCATTAGCATCGAACAGCCCCCGCGATATGCAACTTTTTAGGGAAGTCAAGAAATAATATACACAGTCAGTGAGAAAAGCAAAGGCTAGCTTTTTCAAACATAAATTTGCATCCTGTAGCACTAATTCCAAAAAGTTCTGGGACACTGTAAAGTTCATTGAGAATAAGAGCGTCTCCTCCCAGCTGCCCACTGCATTGAGGCTAGGAAACACTGTTACCACCGATAAATGTACGATAATCGAAAATGTCAATAAGCATTTTGCTACGGCTGGCCATGCTTTCCACCTGGCTACCCATACCCCGGCCAACAGCTTTGCACCCCCTGTAGCAACTTGCCCAACCCCCCTAGGCAATCTGAACCCTTTCTTTAGAAAATTATCCGCCGCAATTCTTGCAACCCCTATTACTTGCCTGTTCAACCTCCCTTTCGTATCGTCTGAGATCCCTAGAGATTGGAAAGCTGCCGCGGTCATCCCCCTCTTCAAAGGGGTAGACACTCTAGACCCAAACTGTTACAGACCTATATCCATCCTGCCCTGCCTTTCTAAAGTCTTCGAAAGCCAAATTAACAAACAGATCACCAACCATTCTGAACACCACCGTACCTTCTCCGCTATGCAATCTGGTTTCCGAGCTGGTCATGGGTGCACCTCAGCCACGCTCAAGGTCCTAAACGATATCATAACCGCCATCAATAAAAGACAGTACTGTGCAGCCGTCTTCATCGACCTGGCCAAGGCTTTCGACTCTGTCAATCACCGCATTCTTATTGGCCGACTCAAGAGCCTTGGTTTCTCAAATGACTGCCTCGCCTTGTTCTCCAACTACTTCTCAGGTAGAGTTCAGTGTGTCAAATCAGAGGGCCTGTTGTCCGGTCCTCAGGCAGTCTCTATGGGGGTGCCACAAGGTTCAATTCTTGGGACGACTCTATTCTCTATATATATCAACGATGCCGCTCTCGCTGCTGGTGGCTCTCTGATCCATCTCTACGCAGACGACACCATTCTGTATACATCTGGCCTTTTGGACACTGTGTTAACAAACCTCAAAACGAGCTTCAATGCCATACAACACTCCTTCCGTGGCTCCAACTGCTCTTAAATGCTCTGTCTTAGAATTTTGTGGACACCTACAAATACCTAGGCGTCTGGTTAGACTGTAAACTCTCCTTCCAGACTCACATTAAGCATCTCCAATCCAAAATTAAATCTAGAATCGGCTTCCTATTTCGCAACAAAGCCTCCTTCACTCATGCTGCCAAACATGCCCTCGTAAAACTGACTATCCTACCGATCCTTGACTTCGGCGATGTCATTTACAAAATAGCCTACAACACTCCACTCAGCAAATTGGATGTAATCTATCACAGTGCCATCCGTTTTGTCACCAAAGCCCCATATACTACCCACCACTGCGACCTGTATGATCTCGTTAGCTGGCCCTCACTACATATTCGTCGCCAAACCCACTGTCTCCAGGTCATCTACTAGGTAAATCCCCACCTTATCTCAGCTCACTGGTCACCATAGCAACACCAACCCGTAGCATGCGCTCCAACAGGTACAGTTTATTTCACTGGTCATCCCCAAAGCCAACACCTGCTTTGGCCGCCATTCCTTCCAGTTCTCTGCTGCCAATGACTGGAACGAATTGCAAAAATCATTGAAGCTGGAGACTACCATCTCCCTCAATAACTTTAAGCATCAGCTGTCAGAGCTGCTTATCGATCACTGCACCTGTATACAGCCCATCTGTAAATAGCCCACCCTACTACCTCATCCCCATATTATTATTTTTGCTCATTTGCACCCCAGTATCTCTATTTGCACATCATCATTTGCACATCTATCACTCCAGTGTTAATGCTAATTTGTAATTATTTCACCACTATGGCCTATTTATTGCCAATATTATTACCTTCCTAATCTTACTACATTTACACTCTGTATATAGATTCTCTATTGTGTTATTGACTGTACGTTTGTTTATTCTCATGTGTAACTCTGTGTTGTTTTTGTCTCACTGCTTTGCTTTGTCTTGGCCAGGTCACAGTTGTAAATGAGAACTAGTTCTCAACTGACCTACCTGGTTAAATAAAGGTGAAATAAAACCTACCTGGTTAAATAAAGGTGAAATAAAAAATTAAAATAAACACAGAACCTTTTTACATGTACATTTCTAGCAGGCCTATATTTAACTACACAATGTTGTCTTTTTTTCAGAGAGTTTTGCAAATGGATGCTGATGCAATCCTGAATTAATGTATCTTCATAGATGAGGCTGGGTTTAACCTGACAAAAGGATAGATAGATAGATAGATAGATAGATAGATAGATAGATAGATAGATAGATAGATAGATAGATAGATAGATAGATAGATAGATAGATAGATAGATAGATAGATAGATAGATAGATAGATAGATAGATAGATGGATAGATGGATAGATGGATAGATGGATGGATGGATGGATGGATGGATGGATGGATGGATGGATGGATGGATGGATGGATGGATGGATGGATGGATGGATGGATGGATGGATGGATGGATGGATAGATAGATAGATAGATAGATAGATAGATAGATAGATAGATAGATAGATAGATAGATAGATAGATAGATAGATAGATAGATAGATAGATAGATAGATAGATAGATAGATAGATAGATAGATAGATAGATAGATAGATAGATAGATAGATAGATAGATAGATAGATAGGTACTTTATTTATCCCCCGGGGGGGGATGTATCTTCATAGATGAGGCTGGGTTTAACCTGACAACAGGATGAAGAAGAGGGAGGAACATCATTGGCCACAGAACTATTTTGAATGTCCCGGGCCAATGTGGTGGTAACATCACAATGTGTGCTGCAATCACGCAGAATGTGTTCCTCCACCACCATGCCATCTTAGGTCCTTACAACACGGCCCACATACTCACATCTTTAGACAGACTACACAACATCGTCACGGCAGAGACCAAATGGATGCAGAGCAGATGAGATACATTATCATCTGGGACAATGTATCTTTCCACCGATCTGCTCTGGTCCAAAACTGGTTTCATCAGCCTCCACAATGTTCACTCCAATATCTCCCACCATATTCTCCCTTCCTTAACACCATTGAGGAGTACGATCTCCAGCCCTATGTCAGGATACCCCTCATTCAAGCCATGGAGGAGGCCTGTGATAATGCAGGGTCTGTGCAAGGATGGATACGCCATTCAGGAAGATTCTCCCCTCGCTGTCTTGTGAGAGAGGACAGCCTGTCAGGAAGATTCTCCCCTCACTGTCTTGTGAGAGAGGACAGCCTGTCAGGAAGATTCTCCCCTCTCTGTCTTGTGAGAGAGGACAGCCTGTCAGGAAGATTCTCCCCTCGCTGTCTTGTGAGAGAGGACAGCCTGTGATGTGGATGAAGTGCTCTGGTCAGATCCAGCTGGGAGAAGAGATGATGCATAGGGTTTATTTTCATTCATGCTTTCTGTTTTGTCTCCACAACAGTTGTTGATGTGTTTATGTATTATGTTCTATTAATAATATGTTCTGTTCTGATTTTCAGATCAAAACGCAACCTTTGGAAATGCATGGATGTATTGACTGATTTTAAAAAACTGTAATAGCCGCACACATTGTTGTGTTGCCACCACGTTGTCCCGGGACGTTGACGACGGCACGGTGTCCGATGGTATTTCTGCCGCAGACCCTTGTTTTTACAAGGTTGAAACCTGCCACGTCCACGTTTATTAGCTTATGATGCACTGCATCTGTTTCAAGCTCCATGACTCTCTGAAAGAGACCAGACAAAACAATGTATCACAATATGAAAAGACAGGGATCAGTCAGTATGATGTAGCAGCATCCACTTTCAGATCCAGTACCAATGATGGGACAGTATATCTTACCTGAACATATTCATATCTCAGTAGTTTTACACGGTCTGAGGTTCTTTCTAAAGAGACTCTGTTCAGCTGCTTCATCCTAATTCTACTGTGTTTCAGTAGACGAGACAGTGCAGAGAGACTCACTCTGTAGACGTTTTGGAATATGGTGTTATCTGCCATTATGTGGTCCTGCTGTTCTCGGAGTCTGATGCAGTTATTTACAGTGACCATATTTACAATGTGTGTCTCCTGCTCTGTTCTTGCAGTTCTGTAAAAACATTTGAATGGTTTTAGTGATAGATCCTTCTCATTATGAAAGTACAGTACATATTACTGTACCAGTAAGACTACAGCACTTACAGTTACTTACCGGTTCTCATTTTGAAATATCCGGATGATACCTGCAACAGTATAGCGGCTCAGATGTGGTTGAACTCGTTATCCAGCCTCCCTCATGCTCATCCCATGGTTGACAACATAGTCAACCACAGTCGCTCTGATTTCATCAGTTATTGTGTTCCTGACTCCCCTTCCTCTTCCTCTTCCCGTCCTCTCCTTCTCCCCCGTCCTACTTCACCTCCTCCTCCTCCTCCTCCTCCTCGTCCTCGTCCTCCTCTAGTTCTCACCCCTCTTACTCTCTGTCCAATATTGGCCTCCATTGTTTTCCAAACCAAATGTTTACCTGTGGTCTACAGTCGTATGAAAAAGTTTGGGCACCCCTCTGAGGCTGCATAATAATTTACTCTGTCGTCACAGAAAATGATCACAGTGGCATGCCATTCATTTTCTAAGAAAAGCTGAGTACTGGGGTATTGTCCAGACAAAGATTTTTAGTGTAGCAATATTAAGTTGTATGAAATTAAATCAGATGTGAAAAATAGGCTATGCAAAAATTTGGGCACCCTTGTCATTCTGTTGATGTGAATACCTGTAACTACTTAGCACTGATTAATTGGAACACACAATTGGTTTGGTGAGCTCATTAAGCCTTGAACATCATAGACAAGTGCATCCAATCATGAGAAAAGGTATTTAAGGTGGCCAATTGCAAGTTGTTGTTCTCTTTGACTCTCCTCGAAGAGTGGCAACATGGGGGCCTCAAAACAACTCTCAAATGACCTGAAAACAAAGATTGTTCAACATTATGGTTTAGGGGAAGGCTACAAAAGGCTATCGCAGAGATGTAAGCTGTCAGTGTCCACAGTGAGGAACATAGTGAGGAAATGGAAGACCACAGGCATAGTTCTTGTTAAGGCCAGAAGTGGCAGGCCAAGTAAAATATCGGAGAGGCAAAGGCGAAGGAGGGTGAGAACGGTCAAAAACAGCCCACAGACCACCTCCAAAGACCTACAACATCATCTTGCTGCAGATGGTGTCACTGAGAAGCTGTACGGGAGAGTGATGCGGAAGAAGCCTTTTCTGCACACACGCCACAAACGCACATTTGGACAAGCCAGCTTCATTTTGGAATAAGGTTCTGTGGACTGATGAAACAAAGATTGAGTTATTTGGTCATAACAAGGGACGTTATGCATGGCGGCAAAATAACACAGCGTTCCAAGAAAAACACTTGCTACCCACAGTAACATTTGGTGGGGGTTCCATCATGCTGTGGGGATGTGTGGCCAGTGCCGGTACTGGGAATCTTGTTAAAGTTGAGGGTCGCATGGATTCCACTCAATATCAGCAGATTCTTGGGAATAATGAAGAATCAGTCACAAAGTTGAAGTTACACTGGGGCTGGATATTTCGACAAGACAACGACCCAAAACACTGCTCAAAATCTACCCGGGCATTTATGCAGAGGAACAAGTACAATGTTCTGGAATGGCCATCCCAGTCCCCAGACCTGAATATCATTGAGAATCTGTGGGATGATTTGAAGCGGGCTGTCCATGCTCGGCAACCATCAAACCTAACTGAACTGGAGATGTTTTGTAAGGAGGAATGGTCCAAAATACCTTCATCCAGAATCCAGACACTCATTAGAGGCTATAGGAAGCGTCTAGAGGCTGTTATTTTAGCAAAAGGAGGCTCTACTAAATATTGATGTGATTTTTCTGTTGCCCAAATTTATGCACCTGTCTAATTTCGTTTTGATGCATATTGCACATTTTCTGTTAATCCAATAAACCTCCTTTCACTACTGAAATATTACTGTGTCCATCAGTTATTTGATAGATCAAAATGAAATTGCTGATCCAAACACCCAATTATCTATAAATGGAAATCATGGAAATTGTCAGGGGTGCCCAAACTTTTGCATACGACTGTATTTATGAGTTTGTAAGTGAACTCATTATCTAAAAGTGTTTTCACATGTGTCAATGTGGAAAAGCAACTGGTGACTGTTATCCGATAGATCACCACAAAACCAATCATGAGAAATTATGTGTCTGTCAGTCAGCCAGCTACAATTGGTATTCAACAGGTATTCCACCTAGCATAGACCAATGGAGGCTCGACACAACTTCCTGTAAAACACATCGTCCAGTAGAAGAGTCTATAACCATGTACTGTAGTCTATAACCATGTACTGTAGTCTATAACCATGTACTGTAGTTTATAACCATGTACTGTAGTTTATAACCATGTACTGTAGTTTATAACCATGTACTGTAGTCTATAACCATGTACTGTAGTTTATAACCATGTACTGTAGTTTATAACCATGTACTGTAGTCTATAACCATGTACTGTAGTTTATAACCATGTACTGTAGTTTATAACCATGTACTGTAGTTTATAACCATGTACTGTAGTCTATAACCATGTACTGTAGTTTATAACCATGTACTGTAGTCTATAACCATGTACTGTAGTCTATAACCATGTACTGTAGTTTATAACCATGTACTGTAGTTTATAACCATGTACTGTAGTTTATAACCATGTACTGTAGTCTATAACCATGTACTGTAGTTTATAACCATGTACTGTAGTTTATAACCATGTACTGTAGTCTATAACCATGTACTGTAGTCTATAACCATGTACTGTAGTCTATAACCATGTACTGTAGTTTATAACCATGTACTGTAGTTTATAACCATGTACTGTAGTCTATAACCATGTACTGTAGTCTATAACCATGTACTGTAGTTTATAACCATGTACTGTAGTCTATAACCATGTACTGTAGTTTATAACCATGTACTGTAGTCTATAACCATGTACTGTAGTTTATAACCATGTACTGTAGTCTATAACCATGTACTGTAGTTTATAACCATGTACTGTAGTTTATAACCATGTACTGTAGTTTATAACCATGTACTGTAGTCTATAACCATGTACTGTAGTCTATAACCATGTACTGTAGTCTATAACCATGTACTGTAGTTGTGGAACAGACTGTCATGTTTGTGGTGCTGAGCGATTAAGTGCTCTTTGAGGTCGGTTCGATTATTACAAAAATAATAACGTTTTTCAATTTCGGTTTCAATTACATATTTTTCAACATTAAATGCACTCTGCATTTTGTGGGTTGAATGCTGTAACAACAGAATAAAACAAGTCCCGTGATGGTAGTAACTGCAAAATACTGCTCACGTATTAACTTAACAATAATTTTAAAGTGTGTCAAAACTGAAGTCAGCAACTCCAGTAAGTATGTTTTTGCTTACTTTACAGACAGTGTATTTTTGTTATATAGTTGTCTTTTGGCTGACTCTAAAAAACACTATTCTGAATCTACTAGAAGGCTCACAATATACTGTAGATTAGGGAATATACAACGTATTGTCTTGCTGTTTAACTGCTCACTTTTTCCATCCAGTGGTGATGATCATAGATGACATCAGAGGTCAGATGACATCAGAGGTCAGGTCAGTGGGAATGACAGTAAATGACAACTTGCATTTGTTTAATTTTAGTCCTGGATGACTGGATGACTGGATGACTGGCTGACTGGATGACTGGCTGACTGGCTGACTGGATGACTGGCTGACTGGCTGACTGGCTGACTGGATGACTGGATGACTGGCTGACTGGATGACTGGCTGACTGGCTGACTGACACAGAGGCAGCAGAGGAGAGCAGCTTGTATGTCAGCAGAGAGGCAGAGCAGAGTCCCAAATGATACCCTATTCCCTATATAGTGCACACTATTTTTGACCAGAGGCTTATGGGGTATAGCCGTATACATACAGTGGGCTCCATAATGATTGGCACCCTTGATAAAATTGAACAAAAAAGTATGTAACCAATATTTAACTACATTCCTGCAGTCAACATGCCAATTGCACACTCCCTAAAAACATCTGTGGTATTGTGTTGTGAGACAAAACTGCACATTTTAGAGTGGCCTTTTATTGTCCCCAGCACAAGGTGCACCTGTGTAATGATCATGCTGTTTAATCAGCTTCTTGATATGCCACACCTGTCAGGTGGATGGATTATCTTGGCAAAGGAGAAATGCTCACTAACAGGGATGGAAACAAATGAGTGCACAACATTTGAGAAACATGCTTTTTATGTGTATGGAACATTTCTGTGTATGGAACATTGGCAGGAACTAATGGGGATCCATAATAAACCCCAGGAAGAGTAGCTGCTGCCTTGGCAGGAACTAATGGGGATCCATAATAAACCCCAGGAAGAGTAGCTGCTGCCTTGGCAGGAACTAATGGGGATCCATAATAAACCCCAGGAAGAGTAGCTGCTGCCTTGACAGGAACTAATGTGGATCCATAATAAACCCCAGGAAGAGTAGCTGCTGCCTTGACAGGAACTGATGTGGATCCATAATAAACCCCAGGAAGAGTAGCTGCTGCCTTGACAGGAACTAATGTGGATCCATAATAAACCCCAGGAAGAGTAGCTGCTGCCTTGACAGGAACTAATGGGGATCCATAATAAACCCCAGGAAGAGTAGCTGCTGCCTTGACAGGAACTAATGGGGATCCATAATAAACCCCAGGAAGAGTAGCTGCTGCCTTGACAGGAACTAATGGGGATCCATAATAAACCCCAGGAAGAGTAGCTGCTGCCTTGGCAGGAACTAATGTGGATCCATAATAAACCCCAGGAAGAGTAGCTGCTGCCTTGCATAATAAATACATATACTTAATCTTTCCAGATCCTTGATATCCTTCGTCTGCGTTTATGGATAGCCCTTTTCAATTCAAACAACAGGTTTTAAATGGGGTTCAAGTCCGGAGACCGAGATGTCCATTGCAAAATGTTGTGGTCAAATAACCATTTCTTTGAGGATTTTGACGTGTGCTTGTTATTGCCTTAGTGGAAGATCAACTTGAGTCTCAGCCTCCTGGAAGAGGCAACCAGGTTTAAGGCTAAAACGTCTTGTGAAAGTTGATGATGCCGTCGACCTTCAGGAAGCTGAATGGCCCCATAACATCAGAGATCCAACACCATATTATACAGTAGATATGAGGTTCTTTGTTTGATCACAATGTTTGATCACAACTGACCAAAAGTATTTCCACAGCCGTCCTCTACAGTACATCAATTAAATTTATCTGGAAACAGGCTGGAGCTCCTCCTACAGGCTGGAGCTCCTCCTACAGGCTGGAGCTCCTCCTACAGGCTGGAGCTCCTCCTACAGGCTGGAGCTCCTCCTACAGGCTGGAGCTCCTCCAACAGGCTGGAGCTCCTCCTACAGGCTGGAGCTCCTCCTACAGGCTGGAGCTCCTCCTACAGGCTGGAGCTCCTCCTACAGGCTGGAGCTCCTCCAACAGGCTGGAGCTCCTCCTACAGGCTGGAGCTCCTCCTACAGGCTGGAGCTCCTCCTACAGGCTGGAGCTCCTCCTACAGGCTGGAGCTCCTCCTACAGGCTGGAGCTCCTCCTACAGGCTGGAGCTCCTCCAACAGGCTGGAGCTCCTCCTACAGGCTGGAGCTCCTCCTACAGGCTGGAGCTCCTCCTACAGGCTGAAGCTCCTCCTACAGGCTGGAGCTCCTCCTAAGCTCCTCCTACAGGCTGGAGCTCCTCCTACAGGCTGGAGCTCCTCCTACAGGCTGGAGCTCCTCCTACAGGCTGGAGCTCCTCCTACAGGCTGGAGCTCCTCCTACAGGCTGGAGCTCCTCTTACAGGCTGAAGCTCCTCCTACAGGCTGAAGCTCCTCCTACAGGCTGGAGCTCCTCCTACAGGCTGGAGATCATCCAACAGGCTGGAGATCATCCAACAGGCTGGAGATCATCCAACAGGCTGAAGCTCCTCCAACAGGCTGGAGATCATGCAACAGGCTGGAGCTCCTCCTACAGGCTGGAGCTCCTCCTACAGGCTGGAGATCATCCAACAGGCTGGAGATCATCCAACAGGCTGGAGATCATCCAACAGGCTGGAGCTCCTCCAACAGGCTGGAGATCATGCAACAGGCTGGAGCTCCTCCTACAGGCTGGAGCTCCTCCTACAGGCTGGAGCTCCTCCTACAGGCTGGAGCTCCTCCTACAGGCTGGAGCTCCTCCAACAGGCTGGAGCTCCTCCTACAGGCTGGAGCTCCTCCAACAGGCTGGAGCTCCTCCTACAGGCTGGAGCTCCTCCAACAGGCTGGAGCTCCTCTAACAGGCTGGAGCTTCTCCTACAGGCTGGAGCTCCTCCAACAGGCTGGAGCTCCTCCTACAGGCTGGAGCTCCTCCAACAGGCTGGAGCTCCTCTAACAGGCTGGAGCTCCTCCTACAGGCTGGAGCTCCTCCAACAGGCTGGAGCTCCTCCTACAGGCTGGAGCTCCTCCAACAGGCTGACAGGAAGATGCACCGTGGTGCCTCACACACACACCCACGTGTTAACATACATACACACACACACAGAACCACACACACACCCACGTGTTAACATACATACAAACACACACACAGAATCACACACACACCCACGTGTTAACATACATACACACACACACAGAATCACACACACACCCACGTGTTAACATACATACACACACACACAGAATCACACACACACCCACGTGTTAACATACATACACACACACACACACAGAATCACACACACACCCACGTGTTAACATACATACACACACACACAGAATCACACACACACCCACGTGTTAACATACATACACACACACACAGAATCACACACACACCCACGTGTTAACATACATACACACACACACAGAATCACACACACACCCACGTGTTAACATACATACACACACACACAGAATCACACACACACCCACGTGTTAACATACATACACACACACACAGAATCACACACACACCCACGTGTTAACATACATACACACACACACAGAATCACACACACACCCACGTGTTAACATACATACACACACACACAGAATCACACACACACCCACGTGTTAACATACATACACACACACACAGAATCACACACACACCCACGTGTTAACATACATACACACACACAGAATCACACACACACCCACGTGTTAACATACATACACACACACACAGAATCACACACACACCCACGTGTTAACATACATACACACACACACAGAATCACACACACACCCACGTGTTAACATACATACACACACACACAGAATCACACACACACCCACGTGTTAACATACATACACACACACACAGAATCACACACACACCCACGTGTTAACATACATACACACACACACAGAATCACACACACACCCACGTGTTAACATACATACACACACACACAGAATCACACACACACCCACGTGTATCAGACTGTATGAACATAATGATGCCTCCTCTAGTGTATCAGGACAGAGACACTGTGTGATCCCCTATTTTCTATACAGTGCACTACTTTTATCATCAGAACCCTGGGATGGGAACCCTGGGATGGGAACCCTGGGTTGGGAACCCTGGGATGGACAGAGACACTGTGGGGAGGGCAAGGAGTTTAACCTGACCAGGAATAACTAAAGATACCAACTATGAGAACATTGAGTTTCTGTTTCTTTCAAAGGCAGACCTCGTACCAAACAGAGAGAAGAGAGGAGGGGAGGAGGTTTTATTGTAAATACTGGTCTTCAGCAGGCTGCATTTTGAAGGATGAATGCTCAGCAGTGTGGGTGTGATATGTGTGTCCGTTCAGAGCCTGTATGAAGAATGAATGGTGTTCCTGGGCTCAGCAGCGTGGGTGTGATGTGTCCGTATGAAATAATGTTAGTTTATCCGCTGGCTGGAGGAGGAGGGGAGAACGGAGAGGAGGGAACTTTTTTGGCTCTGGGCTCTGGCACAGTGAAACAACACAGAGCTAACTGAACCCAAGACACAGAGTGACACTGAAACAACACCAGGAAGGAATGTTTTAAAACCCCACATGGCCAATAGCCAACCAGTACCCAGAGAGGAAGGAAGAAGAGAGAAGGAGAGGAAGAAACAGACCAATAAATACTGAGACGACCCCCAGAAGAGAGAGAGGTGGAGAGAGGAGAGAGAGGAGGGAGAAGAGAGAGAGGGGGGAGAGGAGAGAGAGGAGAGAGGGGGGAGAGAGGGGGGAGAGGAGAGAGAGGAGAGAGGGGGGAGAGGTGAGAGAGGGGGGAGAGGAGAGAGAGGGGGAGAGGAAGAGAGGGGGAGATGAGAGAGAGGGGGGAGAGGAGAGAGAGGGGGAGAGGAGAGAGGGGAGATAGGAGAGAGAGGAGAGAGAGGGGGAGAGGAGAGAGAGGGGGGAGAGGAGAGAGAGGGGGAGAGGAGAGAGGGGAGATAGAGGGGGGAGAGGAGAGGAGAGAGAGGGAGGAGAGGAGAGAGAGGGGGGAGAGGAGAGAGGTGGAGAGAGGAGAGAGGGGAGATAGAGGGGGGAGAGGAGAGGAGAGAGAGGGAGGAGAGGAAAGAGAGGGGGAGAGGAGAGAGAGGGGGGAGAGGAGAGAGAGGGGGGAGAGGTGAGAGAGAGGGGGAGAGGTGAGAGAGGGGGAGAGGAGAGAGAGGGGGAGATGAGAGAGAGGGGGGAGAGGAGAGAGAGGGGGAGAGGAGAGAGAGGGGGAGAGGAGAGAGAGGAGGAGAGAAGAGAGGGGAGATAGAGGGGGGAGAGGAGAGAGAGGGGGGAGAGGAGAGAGGGGGAGAGGAGAGGGGGAGAGGAGAGAGAAGGGGAGAGGAGAGAGAGGGGGGAGAGGAGAGAGAGGGGGGAGAGGAGAGAGAGAGAGAGAGAGGGGAGAGAGATAGAAGAAGGGGAGAGAGATAGACGAAGAAGGTGTTTAGCTTCCGGACAAGCTAAACACCTTCTTCGTCCGCTTTGAGGACAACACAGTGCCACTGACTCTGCCCACTCACAAGAACTGAGGGCTCTCGTTCTCTGTGGAGAGAGAGGGGGAGATGAGAGAGAGGGGGAGAGGGGGGAGAGGAGAGAGAGAGGAGAGAGAGGGGGGAGAAGAGAGAGAGGGGGGGAAAGGAGAGAGAGGAGAGAGAGGGGGAGAGGAGAGAGAGGGGGGAGAGGAGAGAGAGGGGGGAAAGGAGAGAGGGGGGAAAGGAGAGAGAGGAGAGAGAGGGGGAGATGAGAGAGAGGGGGAGAGGAGAGAGAGGGGGGAGAGGAGAGAGAGAGGAGAGAGAGGGGGAGAGGAGAGAGAGGGGGGAGAAGAGAGAGAGGGGGGTAGAGAGAGAGGGAGAGGGGAGAGAGATAGAGAGGGGTAGAAGGAGAGAGATAGAGAGAGGGGGGGAGAGAGAGAGGGAGAGGGGAGAGAGATAGAGAGGGGTAGAGGGAGAGAGAGAGAGAGAGCGAGAGGGGAGGGCATTCACTAAAGACAGAATATAATATGTTCACACTGAATCCATTAAAGTAAAAATATCACATTTTCTTATCTCAAAATGGATAGATCTTTGTTTACAAAGTGCAGGTCAGATTTCTCCAGGTTATTATGAGGCATAGCCTACGTTCTATTCCTATCTGTTGCTCTGATCCATCCCCCTACTACAGCAACACATCAACAATAGAAAGGGCCCATCTACACTTTATATACAAAAGTATGTGGACACCCCTTAAAATTTGTGATGTACCGAAGTTCTATCTACACATTGCCTGTAGTATTCGCGCTGCAAAAATGCTCGACCAGTATTACTCCCCCTTCCGGGATGGCTACAAGGCCCTCCCCCACCCTCCCTTCGACAAATCAGATCACGACTCCATTTTGTTCCTCCCTTCCTATAGGTAGAAACTCAAACAGGAAGTACCGTGCTAAAGTCTATTCAACGCTGGTCTGATAAATCGGAATCCATGCTTCAAGATTGTTTTGATCGTGTGGACTGGGACATGTTCCGGGTTGCCTCTGAGAATAACATTGACATATACACTGACATGGTGACTGAGTTAATCAGGAAGTGTGTAGGGGATGTTGTTCCCACTGTGGCTATTAAAACCTACCCAAACCAGAAACCGTGGATAGATGGCAGCATTCGCGCAAAACTGAAAGCTTGAACCACTGCAATTAACCAGGGCAAGAAGACTGGGAATATGGTTGAATACAAACAGTGTAGTTATCCCCTCCGTAAGTCAATCCAACAGGCAAAACATCAGTGCAGATACAAAGTGGAGTCACAATTCAATGGCTCAGACACGAGACGTATGTGGCAGGGTCTACAGACAATCACGGATTATAAAAGAAAAACCAGCCACAACGTCTTGCTTCCGGACAAGCTAAACACCTTCTTCGTCCGCTTTGAGGACAACACAGTGCCACTGACTCTGCTCACTCACAATAACTGTGGGCTCTCGTTCTCTGTGGCCGACGTGAGTAAGACATTTAAGTGTGTTGACTCTCGCAAGGCTGCCGGCCCAGATGGCATCCCTAGCTGCGTCGTCAGAGCATGTGCAGACCAGCTGGCTGGAGTGTTTACAGACATATTCAATCTCTCCCTATCCCAGTCTGCTGTCTCCACATGCACCATTGTTCCCGTACCCAAGAAGACAAAGGTACCTGAACTTAATGACTAGACTAGTCAAGGATCATATCACCTCTACCTTACCTGCCACCCTAGACCCACTTCAATTTGCTTACCGCCCAATAGATCCACAGATGATGCAATCGTCATCGCACTGCACACTGCCCTATCCCATCTGGACAAGAGGAATACCTATGTACCTAAGAATGCTTTTGATTGACTATAGCTCAGCATTCAACACCTAGTACCCTCCAAGCTCATCATTAAGCTCGGGGACCTGGGTCTGAATCACGCCCTGTGCAACTGGGTCCTGGACTTCCTGACGGGCCGCCTCCAGGTGGTGAAGGTAGGAAACAACACCTCCACTTCTCTGATCCTCAACACTGGGGCCCCACAAGGGTGCGTGCTCTGCCCCCTCCTGTACTCGCTGTTCACCCATGACTGCGTGGCCAAGCACGCTTCCAACTCTATCATCAAGATGACACAACAGTAGTAGGCCTGATTACCAACAATGACGAGACAGCCTACAGGGAGGAGGTGAGGGCTCTGGCGGAGTGGTGCCAGGAAAATAACCTCAACATCAACTAAACAAAGGAGCTGATCGTGGACTTCAGGAAACAGCAGAGGGAGCACCCCCCTATTGACAGGACCACAGTGGAGAAGGTTAAAGGAGGCTGAAGAAATGTGTCTTGGTCCCTAAGAACCTCAAACTTGTACTGATGCACCATTGAGAGCATCCTGTCGGGCTGTATCACCTCCTGGTACGGCAACTGCACCGCCCGCAACCGCAGGGCTCTCCAGAGGGTGGTGCGGTCTGCCCAGCGCATCACCGGGGGCAAACTTCCCGCCCTCCAGGACACCTACAGCACGTGATGTCACAGGAAGGCCAAAAATATCATCAAGGACATCACCCGAGCCACTGCCTGTTCACCCCGCTATCATCCAGAAGGCGAGGTCAGTACAGGTGCATTAAAGCTGGGACCGAGAGACTGATCCTTCGACGGATTAATCTAGGTTTGGCAGATGCCAGGAGAACGCTACCTACCCCAATGCATAGTGGCAACTGTAAAGTTTGGTGGAGGAGGAATAATGGTCTGGGGCTGTTTTTCTTGGTTCGGGCCCCTTAGTTCCAGTGAAGGGAAATCTTAACACTACAGCATACAATGACATTCTAGACGATTCTGTGCTTCCAACTTTGTGGCAACAGTTTGGGGAAGGCCCTTTCCTGTTTTAGCATGACAATGCCCCCAGGCACAAAGCAAGGTCCATACAGAAATAGTTTGTTGAGATCAGTGTGGAAGAACTTGACTGGCCTCCCTGACCTCAATCCCATAGAACACCTTTGGGATGAATTGAAACTTTGACTGCGAGCCTGGTTTATTCAGTGCCGACCTCACTAATACTCTTATGGCTGAATGGATGCATGTCCCTGCAGCAATGTTCCAACATCTAGTGGAAAACCTTCCCAGAAGAGTGGAGGCTGTTATAGCTGCAAACTGGGGACCAACTTCATATTAATGGCCATGATTTTGGAAGGAGATGTTGGACGAGCAGGTGTCCACATACCTTTGGGCTTGTAGTGTATATTTCCATACTGTAATAATAATAATACTGTGAAATTGTGAAAATAAGGCTAATGCGTTTTAGTGTAAGAGCTGATAGAAAATACCTTTTTCAGTGGGATGCAGTTTTGGCCTGCCTGATGACATCACCAGGTGTTAAATTAGGTAATAGACCAATAAGAAACAGAGTTCTAAACCTCTCGGCCAATAACAGCTAGTTTCCAGTTTTCTTCTTCCCACTCACGCCACTCCCAGACAGCTAAATTCTTGCTTGAGAAATTGCTCTTTGCTAAGTAGTGTATTTCCCTCTTATTATAAGCCAGACTCATTTAGCTGAGAAATCTTTGTGATAATGGTTCATATATTGGCTCCTGGCTGTCAGTCTGAGAAATCTTTGTGATAATGGTTCATATATTGGCTCCTGGCTGTCAGTCTGAGAAATCCTTGTGATAATGGTTCATATATTGGCTCCTGGCTGTCAGTCTGAGAAATCCTTGTGATAATGGTTCATATATTGGCTCCTGGCTGTCAGTCTGAGAAATCCTTGTGATAATGGTTCATATATTGGCTCCTGGCTGTCAGTCTGAGAAATCCTTGTGATAATGGTTCATATATTGGCTCCTGGCTGTCAGTCTGTATGTCTGTCCGTGCGACAGCTGACGTTGCGCAGCAGCAAAGATGTGAAAACACTGGTGCGTCTGTTTGCTGTTGCTAGCATGAGTTTCTGAATGAAATAGGAATTCTATTGTGATTTTCATTTAGCAAGGGATTGGGAATATTTTCCTCTTGCTAAGACTCTTCACTCACGATTAATGCTAGTGTCCACATGCTTCTGTGATTAGTGCTAGTGTCCACATGCTTCTGTGATTAGTGCTAGTGTCCACATGCTTCTGTGATTAGTGCTAGTGTCCACATGCTTCTGTGATTAGTGCTAGTGTCCACATGCTTCTGTGATTAGTGCTAGTGTCCACATGCTTCTGTGATTAGTGCTAGTGTCCACATGCTTCTGTGATTAGTGCTAGTGTCCACATGCTTCTGTGATTAGTGCCAGTGAATGATAATCACGAAAGCCAGCTACTGGTAAATTAAAATATAGTGAACAAAAATATAAATGCAACATGCAACAATTTTAAAGATTTTGAGTTAGAGTTCATATAAGGAAATCAGTCAATTAAAATAAATTCATTCTTCCCTAATCTATGGATTTCACATGACTGGGCAGGGGCGCAGCCATGGGTGTGCCTGGGAGGGCATAGGTCCACCTACTTGGGAGCCAGGCCAACCCACTGGAGAGCTAGGCCCAGCCAATCAGAATGAGTTTTTCACCACAAAAAGTCTCATGATGTTGCGCCTCTGGGTTTAGAATTTTTCTACAATATGTGACCTGTCACCCCGAACAAAAAAATAATAATGTGAACAAAAAGACAGAACTGACACTTACTGAGTCTGGCTTCAAGCCAGGACAAGCAGTGTTGGTTTTAATGTGATTGTTCACATTGTTGTGAGAGCTCATCTTACATATGTCTGTGGTCTCTGTGTGATGACAACCATTCAGACCACAGCGTTCTTCAAATACTACAGACCAAACCATGAGAAGGCCCTCCGAGAAGCTAGTAGGAACAACACCACGTGGACTGCTTGGAGAGACAGCTTGGAGAGACAGCATGGTGAGACAGCATGGAGAGACAGCATGGAGAGACAGCTTGGAGAGACAGCTTGGAGAGACAGCTTGGAGAGACAGATTGGAGAGACAGCTTGGAGAGACAGCTTGGAGAGACAGCATGGAGAGACAGCATGGAGAGACAGCATGGAGAAACAGCATGGAGAGACAGCTTGGAGAGACAGCATGGAGAGACAACTTGGAGAGACAGCATGGAGAGACAGCATGGAGAGACAGCATGGAGAGACAGCATGGAGAGACAGCTTGGAGAGACAGCATGGAGAGACAGCATGGAGAGACAGCATGGAGAGACAGCTTGGAGAGACAGCATGGAGAGACAGCTTGGAGAGACAGCATGGAGAGACAGCATGGAGAGACAGCTTGGAGAGACAGCATGGAGAGACAGCTTGGAGAGACAATTTCCAGAAAGGAGGATTGAACAATGTCAGGGATTTCATCGACTCTCTCGATGTGTTTGAGACATTGTTTGGGAAAAGTACATTCTAAATTATGTTATTGAAGCTGCCTCAGAGAACATGGTCCATCCACCATAGGAGTGTCTCCATCTCTAACATAATGTTTAGTCCATCCACCATAGGAGTGTCTCCATCTCTAACATAATGTTTAGTCCATCCACCATAGGAGTGTCTCCATCTCTAACATAATGTTTAGTCCATCCACCATAGGAGTGTCTCCATCTCTAACATAATGTTTAGTCCATCCACCATAGGAGTGTCTCCATCTCTAACATAATGTGTGTGTGTGTGTGTGTGTGTGTGTGTGTGTGTGTGTGTGTGTGTGTGTGTGTGTGTGTGTGTGTGTGTGTGTGTGTGTGTGTGTGTGTGTATGTGTGTGTGTGTGTGTGTGTGTGTGTGTGTGTGTGTGTGTGTGTGTGTGTGTGTGTGTGTGTGTGTGTGTGTGTGTGTGTGTGTGCTTTAGGCGTGTGTGTGGATGCGTGAGTGGGGGCGGGCTGTTTGTAAAGGGTTGTCTCCAGAGGCTCTGAATTACGGCCTGTTGAAAGAAACCTATTTTTGGCAGTGTCTCCTCCACTCTGTTCTCTCTCCTCCACTCTGTTCCCTCTCTCCATCTCTCTAATCATGTTTTTGGACAGTCTTATCAGAGCAGCACCACTGCCGAGAGCAGAAAACCATCAGGGAAACCTTTTCTGGCTTCCTCTGGCTCTCCTCTTGTCTTTCTCTGGCTTTCCTCCTGTCTTCCTCTACGAGAGAGGAATGGTTTCCCGTTCTGTTCTGGCGTCTCAGGGCCCAATGGTAGCAATGAAATTAAGATGTCCCATTAGGTGATTTCCATGGTTGTCAGTGAAGTCAAGTTAGGGCGCTCACTACATCGTTGATTCAAGGGGAAGACTTGTCCCTGACAGAAAAGGAGGTGTAAGAAGTTCACCCCTGACAGCAAAGCCAAGGAGCAGGTCACAGAACACAGGACGGAGGTGTAGATATGGAGGAGGTGAATAGTCTCTTACTACTGACAGCAAAGCCAAGGAGCAGGTCACAGAACACAGGACGGAGGTGTAGATATGGAGGAGGTGAATAGTCTCTTACTACTGACAGCAAAGCCAAGGAGCAGGTCACAGAACACAGGACGGAGGTGTAGATATGGAGGAGGTGAATAGTCTCTTACTACTGACAGCAAAGCCAAGGAGCAGGTCACAGAACACAGGACGGAGGTGTAGATATGGAGGAGGTGAATAGTCTCTTACTACTGACAGCAAAGCCAAGGAGCAGGTCACAGAACACAGGACGGAGGTGTAGATATGGAGGAGGTGAATAGTCTCTTACTACTGACAGCAAAGCCAAGGAGCAGGTCACAGAACACAGGACGGAGGTGTAGATATGGAGGAGGTGAATAGTCTCTTACTACTGACAGCAAAGC
>CM042381.1:34792659-34805159 GCA_023634145.1 Thymallus thymallus
GGTCTCCACAAAGTTTGCTGCCTCAGTGTTGATGATGGTAATTTGCATATACTCCAGAATGTCATGAAGAGTGATCAGATGAATTGCAATTAATTGCAAAGTCCCTCTTTGCCATTAAAATTAACTTAATCCCCAAAAAACATTTCCACTGCATTTCAGCCCTGCCACAAAAGGACCAGCTGCCATCATGTCAGTGATTGTCTCATTAACACAGGTGAGAGTGTTGACGTGGACAAGGCTGGAGATCACTCTGTCATGCTGATTGAGTCAGAATAACAGACTGGAAGCTTTAAAAGGAGGGTGGTGCTTGAAATCATTGTTCTTCCTCTGTCAACCATGGTTACCTGCAAGGAAACACGTGACGTCATCATTGCTTTGCACAAAAAGGGCTTCACAGGCAGGGATATTGCTGCTGGTAAGATTGCACCTAAATCAACCATTTATCGGATCATCAAGAACTTCAAGGAGATTGTTGTTAAGGCGTCAGGGCGCTCAAGAAAGTCCAGCAAGCGCCAGGACCGTCTACTAAAGTTGATTCAGCTGCAGGATCGGGGCACCACCAGTGCAGAGCTTGCTCAGGAATGGCAGCAGGCAGGTGTGAGTGCATCTGCACGCACAGTGAGGCAAAGACTTTTGGACGATGGCCTGGTGTCAAGAAGGGCAGCAAAGAAACCACTTCTCTCCATGAAAAACATAGAGACAGACTGATATTCTGCAAAAGGTACAGGGATTGGACTGCTGAGGACTGGGGTAGAGTCATTTTCTCTGATGAATCCCCTTTCCCATTGTTTGTGCCATCCGGAAAACACCTTGTCCGGAGAAGACAAGGTGAGCGCTACCATCAGTCCTGTGTCATGCCAACAGTAAAGCATCCTCAGACCATTCATGTGTGGGGTTGCTTCTCAGCCAAGGGAGTGGGCTCACTCACAATTTTGCCTAAGAACACAGCCATGAATAAAGAATGGTACCAACACATCCTCCGAGAGCAACTTCTCCCAACCATCCAAGAACAGTTTGGTGACGACCAATGCCTTTTCCAGCATGATGGAGCACCTTGCCATAAGGCAAAAGTGATAACTCAGTGGCTCTGGGAACAAAACATCAACATTTTGGGTCCTTGGCCAGGAAACTCCCCAGACCTTAATCCCATTGAGAACTTGTGGTCGATCCTCAAGAGGCGGGTGGACAAACAAAAACCCACAACTTCTGACAAACTAACCAAGCTATGTGTTGTCCTCACATTCTGTTGGATCAATGACTGTGTCAAACAGGCTGACCACGCTGCTCGTTGTTCCTGCTCCTGCTCTCTGTCTCTCCCTAACTTGTTTCAATGTAGCAACTGTTTGCTTGTAGAGGACTAGTAGCAAACTTCCACAAGCTCCTGGGGATCCACGCCCACCTACTTTCTCTTTGTCTTCTACTCCAGTAGCTGGACGCCGCTCTGGCCTGGTGGGTGTGTCGCCGCCTTGTCATCTCTCTACAGCCAACTGGCTGGTGCTCTGCAGTGATCCCTCCCCGAAGGGGTCTTCCCCTTTCCTGGAGAATGGAATTAGTAGGTTGCTTCTGGATGACTTAGTGGATGTTCCTATTCATGACCCTACCAACCAGCCATGGAGTCACGTCACTCACTGTGGAAGTTGAAAGCAGCGGCCTTAGCCAATAGAGGCCTCCTTGGTGGTGGGAAGCCTGGACCAGATACAGACTAGAGACAATAGATAGATAGATAGATAGATAGATAGATAGATAGATAGATAGATAGATAGATAGATAGATAGATAGATAGATAGATAGATAGATAGATAGATAGATAGATAGATAGATAGATAGATAGATAGATAGATAGATAGATAGATAGATAGATAGATAGATAGATAGATAGATAGATAGATAGATAGATAGATAGATAGATAGATAGATAGATAGATAGATAGATAGATAGATAGATAGATAGATAGATAGATAGATAGATAGATAGATAGATAGATAGATAGATAGATAGATAGATAGATAGGTACTTTATTGATCCCCCGGGGGGGAAATTTCATTGTCAAGCAGCTACAACAAAACACAGGGCAGGTGCAAAATGCCACAACGAAAAAACACAAAAGACAGATACACGGTACATGATACATAGAGCGGCAGTATGAAAAAGTATAGAAATACAGGATATCTGGAGTGCAAAAAAAGCTATAAAAAGACATTGCATAGTATGGGTGGTTGGCTGAATATGTACACTATACATTGGTGGATGTTGGATGGTTAACTATACTATACAGGTCGATGGCAGAGAAATACTTCAATAGCTAAAAATGCGTATGATATGAGTGAGGGTAATAATAGTTTACTTAATAGACAGACTGGTTAAATGTACAGGTAAGTGAAAATTTTGCATGGTTAAATTAGCTGTACAGTTAGGTATACAGTTATATTTACAGATAAGTGAATACTTGCATGTTTACACAAACTGTACAGGTAAATGACAGGAAGAGATACTTTAATAGCTAAATGTGTGTATGATATCATTTGGGGTAATAATAGTAATTCCCTTAAAAATACAGTCCTTAGTGCGCAGGGTTTAATTACAGACAACTGCACTTATTGCACATTCGATATACTAAAAGCAATGAGAAAAGGTGCAACTGGCAGGATACTAATATGCATTCCTGAGTGAATGCCTACGTCCAATAATTACTTACAATATTGCATGTGATATAATATAACAACTGTACATGAGTATGTATATACAGACCTGTATGAATAAATAGGTCCTGAGTGGATGAGTGCTGACGGACCAGAGTTACTCACGGATGGATGCATAATTGTTAAACTAGGTCCTAGCACCCCAACAGTTCCAGATCTATGTTGCCGACGGCACGGCACCCCGGTGAGGCATTATACAGTCTCATAGCCGCCGGCAGGAAGGACCTCCTGTAGCGCTCTCTGGCACACCGTGGTGGGATCAGTCTGTGACTGAAAGTGCTCCTCTGCGTCATAACCATAGCGTGCAGAGGGTGGGTGACATTGTCCATGATGGCCAGCAGTTTGGCCAGGATCCGTCTCTCCGCCACCTCCTCTAGAGTGTCAAGGCTCATCCCCAGGACAGAGCTAGCCTTCCTGATCAGCTTATTTACCCGAGAAGCATCACTGGCTTTGATGTTTGCTCCCCAGCACACCACTGCAAAAAAGATGGCACTGGCCACCACAGACTGGTAGAAGGTATGCAGTAGTTTACTGCACACGTTGAAGGACCTGAGCCTCCTCAGAAAGTAGAGTCGGCTCTGGCCCTTTTGGTACAGGGCCCCGGTGTTACCAGCCCATTCCAGTCTGTTGTCCATATGGACACCCAGGAACTTGTATGACTCAACCATTTCCACATCCATCCCCTTTATAGGGACTGCAGTCAGTTGTGCCTTGGTTCTCCTGAAGTCCACCACCATCTCCTTAGTTTTGCTGATGTTGAGCTGAAGGTGGTTCTGCTCACACCACAACACAAAGTCACTGATTGTGCTCCTGTACTCCTCCTCCTGCCCACCCCTGATGCACCCTACAATAGCAGAGTCATCCGAGAACTTCTGTAGGTGGCATGTTTCAGAGTTATATCTGAAGTCTGAGGTGTAGAGGGTGAACAGGAAGGGGGACAGGACCGTACCCTGGGGGGCCCCTGTGTTGCTAACTGCCCGTTCTGACACACAGCTCTGTAGTCGCACAAATTGTGGCCTACCGGTCAGGTAGTCCGTGACCCAGGAGACTAAGGGTGCTTCCACTTTCATCCTCCTCATCTTCTCACCCAGTAGCAGGGGCTGAATGGTATTGAAGGCACTGGAGAAGTCAAAAAACATGACCCTCACAGTGCAACCTGCATTGTCCAGGTGAGAGTAGGCCCTCTGCAGAAGGTAGATGATTGCATCATCCACCCCGATGTTGCGCTGGTATGCAAACTGCAGGGGGTCCATTGATGAACACACCAGGGTTCTGAGGTGAGCGAGGACTAACCTTTCCAGGGTCTTCATGATGTGGGATGTTAGCGCTACAGGTCTGAAGTCATTCAGGACAGTGGGGTGTGCCTTCTTGGGCACTGGGATGGTAAGGTAAAGGTAAATATACAGGTACAGGTAAATATACAGTTACATTTACAGGTAAGTGTCTAATAGCCGCCGGCAGGAAGGACCTCCTGTAGCGCTCTCTGGCACACCGTGGTGGGATCAGTCTGTGACTGAAGGTGCTCCTCTGCGTCATAACCATGGCATGCAGAGGGTGGGTGACGTTGTCCATGATGGCCAGCAGTTGGGCCAGGATCCGTCTCTCAGCTTATTTACCTGAGAAGCATCACTGGCTTTTATGTTGGCTCCCCAGCACACCACTGCAAAAAGAAGAAGGTATGCAGTAGTTTACTGCACACGTTGAAGGACCTGAGCCTCCTCAGAAAGTAGAGTCGGCTCTGGCCAAGACAGACAGACAGACAGACAGACAGACAGACAGGCAGGCAGGCAGGCAGGCAGGCAGACAGACAGACAGACAGACAGACAGACAGACAGACAGACAGACAGACAGACAGACAGACAGACAGACAGACAGACAGAGTGTAGTCACAGTGCACCCTGCATACTACAGGGTGTAGTCACAGTGCACCCTGCATACTACAGGGTGTAGTCACAGTGCACACTGCATACTCCATAGTTTCGGGTGCATTAGGAAGAAGGAAACAGATGCTGGACAGCTAGAAGGTGGGAGGAGGAGAAGTCAGACTAAAAACATTATAGTAGGGAGAAGTGGTTGACCTTTACACTACACACACACACACACACACACACACACACACACACACACACACACACACACACACACACACACACACACACACACACAGGGCCCCATGACCAAGAGTCAATGTGACAGGAAGAGCCAGAGCAGACCCTAAAATAATGCTTCGACTCTGCCAACACCCAGGCCATGGGCAGCTACAATCTGGCATCTGTTCACTCTAAAAACCAACTGGCAAAGAGCTGCAGTCAATCTTCTAGGCTTCAGTTAGTCTCTCACTGAGGCCTGCTGGAGAGATGGTGCAGGAGTTCTTTACCATTTCAAAACAGACACCCCATGAAGTGGATGGAAAAGAGGAGTCATAGTTTCTCCTAATGGTTCAACTGTAAGAGGCAGACTGCATGTGTGGTATCCAAGAAAACTACAAGAAACAGGGCTATATTAAAGATCAAGTGTAACCGGTGTCAAAACGGCTAGCTAGTTAGCGGTGCGCACTAGTAGCGTTTCAATCAGTTACGTCACTCGCTTTGAGACCTTTAAGTAGTTGTTTCCCTTGCTCTGCAAGGGCCACGGCTTTTGTGGAGTGATGGGTAACAATTCTTTGAGGGTGACTGTTGTCAATGTGTGCCAAGGGTCCCTGGTTTAAACCCAGGTAGGAGCTAGGAGAGGAACGGAAGCAAAACTGTTGCCAAGGGAAACAACTACTTCAAGGTCTCAGAGTGAGCAACGTAACTGATTGAAACGCTACTAGCGCGCACCGCTAACTAGCTAGCCGTTTGACGGAAATGGAGTAGGTCAAAAGGGGGGTGAGTGTAACCGGTGTGAAACGGCTAGCTAGTTAGCGGTGCGCGCTAGTAGCGTTACAATCAGTGCTTTGAGGGTGACTGTTGTCAATGTGTGCAAAGGGTCCCTGGTTCGAGCCCAGGTAGAGGCTAGGAGAGGGACGGAGAGGAACGGAAGTAACACTGTTACACAAGGACCATATTGAAAGAAACAGGGATATATTAACAATCAAGGACCATATTGAAAGAAACAGGGATATATTAACAATCAAGGACCATATTGAAAGAAACAGGGATATATTAACAATCAAGGACCATATTGAAAGAAACAGGGATATATTAACAATCAAGGACCATATTGGAAAGAAATGTTTCATTTATGATGTCACGTGATATTCTCTAGGGATCCAATGTACATCTTGTTGGACATTTGTTTTTAACCAAATCAATTCAAATCAATTCAATATATTCATCCCTCTATGGTCTGATCTCTGTTCTCCATACCTTCCTAAAGGTTGTTATACGTCTTGTATGAGTGGTGACAGCCCATCCAGGGATCTCTAGCTCCCTCTATGGTCTGATCTCTGTTCTCCATACCTTCCTAAAGGTTGTTATACGTCTTGTATGAGTGGTGACAGCCCATCCAGGGATCTCTAGCTCCCTCTATGGTCTGATCTCTGTTCTCCATACCTGCCTAAAGGTTGTTATACGTCTTGTATGAGTGGTGACAGCCCATCCAGGGATCTCTAGCTCCCTCTATGGTCTGATCTCTGTTCTCCATACCTTCCTAAAGGTTGTTATACGTCTTGTATGAGTGGTGACAGCCCATCCAGGGATCTCTAGCTCCCTCTATGGCCTGATCTCTGTTCTCCATACCTGCCAAAAGGTTGTTATATCTAGAAATATAATGTATAGATATACTTCCACCATACCAACACCAGCTCCTCCATCTGACTGTATTGAAGAGCTGCACGAAAACGTTCTCCTCCTATCATCAGTTTCAAAGGTCAAATCTACCACGGAACAAAGCACTATAGCAGTGCTACTGGTCAGGCCTAAGACAGGATCAGTTGAAACAGATATCAGGGCTAAGACAGGATCAGTTGAAACAGATATCAGGGCTAAGACAGCATCAGTTGAAACAGATATCAGGGCTAAGACAGGATCAGTTGAAACAGATATCAGGGCTAAGACAGGATCAGTTGAAACAGATATCAGGGCTAAGACAGGATCAGTTGAAACAGATATCAGGGCTAAGACAGAATCAGTTCAAACAGATATCAGGGCTAAGACAGGATCAGTTGAAACAGATATCAGGGCTAAGACAGGATCAGTTGAAACAGATATCAGGGCTAAGACAGGATCAGTTGAAACAGATATCAGGGCTAAGACAGGATCAGTTGAAACAGGTATCAGGGCTAAGACAGGATCAGTTGAAACAGATATCAGGGCTAAGACAGGATCAGTTGAAACAGATATCAGGGCTAAGACAGGATCAGTTGAAACAGATATCAGGGCTAAGACAGGATCAGTTGAAACAGATATCAGGGCTAAGACAGGATCAGTTCAAACAGATATCAGGGCTAAGACAGGATCAGTTCAAACAGATATCAGGGCTAAGACAGGATCAGTTGAAACAGATAACAGGGCTAAGACAGGATCAGTTGAAACAGATATCAGGGCTAAGACAGGATCAGTTGAAACAGATATCAGGGCTAAGACAGGATCAGTTGAAACAGATAACAGGGCTAAGACAGGATCAGTTGAAACAGATATCAGGGCTAAGACAGGATCAGTTGAAACAGATATCAGGGCTAAGACAGGATCAGTTGAAACAGATAGCACAGCTCTTATACAGTACAATGATCACATTGATTAGGGATCTGTCTAGAAGACAGATAAACAGCAACATCAACTCAATCATTTGATCATAAGATTTAGCCAGTCATGTTGTCTCAGTATCTAGATAGAAAGCAGAAACCCAATCCAAGCCAACTCTGCAGAGATCTGGCAGGACACTTAAAGTTAGCAGTTGCCTCACTGTATGTGAATAGGTTGTAAACTGAATGTCTAACTGACTGGCTGGCTGGCTGGCTGACTAGCTGACTGGCTGGCTGACTGGCTGTGTTGAGGTCAGGGTTAGCTCAGTCATGCAGGATGTGGGCATGGCACTGGGCTGGGCAGGGTGGGGTGGGCAGAGCTGGGCAGAGAGAGGCCAGAATGCAAGGCCATGTCACACTCTTACGTTGTGCAGGTCAGGGTTAGCTCTACTGTCCTATGGTTGGCTGCAGGAGGTGGGTATGGCAGCATGTTGGGTTGGGCAGAGCAGAGAGAGGCCAGCATGCAAGGCCATGTGTTTGGCTCTGACTGCCCAGCAGGATTGCTGCAGGGGGGATTGTGATTTGGAGGCCCTTGTCAAAGCGAGGGGAGAGGAAAGCTCATGATCAACTGATTGGAATAAAGTAGGCTAATGCAAATTAAGGCATGTATCAAATTCTTGCTTATACTGAAACTCCCAAAGTCATATAACGGTTCTACTTATTTAAAGCAATAGTCATGTGTGGTCACCTCAATGATTTCCACCGTTATGATTGGGACAGTGCCATCACGCTGCTTTGACTGAATCTCTGTCTGGATATCTGGTAACAGTTAGACTGAATCTCTGTCTGGATGTCTGGTAACAGTTAGACTGAATCTCTGTCTGGATGTCTGGTAACAGTTAGACTGAATCTCTGTCTGGATGTCTGGTAACAGTTAGACTGAATCTCTGTCTGGATGTCTGGTAACAGTTAGACTGAATCTCTGTCTGGATGTCTGGTAACAGTTAGACTGACTCTCTGTCTGGATGTCTGGTAACAGTTAGACTGACTCTCTGTCTGGATGTCTGGTAACAGTTAGACTGAATCTCTGTCTGGATGTCTGGTAACAGTTAGACTGAATCTCTGTCTGGATGTCTGGTAACAGTTAGACTGTGGAGATGTTAGCTAAATTGAGCTGTGCTCATGATCATCTGTATTCTAGTTTGCTCGTATATTACTGATCAGAACATGTTGCCAGCATGTTATGGAGCTTAACAAGTGGATTTTGCTCTTCGGTGGCGTAGTAGCCGGTCCTCCTCCCGACCACGGCTGGGACTTGGCTGATAAACACCAATCAATGTGATTTTGTTTGACTGAATCTCCGTCTGTACTGTATATTTGGTTAATTGATGTCTGGCTGGGCAAGTAGAGGTGGTAGTTCATGGATTCTGTTGTTCATCCATCACTGATCAGAAACATGCTATAATGGAAACTAAATAAAGAGTTTTGTGTATCTATTGACTGACGTAGTAGCCTTATATAATCTATCTACAATGGAGCTGTGAGACAGGTCCTGTTTGATGTGTCTTAACAGTCTACTTCAATATAATCAATCATTTATTCACGTCATCACACGGCATACGAGTCATTCATGCCTTTAAATATACGGCTATTATGAGAAAAACGTAGATTATATTACCATTGATATGAATATATGTATATGTATGGAAATCAACCATTAATCTATTCTGAATCACCTTTGCTGGAGGTTCACACGCCTCTTCTGCCTAATGGTACGTCCACCACTGACTGGCAGCTTGGCTCTGACAGCTGTATGTCTGACTGACTGTCTGGACATCAGGGTCAGCTCTGCAGTTCTACGGTTGGCTGCAGAATGTGGGCAGGGCAGTGGGCTGGACAGGGTGGGGTGGGCATAGAGAGGGTAAGGCCATGTGCTTGGCTCTTGGTTCTGTGTGATAGGTGGCAGCTTGGGTCTGACGGTTGCCAGGCAGCAGAGAGCACTAAAGGTGCTGTGTCAGTCATACAGTACAACCACAGGAGAGGAGGAGGCTGTTAACCTTTGGAGTACAAAGGCCTTTCTCTCGCCACTTTCTATCTCACCCCCCATCTCTCTCTCTCTCTATCTCTCTCTCTCTCTGTCTGTCTCTGTCTCTCTGTCTCTCTCTCTCTCTGTCTGTCTCTCTCTTTGTCTCAATTCAATTTCAATTTCAATTTAATGGCTTTATTGGCATAGAAACATATGTTAACGTTGCCAAAGCAAGTGAAGTAGATAGTAAACAAAAGTGAAACATTAACAGTAAACATTACACTCAGAAGTTCCAAAAGAAAAAATACATTTCAAATGTCATATTATGTCTATATACAGTGTTGTAACAATGTGCAAATCAAGAAATCAAGGTTAGCTCTGCTGTTCTTCGGTTGGCTGCAGAATGTGGGCAGGGCAGGGAGTTGAACAGGGTGGGGTGGGCATAGAGAGGGCAAGGCCAATTCAATTCATTTCAAGGGGCTTTATTGGCATGGGAAACATATGTTAACATTGCAAAAGCAAGTCTCTCTCTCTCTCTCAACCTTTCTCTCTCTCCTCTCTCTCCCTTTCTCTCTCTCTCCCTTTCTCCTCTCTCTCTCCCTTTCTCTGTCTCTCTCTCTCTCTCTCCCTTTCTCTGTCTGTCTCTCAATTCAATTCAATTCAATTCAATTCAAGGGGCTTTATTGGCATGGGAAACATATGTTAACATTGCCAAAGCAAGTCTCCCTCTCTCTCTCTCTCTCCCTCCCTCCCCCCAGGCTAAACTCCATCTCTCTCTCTCCTCCCCCCAGGCTAAACTCCAACTCTCTCTCTCTCTCTCCCTCCTCCCCTCAGGCTAAACCCCATTTCTCTCTCTCTCCATCCTCCCCCAGGCTAAACTCCATCTGTGTGTCCCCACCCTCTTAGTGGAGCTCTGTGTCCCCACCCTCTCAGTGGAGCTCTGTGTGTCCCCCCACCCTCTCAGTGGAGCTCTGTGTCCCCCCACCCTCTCAGTGGAGCTCTGTGTCCCCCCACCATCTCAGTGGAGCTCTGTGTCCCCACCATCTCAGTGGAGCTCTGTGTCCCCACCATCTCAGTGGAGCTCTGTGTCCCCACCATCTCAGTGGAGCTCTGTGTCCCCACCATCTCAGTGGAGCTCTGTGTCCCCACCATCTCAGTGGAGCTCTGTGTCCCCACCATCTCAGTGGAGCTCTGTGTCCCCACCCTGTCAGTGGAGCTCTGTATCCCCACCCTGTCAGTGGAGCTCTGTGTGTCCCCCCACCCTCTCAGTGGAGCTCTGTGTCCCCACCCTGTCAGTGGAGCTCTGTGTCCCCACCCTCTCAGTGGAGCTCTGTGTCCCCACCCTCTCAGTGGAGCTCTGTGTGTCCCCACCCTCACAGTGGAGCTCTGTGTGTCCCCCCCCTCACAGTGGAGCTCTGTGTGTCCCCAATGGTAGCGTTTTCCTCAAATTTGCTTTGTTAAAATCCCCAGCTACAATAAATGCGGCCTCAGGATATGTGGTTTCCAGTTTGCATAAAGTCCAGTGTAGTTCTTTGAGGACCATCGTGGTATCAGCTTGAGGGGGAATATACACAGCTGTGACTATAACCAGAGATAATTATCTTGGGAGGAAATACGTATGGCATTTGATTGTGAGGTATTCTAGGTTGGGTGAACAAAAGGACTTGAGGTTCTGTATATTACCACAATCACACCATGAGTAGTTAATCATGAAACAAACACCCCCGCCCTTCTTCTTCCCGGGGAGTTCTTTATTCCTGTCTGCGTGATGTACTGAGAAGCCAGCTGGCTGAATGGACGGGGACAGTATATTCCGTGAAACAGAGTATGTTATATTCCCTGATGCCTCTCTGGAAGGAGATCCTCGCCCTGAGCTTGTCTACTTTATTATCCA
The DNA here is from genome assembly GCA_023634145.1 of Thymallus thymallus. Taxonomy (NCBI): domain Eukaryota; kingdom Metazoa; phylum Chordata; class Actinopteri; order Salmoniformes; family Salmonidae; genus Thymallus; species Thymallus thymallus. Next base: position 34,803,943 of record CM042381.1, read on the forward strand.
GAGACTGAACATTAGAGAGTAATATACTCTGAAGCGGTGGATGGTGTTCCCGCCTCCTGAGTTGGACTAGAAGTCCACCCCGAATACCTCTTCTCCGCCGGCGGCATTTTGGATCAGCCTCTGGAATCAGTTCAATTGCCCTGGTGGGTATGAACAAAGGATCCAATTCGGGAAAGTCGTATTTCTGGTCGTAACGCTGCTCTGATATACAAAATGTATTTCCGGCTGTATGTAATAACAGATGTTTTCTGGGCTAATAATGTAAGAAATAACACAAAAAAACAAAATACTGCAAAATTGCTTAGGAACTAGAAGCAGCCATATCTGTCAGCAACATTTTCCACTCTGACTCTAGACACCTGATGCCTGACTCTAGACACCTGATGCCTGACTCTAGACACCTGATGCCTGACTCTAGACACATGATGCCTGACTCTAGACACCTGATGCCTGACTCTAGACACATGATGCCTGACTCTAGACACCTGATGCCTGACTCTAGACACCTGATGCCTGACTCTAGACACATGATGCCTGACTCTAGACACATGATGTCTGACTCTAGACACCTGATGCCTGACTCTAGACACCTGATGCCTGACTCTAGACACCTGATGCCTGACTCTAGACACATGATGCCTGACTCTAGACACCTGATGCCTGACTCTAGACACCTGATGCCTGACTCGAGACACCTGATGCCTGACTCTAGACACCTGATATCTGACTCTAGACACCTTCCCAGATCGCGATCAGGGTGGGCGTACCAGCTTCCTGACCAATGGGCTGTAAACCCTTCTCCCTCCCTCCTCTATGGACTCGGCGAAGGTCGAGAGTCAAGCTGCACTGCTTCTTGACACAATGCTTGCTTAACCCGGAAGCCAGCCGCACCAATGTGTCGGAGGAAACACTTAAGAACTGATGACCGAAGTCAGCTTGCAGGAGCCCAGCCCGCCACAAGGAGTAGCTAGAGCACGATGAGACAATAAAGTACCTATCTATTTATCTATCTATCTATCAAACCCTTCCCTAACCCGGATGACGATGGGCCAATTGTGCACTGGCACATGGGTCACCCGGTAACAGCCGTCTGTGACACAGCCTGGGATCGAACCCTGGGCTGCAGTTGCGCCTTAGCACTCATTGTTGAATTTGCGATTTCCAACTTGTGTAATGTTTATGTCTAATGGCCGATGAGCACTGTTATGTTTTATCTG
>CM042381.1:34810159-34832659 GCA_023634145.1 Thymallus thymallus
CAACCTTTTAGGACATAGTAGCCATGTTGTTATACTCCCCAACTCAACTCCAACATAATACAACCTTTTAGGACATAGTATCCATGTTGTTATACTCCCCAACTCAACTCCAACATAATACAACCTTTTAGGACATAGTAGCCATGTTGTTATACACCCCAACTCAACTCCAACATAATACAACCTTTTAGGACATAGTAGCCATGTTGTTATACTCCCCAACTCAACTCCAACATAATACAACCTTTTAGGACATAGTAGCCATGTTGTTATATTCCCCAACTCAACTCCAACATAATACAACCTTTTAGGACATAGTATCCATGTTGTTATACTCCCCAACTCAACTCCAACATAATACAACCTTTTAGGACATAGTAGCCATGTTGTTATACTCCCCAACTCAACTCCAACATAATACAACCTTTTAGGACATAGTAGCCATGTTGTTATACTCCCCAACTCAACTCCAACATAATACAACCTTTTAGGACATAGTAGCCATGTTGTTATACTCCCCAACTCAACTCCAACATAATACAACCTTTTAGGACATAGTATCCATGTTGTTATACTCCCCAACTCAACTCCAACATAATACAACCTTTTAGGACATAGTATCCATGTTGTTATACTCCCCAACTCAACTCCAACATAATACAACCTTTTAGGACATAGTATCCATGTTGTTATACTCCCCAACTCAACTCCAACATAATACAACCTTTTAGGACATAGTATCCATGTTGTTATACTCCCCAACTCAACTCCAACATAATACAACCTTTTAGGACATAGTATCCATGTTGTTATACTCCCCAACTCAACTCCAACATAATACAACCTTTTAGGACATAGTATCCATGTTGTTATACTCCCCAACTCAACTCCAACATAATACAACCTTTTAGGACATAGTAGCCATGTTGTTATACTCCCCAACTCAACTCCAACATAATACAACCTTTTAGGAGATAGTAGCCATGTTGTTATACTCCCCAACTCAACTCCAACATAATACAACCTTTTAGGACATAGTAGCCATGTTGTTATACTCCCCAACTCAACTCCAACATAATACAACCTTTTAGGACATAGTAGCCATGTTGTTATACTCCCCAACTCAACTCCAACATAATACAACCTTTTAGGACATAGTATCCATGTTGTTATACTCCCCAACTCAACTCCAACATAATACAACCTTTTAGGACATAGTAGCCATGTTGTTATACTCCCCAACTCAACTCCAACATAATACAACCTTTTAGGACATAGTAGCCATGTTGTTATACTCCCCAACTCAACTCCAACATAATACAACCTTTTAGGACATAGTAGCCATGTTGTTATACTCCCCAACTCAACTCCAACATAATACAACCTTTTAGGACATAGTAGCCATGTTGTTATACTCCCCAACTCAACTCCAACATAATACAACCTTTTAGGACATAGTAGCCATGTTGTTATACTCCCCAACTCAACTCCAACATAATACAACCTTTTAGGACATAGTAGCCATGTTGTTATACTCCCCAACTCAACTCCAACATAATACAACCTTTTAGGACATAGCAGCCATGTTGTTATACTCCCCAACTCAACTCCAACATAATACAACCTTTTAGGACATAGTAGCCATGTTGTTATACTCCCCAACTCAACTCCAACATAATACAACCTTTTAGGACATAGTAGCCATGTTGTTATACTCCCCAACTCAACTCCAACATAATACAACCTTTTAGGACATAGTATCCATGTTGTTATACTCCCCAACTCAACTCCAACATAATACAACCTTTTAGGACATAGTAGCCATGTTGTTATACTCCCCAACTCAACTCCAACATAATACAACCTTTTAGGACATAGTAGCCATGTTGTTATACTCCCCAACTCAACTCCAACATAATACAACCTTTTAGGACATAGTAGCCATGTTGTTATATTCCCCAACTCAACTCCAACATAATACAACCTTTTAGGACATAGTAGCCATGTTGTTATACTCCCCAACTCAACTCCAACATAATACAACCTTTTAGGACATAGTAGCCATGTTGTTATACTCCCCAACTCAACTCCAACATAATACAACCTTTTAGGACATAGTATCCATGTTGTTATACTCCCCAACTCAACTCCAACATAATACAACCTTTTAGGACATAGTAGCCATGTTGTTATACTCCCCAACTCAACTCCAACATAATACAACCTTTTAGGACATAGTAGCCATGTTGTTATACTCCCCAACTCAACTCCAACATAATACAACCTTTTAGGACATAGTATCCATGTTGTTATACTCCCCAACTCAACTCCAACATAATACAACCTTTTAGGACATAGTAGCCATGTTGTTATACTCCCCAACTCAACTCCAACATAATACAACCTTTTAGGACATAGTAGCCATGTTGTTATACTCCCCAACTCAACTCCAACATAATACAACCTTTTAGGACATAGTAGCCATGTTGTTATACTCCCCAACTCAACTCCAACATAATACAACCTTTTAGGACATAGTAGCCATGTTGTTATACTCCCCAACTCAACTCCAACATAATACAACCTTTTAGGACATAGTAGCCATGTTGTTATACTCCCCAACTCAACTCCAACATAATACAACCTTTTAGGACATAGTAGCCATGTTGTTATACTCCCCAACTCAACTCCAACATAATACAACCTTTTAGGACATAGTAGCCATGTTGTTATACTCCCCAACTCAACTCCAACATAATACAACCTTTTAGGACATAGTAGCCATGTTGTTATACTCCCCAACTCAACTCCAACATAATACAACCTTTTAGGACATAGTAGCCATGTTGTTATACTCCCCAACTCAACTCCAACATAATACAACCTTTTAGGACATAGTATCCATGTTGTTATACTCCCCAACTCAACTCCAACATAATACAACCTTTTAGGACATAGTAGCCATGTTGTTATACTCCCCAACTCAACTCCAACATAATACAACCTTTTAGGACATAGTAGCCATGTTGTTATACTCCCCAATTCCACTCCAACATAATACAACCTTTTAGGACATAGTAGCCATGTTGTTATACTCCCCAATTCCACTCCAACATAATACAACCTTTTAGGACATAGTAGCCATGTTGTTATACTCCCCAATTCCACTCCAACATAATACAACCTTTTAGGACATAGTAGCCATGTTGTTATACTCCCCAACTCAACTCCAACATAATACAACCTTTTAGGACATAGCAGCCATGTTGTTATACTCCCCAATTCCACTCCAACATAATACAACCTTTTAGGACATAGTATCCATGTTGTTATACTCCCCAACTCAACTCCAACATAATACAACCTTTTAGGACATAGTAGCCATGTTGTTATACTCCCCAACTCAACTCCAACATAATACAACCTTTTAGGACATAGTAGCCATGTTGTTATACTCCCCAACTCAACTCCAACATAATACAACCTTTTAGGACATAGTAGCCATGTTGTTATACTCCCCAATTCCACTCCAACATAATACAACCTTTTAGGACATAGTAGCCATGTTGTTATACTCCCCAATTCCACTCCAACATAATACAACCTTTTAGGACATAGTAGCCATGTTGTTATACTCCCCAATTCCACTCCAACATAATACAACCTTTTAGGACATAGTAGCCATGTTGTTATACTCCCCAACTCAACTCCAACATAATACAACCTTTTAGGACATAGCAGCCATGTTGTTATACTCCCCAATTCCACTCCAACATAATACAACCTTTTAGGACATAGCATCCATGTTGTTATACTCCCCAACTCAACTCCAACATCATACAACCTTTTAGGACATAGTAGCCATGTTGTTATACTCCCCAACTCAACTCCAACATAATACAACCTTTTAGGACATAGTAGCCATGTTGTTATACTCCCCAACTCAACTCCAACATAATACAACCTTTTAGGACATAGTAGCCATGTTGTTATACTCCCCAACTCAACTCCAACATAATACAACCTTTTAGGACATAGTAGCCATGTTGTTATACTCCCCAACTCAACTCCAACATAATACAACCTTTTAGGACATAGTAGCCATGTTGTTATACTCCCCAACTCAACTCCAACATAATACAACCTTTTAGGACATAGTAGCCATGTTGTTATACTCCCCAACTCAACTCCAACATAATACAACCTTTTAGGACATAGTATCCATGTTGTTATACTCCCCAACTCAACTCCAACATAATACAACCTTTTAGGACATAGTAGCCATGTTGTTATACTCCCCAACTCAACTCCAACATAATACAACCTTTTAGGACATAGTAGCCATGTTGTTATACTCCCCAATTCCACTCCAACATAATACAACCTTTTAGGACATAGTAGCCATGTTGTTATACTCCCCAATTCCACTCCAACATAATACAACCTTTTAGGACATAGTAGCCATGTTGTTATACTCCCCAATTCCACTCCAACATAATACAACCTTTTAGGACATAGTAGCCATGTTGTTATACTCCCCAACTCAACTCCAACATAATACAACCTTTTAGGACATAGCAGCCATGTTGTTATACTCCCCAATTCCACTCCAACATAATACAACCTTTTAGGACATAGTATCCATGTTGTTATACTCCCCAACTCAACTCCAACATAATACAACCTTTTAGGACATAGTAGCCATGTTGTTATACTCCCCAACTCAACTCCAACATAATACAACCTTTTAGGACATAGTAGCCATGTTGTTATACTCCCCAACTCAACTCCAACATAATACAACCTTTTAGGACATAGTAGCCATGTTGTTATACTCCCCAATTCCACTCCAACATAATACAACCTTTTAGGACATAGTAGCCATGTTGTTATACTCCCCAATTCCACTCCAACATAATACAACCTTTTAGGACATAGTAGCCATGTTGTTATACTCCCCAATTCCACTCCAACATAATACAACCTTTTAGGACATAGTAGCCATGTTGTTATACTCCCCAACTCAACTCCAACATAATACAACCTTTTAGGACATAGCAGCCATGTTGTTATACTCCCCAATTCCACTCCAACATAATACAACCTTTTAGGACATAGCATCCATGTTGTTATACTCCCCAACTCAACTCCAACATAATACAACCTTTTAGGACATAGTAGCCATGTTGTTATACTCCCCAACTCAACTCCAACATAATACAACCTTTTAGGACATAGTAGCCATGTTGTTATACTCCCCAACTCAACTCCAACATAATACAACCTTTTAGGACATAGTAGCCATGTTGTTATACTCCCCAACTCAACTCCAACATAATACAACCTTTTAGGACATAGTAGCCATGTTGTTATACTCCCCAACTCAACTCCAACATAATACAACCTTTTAGGACATAGTAGCCATGTTGTTATACTCCCCAACTCAACTCCAACATAATACAACCTTTTGGACGTAGTAGCCATGGTGTTATACTCCCCACCCGGCTGGCCAGTGGCCAAAACCATCCCTGACTAGAACAGACACTCACCCGGCTGGCCAGTGGCCAAAACCATCCCTGACTAGAACAGACACTCACCCGGCTGGCCAGTGGCCAAACCCATCCCTGACTAGAACAGACACTCACCCGGCTGGCCAGTGGCCAAAACCATCCCTGACTAGAACAGACACTCACCCGGCTGGCCAGTGGCCAAACCCATCCCTGACTAGAACAGACACTCACCCGGCTGGCCAGTGGCCAAACCCATCCCTGACTAGAACAGACACTCACCACAACACAGAGCCTCTACCTGAGGTGTTATTGTGACCAAACACTCATTAGCTAGATGAGTGTCTTAAAGGGCATGTCTCCACCACCACTACTGCTTAACCACAGGGCTTAATAGAGCCTCTGACTTAAAACAACCCTATCCCTTTAATTACACCATCATCATACAGGGGTTGGCGTGACTTCTGGGACAAATATTTGCTCTATCCTCTGGTTGTGTCCCAAATGGCACCCTATTCCCTATAGAGCCCTATGGGCCCTGATCAAAAGTATAAGAAATAGGGTGCCATTTGGGATGCAACCTTGCTCTTCCTGTCTGTTTTGACTAGAGAAGACACTCTCAGCATTGTTTAATACAGCCCCAAAGACAACCCTAGATTTGTGCTATCAAGACTCAAAGGGGAGGTTTTAAGTCCAGGACATGGCTTAATGTCCAAGAAATCGTCTCCCTAAAAGTTTTACTTTGGAAGTACCTAGCTCTATTGTTAATCCTGTTCAGCTGTAGGTCTAAGAGGCAGGACCCCTCTGTGAAACGCTGGCTGCTTTTATACTTGTGTGGGCAAGGAGAGCAATGTGGCAGTGTTTTGCTTTTAATATCAGTCTCTTTGTCATCTTTTCCAGTTCATAAACCACAGAGTATTACAGTTGTTTGGCTTTTGTTGCGAAGCAATAATGCCGGCACTTCCAGCCAGCTGCATTGCTGCGTCCCAAATGGCACCCTATTCCCTACATAGTGCACTACTTTTGACCAGGGCCCTGTGGAGAGTAGGGTGCCATTAGGGACAGGCCCATCCACTGCTACCATGAATCCTTATTCCCTCTGGGATCCCCCTTCTGTGTTAACGACACACTCAAACCATAGGCTTTTGTCCCAAATTGCACCCCCAAATTGCACCCCATTCCCTACTTTAGACCAGAGGCTGATAGGCCCATTTGGGACAAAGCCATCCTGTTAATTTTGTTAGAAGTCATACGCCCCTCAGCTCTGCCCTGCTCCCCACTCCCCCACCATGAGAAGATAGCATCTTAACGGCTGTAAATCATACAAATGTTCCAGAATAAATATAATTAAAACACAGAACAGAAAAAATCTCCATTCCTCATGATGTGATTAGCCTGCCAGCTATGGGAGAACATTACAGAGAGACAGAGAGCTGTGTGAGGGCAGAAACACTATGGGAGACCATTACAGAGAGACAGAGAGCTGTGTGAGGGCAGAAACACTATGGGAGACCTTTACAGAGAGCTGTGTGAGGGCAGAAACACTATGGGAGACCTTTACAGAGAGACAGAGAGCTGTGTGAGGGCAGAAACACTATGGGAGACCTTTACAGAGAGACAGAGAGCTGTGTGAGGGCAGAAACACTTGGAACCGTTTGGAAGAGTGTGAGACAAGGGAAAACTGACTCTTGGCTCCGCTGAGACTAAGCAGGATTGGGAAAGAGAAGAGGGATGCAGAAGAACACAGACAGGGAGACAGACAGGGAGACAGGCAGGGAGACAGACAGGGAGACAGACAGGGAGACAGGGAGGGAGACAGGCAGGGAGACAGACAGGTATACAGACAGGGAGACAGGCAGGGAGACAGGGAGGGAGACAGGCAGGGAGACAGGGAGACAGAAAGGGAGACAGGCAGGGAGACAGAGGGGAGAACAAGTATTTGATACACTTCAGATTTTGCAGGTTTTCCCACTTACAAAGCATGTAGAAGTCTGTAATTTTTATCATAGGTACTCTTCAACTGTGAGTGACGGAATCTAAAACAAAAATCCAGAAAATCACATTGTATGATTTTTAAGTAATTCATTTGCATTTTATTGCATGACATAAGTATTTGATACATCAGAAAAGCAGAACTTAATATTTGGTACAGAAACCTTTGTTTGCAATTACAGAGATCATACGTTTCCTGTAGTTCTTGACCAGGTTTGCAAACACTGCATCAGGGATTTTGGCCCACTCCTCCATACAGATCCTTCAGGTTTCGGGGCTGTCGCTGGGCAATACGGACTTTCAGCTCCCTCAAAAGATTTTCTATTGGGTTCAGGTATGGAGACTGGCTAGTTCACTCCAGGACCTTGAGATGCTTCTTACGGAGCCACTCGTTAGTTGCCCTGGCTGTGTGTCATGCTGGAAGACCCAGCCACGACCCATCTTCAATGCTCTTACTCTTACTGAGGGAAGGAGGTTGTTGGCCAAGATCTCGCGATACATGGCCCCATCCATCCTCCCCTCAATACGGTGCAGTCATCCTGTCCCCTTTGCAGAAAAGCATCCCCAAAGAATGATGTTTCCACCTCCATGCTTCACAGGTTGGGATGGTGTTCTTGGGGTTGTACTCATCCTTCTTCTTCCTCCAAACACGGCGAGTGGAGTTTAGACCAAAAAGCTCTATTTTTGTCTCATCAGACCACATGACCTTCTCCCATTCCTCTTCTGGATCATCCAGATGGTCATTGGCAAACTTCAGACGGGCCTGGACATTTGCTGGCTTGAGCAGGGGGACCTTGCGTGCGCTGCAGGATTTTAATCCATGACGGCGTAGTGTGTTACTAATGGTTTTCTTTGAGACTGTGGTCCCAGCTCTCTTCAGGTCATTGACCAGGTCCTGCCGTGTAGTTCTGGGCTGATCCCTCACCTTCCTCATGATCATTGATGCCCCACGAGGTGAGATCTTGCATGGTGCCCCAGACCGAGGGAGATTGACCGTCATCTTGAACTTCTTCCATTTTCTAATAATTGCACCAACAGTTGTTGCCTTCTCACCAAGCTGCTTGCCTATTGTCCTGTAGCCCATCCCAGCCTTGTGCAGGTCTACAATTTTACCCCTGATGTCCTTACACAGCTCTCTGGTCTTGGCCATTGTGGAGAGGTTGGAGTCTGTTTGATTGAGTGTGTGGACAGGTGTCTTTTATACAGGTAACGAGTTCAAACAGGTGCAGTTAATACAGGTAATGAGTGGAGAACAGGAGGGCTTTTTAAAGAAACACTAACAGGTCTGTGAGAGCCGGAATTCTTACTGGTTGGTAGGTGATCAAATACTTATGTCATGCAATAAAATGCTAATTAATTATTTAAAAATCATACAATGTGATTTTCTGGATTTTTGTTTTAGATTCCATCACTCACAGTTGAAGTGTATCTTCAAAATTACAGACCTCTACATGCTTTGTAAGTAGGAAAACCTGCAAAATCGGCAGTGTATCAAATACTTGTTCTCCCCAATGTATAAGTAATATATATAGATTATTTATTTCTCTGCTTGAGGAGCGTTCAACAAACAACCAGCTCATTGCACTCATTCTGTCTTGCTTCAGCAGGTTGGTACAGCAGGTTGGTTCAGCAGGTTGGTTCAGCAGGTTGGTACAGCAGGTTGGTACAGCAGGTTGGTTCAGCAGGTTGGTACAGCAGGTTGGTACAGCAGGTTGGTTCAGCAGGTTGGTTCAGCAGGTTGGTTCAGCAGGTTGGTACAGTAGGTTGGTACAGAAGGTTGGTTCAGCAGGTTGGTAAAGCAGGTTGGTACAGCACTGTATTGTGTATCTGATGCTGTCTGGCCATAGATATTATGGCATGTCATACTTTTCTTTTGTCAAGACAGCATCAGATACATGGGCTACATATAGTGAGACAGAGGGGTACTGTTTCGCTTGGACGCCTTCAACCACTCAGACTGACCTCTGCATGGGGCATCCAAATCAATAAGTCTGATTTAGTCATGAAGTTGATATCCAATTAATAATTAATACTTAATATTTTACACACTCCGGGGGCTAGGCTACATTAAGGGAATATGATGACATTTAGTGCTGAGGCAATGTAATTCCTGGAGCCAATGGGATCAAGAGGAGTGGAGCTGGAGAGAGTGGAGACAGGCTGAATTAATCTCTGTTTATGTGTGTAAAACCTGCCATCTAGTGGTCTAGTCTGGTAGTGTAGTGTTTTGGTCTAGTCTGGTAGGGTAGTGTTTTGGTCTAGTCTGGTAGGGTAGTGTTTTGGTCTAGTCTGGTAGGGTAGTGTTTTGGTCTAGTCTGGTAGGGTAATGTTTTGGTCTAGTCTGGTAGTGTAGTGTTTTGGTCTAGTCTGGTAGGGTAGTGTTTTGGTCTAGTCTGGTAGTGTAGTGTTTTGGTCTAGTCTGGTAGGGTAGTGTTTTGGTCTAGTCTGGTAGGGTAGTGTTTTGGTCTAGTCTGGTAGGGTAGTGTTTTGGTCTAGTCTGGTAGGGTAGTGTTTTGGTCTAGTCTGGTAGTGTAGTGTTTTGACTTGGCACTTTTTAGCTGTCGTTTTCAATAATGGGCTTACAGTTAGAGAATGTTACTTAAGCCTATTTGGCGTTATTGTGAAAATATGTGTTTTTAGAGGGTTTAATGACATCACAAGATATCAGATATTAATTCAATAACAACGACTTCTTCTATCTAGATAATAGGTCAATAGTAGGGCTCCTCTGAGAATGAGACCTTGGTCCCAGCATGACTCCCTGTTGAAATAAAGGGTCAAGAAAATAAAACATGACAACACAATATCTTTCCAGTTACTGTAAAACAGCTTATCATTTTCAAGGACTGAACTAATCTAGTTAGACCTATGGACCAAAGTAGTGCACTATATAGGAGACAGGGTTCCATTTGGGACGCAAACATCCTGGCAGTAGATCTGGGTCACTGCTCTACCTATTGTACCAGATGAGACAGCACCGTACAGCACCACACAGCACCATACAGCACCATACAGCACCACAACACACAGCACCACAACACACAGCACCACACAACACCACACAACACCACACCATACAGCAGCACACAACACCACACCATACAGCACCCCACCATACAGCAGCACACAACACCACACCATACAGCACCCCACCATACAGCAGCACACAACACCACACCATACAGCACCCCACCATACAGCAGCACACAACACCATACCATACAGCACCCCACCATACAGCAGCACACAACACCATACCATACAGCACCCCACCATACAGCAGCACACAACACCATACCATACAGCACCCCACCATACAGCAGCACACAACACCATACCATACAGCACCCCACCATACAGCAGCACACAACACCACACCATACAGCACCCCACCATACAGCAGCACACAACACCACACCATACAGCACCCCACCATACAGCAGCACACAACACCATACCATACAGCACCCCACCATACAGCAGCACACAACACCATACCATACAGCACCACACAGCACCACACAACACCACACAACACCACACCATACAGCACCCCACCATACAGCAGCACACAACACCACACCATACAGCACCCCACCATACAGCAGCACACAACACCACACCACACAGCACCCCACCATACAGCAGCACACAACACCACACCATACAGCACCCCACCATACAGCAGCACACAACACCACACCATACAGCACCCCACCATACAGCAGCACACAACACCACACCATACAGCACCCCACCATACAGCAGCACACAACACCACACCATACAGCACCCCACCATACAGCAGCACACAACACCATACCATACAGCACCCCACCATACAGCAGCACACAACACCATACCATACAGCACCCCACCATACAGCAGCACACAACACCATACCATACAGCACCCCACCATACAGCAGCACACAACACCATACCATACAGCACCCCACCATACAGCACCACACAACACCACACCACACTGCACCACAACACACAGCACCACACAGCACAGTAGAGCAGTATAATGTTTCTGGGTGTCAGTGTCTGATCCTGTTAGTGAGAGGCTGCCCACTCCTACAGCAGATAGGAATTACTGTCCTGTTAGTGAGAGGCTGCCCACTCCTACAGCAGATAGGAATTATTGTCCTGTTAGTGAGAGGCTGCCCACTCCTACAGCAGATAGGAATTACTGTCCTGTTAGTGAGAGGCTGCCCACTCCTACAGCAGATAGGAATTACTGTCCTGTTAGTGAGAGGCTGCCCACTCCTACAGCAGATAGGAATTATTGTCCTGTTAGTGAGAGGCTGCCCACTCCTACAGCAGATAGGAATTACTGTCCTGTTAGTGAGAGGCTGCCCACTCCTACAGCAGATAGGAATTACTGTCCTGTTAGTGAGAGGCTGCCCACTCCTACAGCAGATAGGAATTATTGTCCTGTTAGTGAGAGGCTGCCCACTCCTACTGCGGGCACTGAGATACAGGAACACATGCCTGTTAAGTCAAAGATACACTAGATCAGTGGTCACCAACTGGTGGATCTCCAAGGCATTCCTAGTCGATCGCCAAACATTTCTGTAAAAAACCCAATGATAAAGCCTTGTGTTCCTATTTATTTCATTAGTCTCGGGCTGTTGGCGGTAGGTTCACCAGATTCAGCTGCTCTGCGTGCCTGATAGGGGAACTGTTGCCATTTTGAACTATTTCATGTGTCTGAAGTTACAAACTGCCTTCCCGGCGGTTCCGGAGAGAAAATCAAGTGCACTATAGGCCACCGCTGGCCAATCAGATGTCTCAGATTACCGTGTCTGCAGTAACGTTACAAGCGTAAAAGAAAGATACAGCAAAGTTGTTACTGTGAGATTTCAAAACGTTTAAAACCATGACTAGAGAGAGACTGTCAACGAATACAGCAAAGAGCTGCTGTTTGTATGAGTGAGTTCATGTTGAAGTTCTTACTGTCAACACTTTGTATTCAACACTTTTATAAGCCATAAAATGTGTTCTTCCTGTTTCCATTCAGCGCTACAGGAAGCACTGCAGCAGTGATGAATGAGGAGGACAGTGTAGCGATTGGCTTGTGTTGTTGTTATTAGCAGCTTGGGTATTTTTTAATATCGAGGAATATTTCACTTTCTCTGTTCATAGGAGTAACAACATGCATGAGGCAGAAATAATGCGGTGCGACTCGAGTTTTGCCGTCAGCTGGAAGACGGTGTCCCTTTTTGGTCAGTGACCTCTGAGACTGACCATCAGATGCAGGCACCATCAGCCCAGTATAAATAAACAGCAAATGATTTAAATGTATGCTCACTGAGCTGTGCCTTGCAAATAATACAACAACGTATCTATTACCAGTAAAGCCTACCTCAAATTTTGAAATATACTTTTTTTTAAATGGCCCAAACAACAATGCATTGGGTCTACTGTAGCTTACTTCACAAACCTGTAGCTTACTTTTTTGCATAGGCTTAAGTTTTTAAGACATCAGAGCGGTAGATCTCGGTTTGCATTTTGAATCAGAAAGTGATCTTGACTCAGAAAAAGTTGGTGACCACTGCACTAAATAATACATTGATGTTTGTCCCAAATGGCACCCTATTTCCTATGTAGTGCACTACTTTTGACAAGAACCCTGTAAAAGGTAGTGTGGTATTGTGAAAGGATTGAGTGTAGCGAGTGGTGGAAGCAGGCGCAGGGAGGCTGGATACGTTCTTTTGAGAAAAACGTTTTAATGGTTCTCAACCGAGATAAAATGGAAAAACACGTCACACACTGAAGATAGATAGATAGATAGGTACTTTATTGATCCCCCGGGGGGGAAATTTCATAATACAACCTACACGAAAACAATCACCGACAAGAACCAGGGGGAGCAGAGAGAATAAGACCAACATACAATTAGTGAAATGGGAACCAGGTGTGAATGGAACGGGACAAACGAAAACTGTGTAGTGGATCGGTGGTGGCTAGAACTTGGGTGTCGTCGACCTTCTTCGGCCGAAGTCGTGACAGTACCCCCCGCTTTACGCGCGGCTCCTGAAGCGTGTCGACGTCGGTCTCGGGGGCGGCCCGGGGGGCGAGGTGCGGGGCATCCCGGGTGGAGGCGATGGAACTCCCTCAGAAGGGAAGGATCTAGAATGTCCTCCACCGGTACCCAGCATCTCTCCTCCAGGCCATACCCCTCCCACTCCACGAGGTACTGGAGGCCCCTGGCCCGGCGTCTTGAGTCCAGGATGGCTCGGACAGCATACGCCGGGGCCCCCTCGATGTCCAGCGGGGGCGGAGGGACCTCCAGAACCTCATGTCCTTGGATTGGACCAGCCACCACCGGCCTGAGGAGAGACACATGGAACAAGGGGTTAATACGGTAGTCAGGCGGAAGTTGTAGGTGCACGTGGGCGGCATTCCTTGTCTCCTCCGAGCACTTAAACCACTCATCTACCGCAGGAGCCTCGGTCTGGCTCGGGTGCCACGGTGCCAGAACCGGCTGGTAACCTAGTACGCATTGAAAAGGAGTTAGGTTAGTGGAGGAGTGGCGGAGTGAGTTTTGGGCCATCTCAGCCCAGGGAATGAACGCCGCCCACTCCCCTGGCCGGTCCTGGCAATACGACCTCAGAAACCTCCCCACATCCTGGTTCACTCTCTCCACCTGCCCGTTGCTCTCGGGGTGAAAACCTGAGGTAAGACTGACCGAGACCCCCAGATGTTCCATAAAAGCCTTCCACACCCTTGACGTGAATTGGGAACCCCGGTCAGACACTATGTCATCAGGCACCCCGTAGTGCCGGAATACGTGGGTAAACAGGGCCTCTGCCGTTTGTAGAGCCGTCGGGAGACCGGGCAAAGGAAGGAGGCGACAGGACTTGGAAAACCGATCCACAACGACTAGGGTCGTCGTTTTCCCTTGTGACGGGGGAAGGTCCGTCACAAAGTCCACCGACAGATGTGACCACGGCCGCTGTGGAACGGGTAAAGGTTGTAATTTACCTCTGGGCAGGTGTCTGGGCGCCTTGTACTGCGCACACACCGAGCAGGAGGAAACATAGGCCCTCACGTCCTTGGCTAAAGTGGGCCACCAGTACTTTACATTCAGACAGCGCACTGTCCAGGCGATGCCAGGATGACCAGAGGAGAGTGAGGTGTGAGCCCACACCATCAGGCGGTCACGGACACCGGACGGAACGTACCTAAGCCCTGTGGGACACTGAGGGGGAGTGGGCTCTGTACGCATAGCCCGCTCGATGTCTGTATCCAACTCCCATCTGACCGGTGCCACTAGACAGGAGGCAGGAAGGATGGGAGTGGGATCGATGGGCCGCTCCTCTGTGTCATACACCCGGGACACCGCGTCTGCCTTCACATTTTCTGTATGATAGTGTGAAATCGAACCGGGTGAAAAACATGGTCCACCTTGCCTGGCGAGGATTCTGTCTCCTCGCCGCCCGGATGTACTCCAGATTGCGGTGGTCGGTCCAGATGAGAAAAGGGTGTTTAGCCCCCTCAAGCCAATGCCTCCACACTTTCAGAGCTTTCACGACAGCCAACAACTCCCTGTCCCCCGCATCATAGTTTCGCTCCGCTGAACTGAGCTTTTTCCCAAAAAAAAGCACATGGGCGGAGCTTTGGTGGCGTACCCGAGCGCTGAGACAGAACAGCTCCTATCCCAGCCTCGGACGCGTCCACCTCAACTATGAATGACCGAGAGGGATCCGGATGAGCCAACACGGGGGCCGAGGTAAACAGAGCCTTCAGGCGACTGAAAGCCCTGTCCGCCTCAACTGACCAGCGCAGCCGCACCGCCCCCCCCCTCAGTAGTGCTGTAATGGGAGCCGCTACCTGGCCGAAGCCCCGGATAAACCTCCGGTAGTAGTTGGCAAACCCTAAACACCGCTGCACCTCCTTTACCGTGGTTGGAGTCGGCCAATTACGCACGGCTGAAATGCGGTCTACCTCCATCTCCACCCCGGACGTGGAAATACGATACCCCAAAAAGGAGACGGATTGTTGAAAGAACAGACACTTCTCTGCCTTGACATACAGGTCATGCTTCAACAGTAGACCAAGCACTCTGCGTACCAGGGACACATGCTCAGCGCGTGTAGCGGAGTATAACAGTATGTCGATATACACCACTACACCCTGCCCGAGTAGGTCCCTGAACATCTCGTCTACAAAGGATTGAAAGACTGCTGGAGCATTTTTCAACCCGTATGGCATGACGAGGTATTCATAGTGCCCTGAGGTGGTACTAAATGCTGTCTTCCACTCGTCCCCCCTTCGGATACGCACCAGATTGTAAGCGCTCCTGAGATCTAGTTTTGTGAAAAAGTGCGCCCCGTGTATTGACTCGATTGCACTGGCTATAAGGGGCAGCGGGTAGCTGAACCCCACAGTGATCTGATTTATCCCTCGATAGTCAATACACGGGCGCAGTCCACCCTCCTTCTTTTTCACAAAAAAGAAACTCGAGGAGGCAGGTGAAGTGGAGGGCCGAATGTATCCCTGCCTCAGTGATTCAGAGACATATGTCTCCATAGCCTCTGTCTCCGCCTGTGACAACGGATACACATGACTCCTCGGAAGTGCTGCGTCTACCAGGAGATTTATCGCACAATCCCCTCGTCGATGAGGTGGTAATTGAGTCGCCTTCCTCTTACAGAAGGCGAGAGCCAAATCGGCATACTCTGAGGGAATGTGCACGGTGGGTGCCTGGTCTGAACCCTCCACCGTAGGTGCACCCACGGAAACACCCACACACCTCCCCGAGCACCCTCGGGACCACCCCTCCAGAGCCTTCCGTTGCCATTAAATTTTGGGGTCGTGACAGGCCAACCAGGGAATGCCCAACACCACGGGAAACGCAGGAGAATCAATCAGATACAGCTCAATTTTCTCCTCATGACCCCCCTGCGTCACCATACTTAGTGGTGCTGTGACCTCCCTAATCAGCCCTGACCCCAAAGGACGACTATCTAAGGCATGCACAGGGAAGGGGACATTTAGAGACACAATAGGGATCCCTAACTTCTGGGCAAACGCCAGGTCTATAAAGTTACCAGCTGTGCCTGAATCGACTAGCGCCCTATGCTGGAAATGCGGGGAACACGCAGGAAACACGACAAACAAAAACATATGTACAACAGAGAACTCTGGGTGAGTCTGGTGCTGACTCACCTGGGAAGGCCCGACAGTGCTCTGCCTGCCACCTCGACTCCCGGGGGACCTGTCCAGCACCGACCAGCCGTGTGTCCTCGGCGGCCACAGCTGGTGCAGGAAAGGACCCCCCCTCTGGCCTCCCTGAGCGCAGCACCTCCCAGCTCCATAGGTGTTGGAGCGGGGAGGCTGGAAGGTGGGGTTGACGGACCCTGATCGGGACGCCCTCGGGTGGCCAGCAGGTTATCCAGCCTGATGGACATGTCCACCAGCTGGTCTAGGGTGAGGGTAGCATCCCTGCAGGCCAGCTCCCGACCGACGTCCTCCCGGAGACTGCACCGGTAATGGTCGATCAGGGCCCTGTCATTCCACCCTGCGCTCGCAGCCAGGGTCCGGAAGTCCAGAGAAAAATCCTGGGCGCTCCTCGTCCCCTGCCGCAGATGGAACAGGCGTTCACCCACCAATCTCCCCTCAGGCGAATGATCGAACACCGCCCGAAACCGGCGAGTGAACTCCCCGTAGTGGTCCAATGCCGCGTCCTCCTCGAACCAGATGGCGTTGGCCCACTCCAGGGCTTTTCCATCCAGGCAGGAGACGAGGGCCGACACTCTCTCGCGTCCCGAGGGAGCCGGGTGAACGGTCGCCAGGTATAGCTCCAGCTGGAGCAGGAAACCCTGGCAACCGGTCGCTCCACCATCGTGCGCCCTCGGGAGCGAGAGCCGAATCCCACTGGGACCAGGGACAGGAGGAGCACTCAACGGAGCTGGTGGGGGAACTGGTGGAGGTGTGGGTGGTCCCACCTGTCCCCAACGCTCCATCGTCACCAGCACTCTATCCATGGCTGTACCCAGACGCTGCAGCATGTCCTCATGCTGTTGTACACGCTCCTCCACTTGGGCAGGAGCGCTGGGCTCACCTGCTCCTTCCATAATCGGGGTCGGTGATTGAAAGGATTGAGTGTAGCGAGTGGTGGAAGCAGGCGCAGGGAGGCTGGATACGTTCTTTTGAGAAAAACGTTTCAATGGTTCTCAACCGAGACTCTGCGTGCATGCGTGTGTGTGTGTGTGTGCCTCTGCGTGCGTGCGTGTGTATGTGTGTGTGTGTGTGTGTGTGTGTGTGTGCCTCTGCGTGCGTGCGTGCGTGCGTGCGTGTGTGTGTGTGTGTTAAGCATGTAAGATGCACTGCTGCAGCAGTCTAGTTGGTCTAGATAGTCTTGGTGGGGGAGTTAAAAGTTCCAAGTTAAAACAGTCCTAACTGATATACAGTGGATCTCCAGTGGGTTGCATGGCAGGAGGCTGGGGTGTCTATGGGGTCAGCTATCTGGTCTTTGTCTATATTCTCTCCTGCTCCCTTAGTGTCCTCGGCAGCATGCGTCTGATGTTGAAACAGGCTGATGTCCTCATGTTCTGACAAGCCGTGTCAGGTTTTACATTGCTACTCTAAGGACAGTGCTGCTAAAGTGAACTGGCACACTGAGCACCATCAGAAGTTTCTTCAGACTGTGTGGTTAAGCAATGGTCAAACAACAGGTTTACTGGAAACGGATGGAACAGAAGGCAAATAAATAATTAGGCAAGAAAATACTAACCAATAAATAATCCTATATTTGTCCCTGGAGTGGTGTGCCTTCTGTCTTCACGTAAGCTGCCCAGAAACAGAAGTTAGAACCTTGCCCTATGGGCTGTTCTGTCTGGGACGAGGCTCCTTCCTGATCCTGCTGAAGAGAAGTCTAGATAGGCCTATCGGTTAGCCAGGAACATACACCTATCACTCACTCTGGGTTGTGACCTCCTGGTCATACGCTGTGTTCCAAATGGCACCCTATTCTCTTAATAGTGCAGGACCCATATGGCTCTGGTCAAAAGTAGTGCACTAAGCCATCAGACTGCTAAATATCTAACAGAATGGCTACACCGACTATCTAAATAGCTAACAGATTGGCTACACCGACTATCTGAATAGCTAACAGAATGGCTACACCGACTATCTAAATAGCTAACAGAATGGCTACACCGACTATCTGAATAGCTAACAGATTGGCTACACCGACTATCTAAATAGCTAACAGAATGGCTACACCGACTATCTAAATAGCTAACAGAATGGCTACACCGACTATCTAAATAGCTAACAGAATGGCTACACCGACTATCTAAATAGCTAACAGAATGGCTACACCGACTATCTGAATAGCTAACAGAATGGCTACACCGACTATCTAAATAGCTAACAGAATGGCTACACCGACTATCTGCACTGACCCTTCTATTTGATTTACATTTTGGCACTGACTTGCCCTCTCACACACTCACTCTATGCACACTCACACACTCACTCTACGCACACTCACACACTCACTCTACGCACACTCTACACACACACACATTCATACTGACTCTACACACACACATACAATCAAAATCAAATAAAATGTTATAGGTCACATACACGTGTTTAGCAGATGTTATTGCGGATGTAGCTAAATGCTTGTGATCATCATATACACTGCTGCTACTCTGTTTATCATATACTCTGATGCCTAGTCAACTTACCCTTATACATATCTACCTCTATCACGCCAGTATCCCTGCACATTGTAGATAGATAGATAGATAGATAGGTACTTTATTGATCCCCCGAGGGGGGGAAATTTCATTGTTATAAATATGGTATTGGAACTGACCCTGTATATAGCTACTGACCCAGGAACTGATCCTGTATATATCTACTGACCCTGCAACTGATCCTGTATATAGCTACTGATCCTGGAACTGAGCATGTATATAGCTACTGACCCAGGAACTGATCCTGTATATAGCTACTGATCCTGGAACTGAGCATGTATATAGCTACTGACCCAGGAACTGATCCTGTATATAGCTACTGATCCTGGAACTGAGCCTGTATATAGCTACTGACCCAGGAACTGATCCTGTATATAGCTACTGATCCTGGAACTGAGCCTGTATATAGCTACTGACCCAGGAACTGATCCTGTATATAGCTACTGATCCTGGAACTGAGCCTGTATATAGCTACTGACCCTGCAACTGATCCTGTATATAGCTACTGATCCTGGAACTGTCCCTGTATATAGCTACTGATCCTGTAACTGAGCATGTATATAGCTACTGACCCAGGAACTGAGCCTGTATATAGCTACTGATCCTGGAACTGATCCTGTATATAGCTACTGACCCTGCAACTGATCCTGTATATAGCTACTGAGTCTGGAACTGTCCCTGTATATAGCTACTGATCCTGGAACTGATCCTGTATATAGCTACTGACCCAGGAACTGATCCTGTATATAGCTACTGATCCTGGAACTGAGCCTGTATATAGCTACTGACCCTGCAACTGATCCTGTATATAGCTACTGATCCTGGAACTGAGCCTGTATATAGCTACTGACCCTGCAACTGATCCTGTATATAGCTACTGATCCTGGAACTGTCCCTGTATATAGCTACTGATCCTGTAACTGAGCATGTATATAGCTACTGACCCAGGAACTGAGCCTGTATATAGCTACTGATCCTGGAACTGATCCTGTATATAGCTACTGACCCTGCAACTGATCCTGTATATAGCTACTGAGTCTGGAACTGTCCCTGTATATAGCTACTGATCCTGGAACTGATCCTGTATATAGCTACTGAGTCTGGAACTGTCCCTGTATATACTGTAGCTTACTTACTTTCTCCTGTTCAATAAAACTTGAAACTAGAGCAGTTTCTCATATTCCTCCAGGCCATGTCCTACTTGGTATGAGTGTCCTGGTATGTGTCCCAAATGACATCCTATTCCCTATATAGTGAACTACTTTTCTACCAGAGTAGAATATGGTGCGATTTGAGACCCAAACTATGCTGAAGCTGTGCAGAATGCAGAGTTACCTACCTCCTGATCTGGGGTCCTGGTGAAGCGACAGGACAGAGAGGAGCTGCTGGGCTTGTAGAGGAGAGCAGCACAGATAAACTCATCCCTCTGTCTCCCTCTCTGTCATGATGGGGTCCAGACTCAACTCCAGGGCATGTGGACACAGTGGAGAGGGCGTGGTTATAGCAGTGAGGAAAATATACTCATATTAGTAAAAAATGCAGCTTTGAGAGAAATTCCCTGAATGCATGCAAGGGGCTGATATAGTGCACTATATGAGTAATAGGGTGCCATTTGGGACGCAGACCAGGGCTTCACTCAAAATGAGTGGGTTATCTCCTGAGTGCCTTACAGGGCAGTTAGGGTCATGGCTATCTCCTGAGTGCCTTACAGGGCAGTTAGGGTCATGGCTATCTCCTGAGTGCCTTACAGGGCAGTTAGGGTCATGGCTATCTCCTGAGTGCCTTACAGGGCAGTTAGGGTCATGGCTATCTCCTGGGTGCCTTACAGGGCAGTTAGGGTCATGGTTATCTCCTGAGTGCCTTACAGGGCAGTTAGGGTCATGGCTATCTCCTGAGTGCCTTACAGGGCAGTTAGGGTCATGGTTATCTCCTGAGTGCCTTACAGGGCAGTTGGGGTCATGGCTATCTCCTGAGTGCCTTACAGGGCAGTTAGGGTCATGGCTATCTCCTGAGTGCCTTACAGGGCAGTTAGGGTCATGGCTATCTCCTGAGTGCCTTACAGGGCAGTTAGGGTCATGGCTATCTCCTGAGTGCCTTACAGGGCAGTTAGGGTCATGGCTATCTCCTGAGTGCCTTACAGGGCAGTTAGGGTCATGGCTATCTCCTGATTGCCTTACAGGGCAGTTGGGGTCATGGCTATCTCCTGATTGCCTTACAGGGCAGTTAGGGTCATGGCTATCTCCTGAGTGCCTTACAGGGCAGTTAGGGTCATGGCTATCTCCTGAGTGCCTTACAGGGCAGTTAGGGTCATGGCTATCTCCTGAGTGCCTTACAGGGCAGTTAGGGTCATGGCTATCTCCTGAGTGCCTTACAGGGCAGTTAGGGTCATGGCTATCTCCTGAGTGCCTTACAGGGCAGTTAGGGTCATGGCTATCTCCTGAGTGCCTTACAGGGCAGTTAGGGTCATGGCTATCTCCTGAGTGCCTTACAGGGCAGTTAGGGTCATGGCTATCTCCTGAGTGCCTTACAGGGCAGTTAGGGTCATGGCTATCTCCTGAGTGCCTTACAGAGCAGTTAGGGTCATGGCTATCTCCTGAGTGCCTTACAGGGCAGTTAGGGTCATGGCTATCTCCTGAGTGCCTTACAGGGCAGTTAGGGTCATGGCTATCTCCTGATTGCCTTACAGGGCAGTTAGGGTCATGGCTATCTCCTGATTGCCTTACAGGGCAGTTAGGGTCATGGCTATCTCCTGAGTGCCTTACAGGGCAGTTAGGGTCATGGCTATCTCCTGAGTGCCTTACAGGGCAGTTAGGGTCATGGCTATCTCCTGAGTGCCTTACAGGGCAGTTAGGGTCATGGCTATCTCCTGAGTGCCTTACAGGGCAGTTAGGGTCATGGCTATCTCCTGAGTGCCTTACAGGGCAGTTAGGGTCATGGCTATCTCCTGAGTGCCTTACAGGGCAGTTAGGGTCATGGCTATCTCCTGAGTGCCTTACAGGGCAGTTAGGGTCATGGCTATCTCCTGAGTGCCTTACAGGGCAGTTAGGGTCATGGCTATCTCCTGAGTGCCTTACAGGGCAGTTGGGGTCATGGCTATCTCCTGAGTGCCTTACAGGGCAGTTGGGGTCATGGCTATCTCCTGAGTGCCTTACAGGGCAGTTAGGGTCATGGCTATCTCCTGAGTGCCTTACAGGGCAGTTAGGGTCATGGCTATCTCCTGAGTGCCTTACAGGGCAGTTAGGGTCATGGCTATCTCCTGAGTGCCTTACAGGGCAG
>CM042381.1:34837659-34855159 GCA_023634145.1 Thymallus thymallus
CCTGTGGCACCCCCATAGAGACTGCCAGAGGATCGGACAATAGGCCCTCCGATTTGACACACTGAACTCTGTCTGCAAAGTAGTTAGCGAACCAGGCAAGGCAGTCACTTGAGAAACCAAGGCTGTTGAGTCTGCCAATAAGAATGCGGTGATTGACAGAGTCGAAAGCCTTGACCAGGTCGATGAAAACGGCTACACAGTACTGTCTTTTATCGATGGCGGTTATGATATCGTTCAGTACCTTGAGCGTAGCTGAGGTGCACCCATGACAAGCACGGAAACCAGATTGCATAGCAGAGAAGGTACGGTGGGATTCGAAGTGGTCAGTTATCTGTTTGTTAACTTGGCTTTCGAAAACTTTAGAAAGGCAGGGCAGGATGGATATTGGTCTATAACAGTTTGGGTCTAGAGTGTCTCCTCCTTTGAATAGGGGGATGACCGCGGCAGCTTTCCAATCTCTAGGGATCTCAGACGATACGAAAGAGAGGTTGAACAGGCTAGTGATAGGTGTTGCAACAATTTTGGCTAATAATTTCAGAAAGAGAGGGTCCAGATTATCTAGCCCAGCAGATTTGTAGGGGTCCAGACTTAGCAGCTCTTTCAGAACATCAGCCGTCTGGATTTGCGTGAAGGAGAAGCGGGGGGGGCTTGGGCAAGTAGCTGCCAGGGGTGCAGAGCTGTTGGCCGGGGTAGGGGTAGCCAGGTGGAAAGCATGGCCAGCTGTAGCAAAATGCTTATTGAAATTTTCGATAATCGTGGATTTATCGGTGGTAACAGTGTTTCCGAGCCTCAATGCAGTGGGCAACTGGGAGGAGGTGCTCTTATTCTCCATGGACTTTACAGTGTCCCAGAACTTTTTGGAGTTAGTACTACAGGAAGCAAATTTCTGTTTGAAAAAGCTGGCCTTTGCTTTTCTAACTGACTGTGTGTACTTGTTCCTGACTTCCCTGAATAGCTGCATATCGCGGGGGCTATTCGATGCTAATGCAGTGCGCCACAGGATGTTTTTGTGTTGGTCTAGTGCATGTTGCCGACGGCACGGCACCCAGGTGAGGCATTATATAGTCTAATAGTCGCCGGCAGGAAGGACCTCCTGTAGCGCTCTCTGGCACACCGTGGTGGGATCAGTCTGTGACTGAAGGTGCTCCTCTGCGTCATAACAACGGCATGCAGAGGGTGGGTGACGTTGTCCATGATGGCCAGCAGTTTGGCCAGGAATCGTCTCTCCACCACCTCCTCTAGAGTGTCAAGGTTAATCCCCAGAACAGAGCTTAGCCTTCCTGATCAGCTTATTTAGAAGTATCACCGGCTTTTATGTTGGCGCCAAAAAGATTGCACTGGCCACCACAGACTGGTAGAAAGTATGCAGTAGTTTACTGCACACTCCTCAGAAAGTAGAGTCGGCTCTGGCCCTTTTTGTACAGGGCCCCGGTGTTACCAGCCCATTCCAGCCTGTTGTCCATATGGACTCCCAGGAACTTGTATGACCCAACCATTTCCACATCCATCCACTGTATAGGGACTGCAGTCGGTTGGGCCTTGGTTCTCCTGAAGTCCACCACCATCTCCTTTGTTTTGCTGATGTTGAGCTGAAGGTGGTTCTGCTCACACCACAACACAAAGTCACTGATTGTGCTCCTGTACTCCTCCTCCTGCCCACCCCTGATGCACCCTACAATTGCGGAGTCATCCGAGAACCTCTGTAGGTGGCATGTTTCAGAGTTATATCTGAAGTCTGAGGTATAGAGGGTGAACAGGAAGGGGGACAGGACCGTTCCCTGGGGGGCCCCTGTGTTGCTCACTGCCCGTTCTGACACACAGCTCTAGCCGCACAAATTGTGGCCTACCGGTCATGTAGTCCGTAAACCAGGAGACTAAGGGTGCTTCCACTTTCGTCCTCTTCATCTTCTCACCCAGTAGCAGGGGCTGAATGGTATTGAAGACACTGGAGAAGTCAAATAACATAACCCTCACAGTGCAACCTGCGTTGTCCAGGTGAGAGTAGGCCCTCTGCAGAAGGTAGATGATTGCATCATCCACCCTGATGTTGCGCTGGTATGCGAACTGCAGGGGGTCCATTGATGAACACACCAGGGGTCTGAGGTGAGCGAGGACTAACCTTTCCAGGGTCTTCATGATGTGGGATGTTAGCGCTACAGGTCTGAAGTCATTCAGGACAGTGGGGTGCGCCTTCTTGGGCACTGGGACGAGGCAGGATGTTTTCCACAGCACAGGGACCCTTTCTAGGCTCAGGCTAAGGTTGAAGGATTGCTGGAGTATTCCACACAGTTGGTCAGCACAGACCCTAAGCACCCTTGGGCTGATGCAGTATCAGGGCCCGCCGCTTTCCACTGATGTAGTCTCTCCAGCTCTCTCTTCACTTGGTTGGTGGTGAAAGTCAGCCCAGGTGGGGAGGTGGGGGGAAGGGGGGTGTTGAGGATCAGTCCAGAGGGAGCGGGGGCGGAGGTGGGGTCGCTGATTGTCTCAACGGAGGTGTCGTGTGCAAAGGGGGGGGGGGGGGGGGGGGCAGCCGTGAGGATGTGTGGGCTGGGGAGCTGGAGGGGAGGTGGACAGGGCCAGTATCAAACCTGTAAAAATATTGGTTCAGCTCATTGGCTCTGTCCTGGGTCCCCTCCGTCTGCCCACTGTTTGACTATTGAAGCCAGTGATATTTCTCATACCCTTCCACACCTCTCTCACCTGGCTCTGCCTCAGCTTGTCCTCCATCTTCTCAGCAATCCGCAACTTCAGCTCCCTCTGGACGCATTTCAATTTGTCCCTGTCCCTCTCCTTGAAGGCCCTCTTCTTCTCATTCAGCAGGGCCTTCAGGTTTATTATTTGGAAAACAGCGTACCTTCCTGGTGGATACGGTGTTGTCTACACAAAAATGTATATAGTCCGTTATGTAGTCTGTAAGTACATCAATGTCCTCCCCATGAGCCATAGAGTTGTATGCATCCTTCACATTAGAAAAATAACATTTTAAAATTCACACACTTATCAATAGAACATCCCTACTGCCTCTGATCTGGCATACTAAACACAAATACTTTGTTTTTAAATTATGTCTGAGTGTTGGCGGACCCTGGCTATCCCAAAAAACAAAAATATTATGCCGTCTGGTTTGCTTAATATTTATGGAATTTGAAATTATTCCTATTTATACATTTACTTTTGATATTTAAGTATCTTTTAAACCAAATACTTTAACTTTTACTCAAGTAGTATTTTACTGGGTGACTTTCACTTTTCCTTGAGTCATTTTCTATTAAGGTATCTTTACTTTTACTCAAGTATGAGGACTGAGTACTTTTCCCACCACTGCCTGTTCACACCGCTACCATCCAGAAGGTGAGGTCAGTACAGGCAGGGGTGGGAAAAGTACTCAACCCTCATACTTGAGTAAAAGTAAAGATACCTTAATAGCTCGAGTGGTTGATGTCCTTGATGATATTTTTGGCCTTCCTTTGGCAACGGGTTCTGTAGGTGTCCTGGAGGGCGGGAGGTTGTAGACACGAGACCCCAAAACCTTTGGTCTCGCTGCAGACACGAGACCCCAAAACCTTTGGTCTCGCTGCAGACACGAGACCCCAAAACCTTTGGTCTCGCTGCAGACACGAGACCCCAAAACCTTTGGTCTCGCTGCAGACACGAGACCCCAAAACCTTTGGTCTCGCTGCAGACACGAGACCCCAAAACCTTTGGTCTCGCTGCAGACACGAGACCCCAAAACCTTTGGTCTCGCTGCCGACACGAGACCCCAAAACCTTTGGTCTCGCTGCCGACACGAGACCCCAAAACCTTTGGTCTCGCTGCAGACACGAGACCCCAAAACCTTTGGTCTCGCTGCCGACACGAGACCCCAAAACCTTTGGTCTCGCTGCAGGCACGAGACCCCAAAACCTTTGGTCTCGCTGCAGGCACGAGACCCCAAAACCTTTGGTCTCGCTGCCGACACGAGACCCCAAAACCTTTGGTCTCGCTGCAGACACGAGACCCCAAAACCTTTGGTCTCGCTGCAGACACGAGACCCCAAAACCTTTGGTCTCGCTGCAGACACGAGACCCCAAAACCTTTGGTCTCGCTGCAGACACGAGACCCCAAAACCTTTGGTCTCGCTGCAGACACGAGACCCCAAAACCTTTGGTCTCGCTGCAGACACGAGACCCCAAAACCTTTGGTCTCGCTGCAGACACGAGACCAAATATCCCCATGCAGGACATCATTACCTTCTGGGTCTTTTTAGACATCTGAAACCAACAGGATGGATGTATCCCACTACCACAAGAACAATTAGCTATACATACCAAACTTAATATAAACTAGCCTAATATAGTCAGAATACATGGTGTTATTGGGACATTTCTCAGTATTCAAGCAAGTAGGCTATTCAAACATCATGGCAAATTTGGCAACTTAGGTTGTTTTAGCTAGGCTATATCATAGACTTAGTGATTTTAATTAATAAACGAATACATATATAAGTAACGTTAGCTATGTCTAGATATGTTTAGTGGTAATTAAATATAATTGATAAAAAAATGTATCCGAATTAATTTCTCTGAAAATGTTTTACCAGCTCGGTGTATTCTCCGCTCCTCCGCGGCCCGGCAGCACTACACCCCAGATCATTGTGTATTTATTCCTCGTGTTGGGAAGGGCCGTGGAGTAACATGTCACTGTTTGAAAGGTCAACGAAATGATTGCTTAATTTATGTTCAACAATGAAACTCGCTTTAGTAATTACCTTTAACTCAAGACACATCACCGTCTGAAATGTGAATTACCGATTTAAATGTAGTATTCGCATTTTATCGAGGTTTGAGACAAAAGGTAGAAACATAATACCTTTTTTCCCGAGTAGAATCATCGGCGCCGTGGCTTAGTTGGTTAAAGCGCCTGTCTAGTAAACAGGAGATCCTGAGTTCGAATCTCAGCGGAGCCTTTTGTGAACCTTAGACTCTTTTTAAAAAGTCAGAGCCTTAAATTACATTTTTGCATCTACCTATACATTTTCAGATTTGTTGTTATTTTTTATTACAGATAAATGCACGTATTGCACATTCGATATACTAAAAGCAATGAAAAAATATACAACTGACAGGATACTAATATGCATTCCTGAGTGAATGACTACGTAAATTAAGTCCAAGAATTACTTAAAATATGGCATGTGATATGATATAACAACTGTACATGAATATGTATATACAGACCTGAATGAATAGGTGCTCATTTCATAGAGAACGTTACAAACTGGACTATATTTAGTAACTTACTTTGGATCTAAATAAACAATCGGTAGTCTAAATTCAGTGTACAGTGTCTTTAACTGCCATTTCCGAACCCATTATATATCCCCACAAGGCCACAGATAGAGGGAATTGTTGATATGTTGTAAATGTTTTATTCTAGCTAACATTTTCTTTGGAAAAATGCGGCAAAAATGCATTTGACGTACATGACTAGTATTTTACAGAAATAAATATTTTAAAAGTGTTTTTTCACAATCTGCTCTTGACAAGTTCGGTCCTGGAGTGACTTATATTTAGGCTGACTTCATTCAGTTTCCAGAAACATTTATTTGCGCGATATGCAAATATTGCATATTAATGATAATTTGCATATTTCAATCAAATATTTCATAAAAATTGTAACACAAAAAGTGTGAAGTGTGAATAGAAAATTGTGATATGATAAAGGGAAAAAAGACCTTTGGAAAGGGCAGTGCCTACGCTCAAGGAGGTCGCCATTTTGCCACCATTAAACTCATTTAGCCTTTTATTTCCTCAACGTTTCGGCGGCGCTGTGGCTTAGTTGGTTAAAGCGCCTGTCTAGTAAACAGGAGATCCTGAGTTCGAATCTCAGCAGTGCCTTTTTCTTCTTTCTGTTACACGCTGCCCAACCCGGACGTTGTGGTCACTTGCGCGAGCGTTGCAAAATAAATGTGAACATACATGTTTTTGAGTCATTGCAACCCTCGTGGGTGATTGAAAGATGAACTGAGGTCAGATGTGCTAACGCACCTTATTAAAGTTAGTTGCCAAGCGCCATTTAAAGTTCAAAGAAGAAAATCAAATCAAATGTATTGGTCACATTTTCTTTTTTTATTTCACCTTTATTTAACCAGGTAGGTTTTATTTCACCTTTATTTAACCAGGTAGGCCAGTTGAGAACTAGTTCTCATTTACAACTGTGACCTGGCCAAGACAAAGCAAAGCAGTGCAACAAAAACAACAACACAGAGTTACACAGTAAACAAACATAGTCAAAAACACTTTAAGTGCTTTAGAAATCAACTTTAAAAATCAATAAGTGCATCGATGATGTCGTCCCCACAGTGACCGTACGTACATATCCCAACCAGAAGCCATGGATTACAGGAAACATCCGCATCGAGAAATTCCGCTATGCCCTCCGACAAACCATCAAACAGGCAAAGTGTCAATACAGGACTTACACCAAGACAGTCGTGAAGAAGGCACGACAACGCCAAATCCCTTTCAGGAGACTGAAAAGTTTTGTCATGGGTCCCCAGATCCTCAAAAAGTTCTACAGCGGCACCATCTAGAGCATCCTGACCGGTGACATCAGAGCCTGGTATGGCAACTGCTCGGCATCCGACCGTAAGGCACTACAGCGGTTAGTGCGTACGGCCCAGTACATCACTGGGGCCAAGCTTCCTGCCATCCAGGACCTCTGTACTAGGCGTGTCAGAGGAAGGCCCTAAAAATTGTCAAAGACTCAAGATGGCAAGCGGTACCAGAGTGCATGAAAAATTAATCTAATGGCTACCCAGACTATTTACATTGACCTCCCCCCATTGACAGATAAAGGTTACCCAATTTAACAACCCAGGTGTTGTCTGGCAAAAGTCAGTTGTCTTGATATTATTTTTTGAGTGCAGAGGCTTCTTCCTTCCTGACCTTCCATGTAGGCCAACTTTGTGCAGTCTCTTTCTGACAGTGTACCCATGCAATTTGACATTGATTGTGGCAAGAGAGGCCTGTAGATCCCTTGATGTTACCCTGGGGTTCTTAGAGACTTCTATGAGCATCTTTCGGGCAGCTCTTGGGCTGACTTTGGTGGGACGACCTGTCCTAGGTAGTTTGCCAGTAGTCTGGAATTTCCGTCGGACAGTGGAATGATGTACTTAAAATGCTTGGAAATTGAATGATGTACTTTGAATTTCTTGGAATGGATCTGTAACTCCTCCCAGACTGTAACTCCTCCCAGACTGTAACTCCTCCCAGACTGTAACTCCTCCCAGACTCATGGGCATCAATAATCTTTCTTCTGAGGGCCTCAGTAGGTATTTTGATCTTTGAATGATGTGTTACCACACACCCATATGGTTAAGACCAAACCAGACCAATGTTCTTATCTTTATGAAAGGCTGGAACCTCCTAAGTTTCTCTCTAATGTTTTCTAATCATTTGCACTTGTTTTGGTACCTAATTCTAATTTTAGCTATTTTATGTGATGGTAAAGGTAGGGGTGTACTAACTTTTTCTCCATAAGGAAAAGGCATTTTTGTTTATTTTAATCGCATAACATTTTCCCCAAACAAATGTTGTGTGTGATTTGTTAAATTGGGTAATCTTTATCAGTCAATAGTGTTGAAGTGAAGATTACATACTGTATCCATCTGTCCAAATATTAAAAAAATAAAAATAAATAAAAGATAACTTTCCAGGGGGTGTACGTATTTTTTCACATGTCTGCACATGTACATATTAACTCAATTACCTTGAGTAACCTGTACCTCAGTACCGGTACCCCTCTGCTGCTTACCGATCACTGCAACTGTACACAGCCCATCTGTAAATAGCCCACCCTACTACCTCATCCCCATATTGTTATTTTAGCTCATTTGCACTCCAGTATCTCTATTTGCACATCATCATTTGCACATTCCATCATTCCAGTGTTAATTCTAATTTGTAATTTATTTCACCACTATGGTCTATTTATTGTCTTCCTAACCTTACTGCATTTTGCACTACATTTGCACTCTGTATATAGATTTTCTATTGTGTTATTGACTATGTTTGTTTACTGTGTAACTCTGTGTTGTTTTTTGTCGCACTGCTTTGCTTTGTCTTGGCCAGGTCACAGTTGTAAATGAGAACTAGTTCTCAACTGACCTACCTGGTTAAATAAAGGTGAAATAAAACCTACCTGGTTAAATAAAGGTGAAATAAAACCTACCTGGTTAAATAAAGGCCTAGTTATTGTTCTTTTATTGTGTTACTCTTTTTTTACTTTAGTTTATTTATTAAATATTTTCTTAATACTGATTTTCTTAAAACTGGATTGTTGGTTAAGGGCTTGTTAGTAAGCATTTCACTGTAAGGTCTACACCTGTTGTATTGTTGGTTAAGGGCTTGTAAGTAAGCATTTCACTGTAAGGTCTACACCTGTTGTATTGTTGGTTAAGGGCTTGTTAGTAACCATTTCACTGTAAGGTCTACACCTGTTGTATTGTTGGTTAAGGGCTTGTTAGTAAGCATTTCACTGTAAGGTCTACACCTGTTGTATTGTTGGTTAAGGGCTTGTTAGTAAGCATTTCACTGTAAGGTCTACACCTGTTGTATTGTTGGTTAAGGGCTTGTTAGTAAGCATTTCACTGTAAGGTCTACACCTGTTGTATTGTTGGTTAAGGGCTTGTCAGTAAGCATTTCACTGTAAGGTCTACACCTGTTGTATTGTTGGTTAAGGGCTTGTCAGTAAGCATTTCACTGTAAGGTCTACACCTGTTGTATTGTTGGTTAAGGGCTTGTCAGTAAGCATTTCACTGTAAGGTCTACACCTGTTGTATTGTTGGTTAAGGGCTTGTTAGTAAGCATTTCACTGTAAGGTCTACACCTGTTGTATTGTTGGTTAAGGTCTTGTTAGTGAGCATTTCACTGTAAGGTCTACACCTGTTGTATTGTTGGTTAAGGGCTTGTTAGTAAGCATTTCACTGTAAGGTCTACACCTGTTGTATTCGGCGCATGTGACAAATACAAATGTATTTGATTTGATTTGAATAGAATCACTGGCGGGAATATGTAATACCACCATCCGGCCATTGGGGGGCAGGATTTGACCACAACATTTTAAGGACGTATTCATTGAAGACCTCCCTGCATGGGATGGGGGAAAAACATTATTAAATTCAAAGAAGGATCTCGGCATACCAAACTACAGCGACTGCAAAAACCAAGATGTGGGTTTAACTTAATACGACAGACAACGCGTTACTGCACGGTACATGTTTACTGCACCATTTTCAGCGGATATTGCATAAAGCGAGATGAAAATATGTGTCTGTTTACGGCGAATAATACAGCTATAAACACTGAACAGTCCAAACCGAAATAAAGCAAAAAGCTGTGACGGACGGGACAGTCGTTGGTGCATCGCCGAAGTGCCTTTGTCGTCTGTCTCAGAAACGCAGAGACTTTTCCCTTCCTTGAGGATATAAATCCAAGCGGAAACCAAACGAGCCATTGAAGCAGAGGCCGGCGATGTACGATCACATCTCCTCTCTTCTCTGTATCACATTGTCCTAGTGGGCTGCATCTGAGACTACAAACACCATCTACCCACGTCCTAGTTAGTTTTCAACAGATAGGGGACTTGGGTTCATGACATCTGCAAAGGTCACGGAAAATATTCGGAGGCTATCGCTACAGATGTTACGGAAATTACCACCAAGATGACAAAAGAACGAGCTGGGCTACTGGAATGATGGACCGGATCGGAGCGCCAGGGCTTCTCCTGGTCATATGGATATTAATACGGTTCGTTCTGGTCTGTGTTGGTGAGTAGTCTCATTCAGACACATGTTTTTTGTTACATTGTAATGGTTGCTGATACTGTTGTGTTCCCCATTGGACAACATTCTGTATTGATCTAAAACTTTGTCATATTTACAAACGAACACATCATTTTAGATCAAGTGTTTTGCTGCTGCATTTGGTCGCAGACTCCGTTTTTAATTTCCTTGGCCAATCTATAAACATTGACTAATACATATAATCTGAGAGGTGATGGTTAGGATACTGCTATAGGCAGAACCAGAAGCAGTCAATGTGGGTGTTGTAGTTTTGGTATGTTGTGACTCTAGAGATATATCATCTTTGCTGTGGCATGTCTGTCTTTGTGACCCATCTGCAACATGTACCATGACGGGCATTCATTGATTTCTACTGATAAATGATAGTCTTAGTTTGTAAACATGAGTCCCCTGTCAGTTGTCTGATGGTGTTATGTGCAAACACACACACACACACACACACACCAACACTCAGCATCGATACAGCGTATCCGCTGGCTATCTGCATTACATCATTGCTCGTGCCCAGGCACAGCATCAATTCCTTAATGTATTGCTCTAGTGCAGATGGCTACAGAGCAGAGAGGATAGTCTGGCTACAAGCCAGCCCACAGACAGTTGGCATTATGAAGATAATGTTAGTATAAGTCAAATGATTTACCAGGGGAAATTATAACTTTGTTTAATCTGTCTACAGGTAATGTAATGTTATTGTATCTTAAGGTCAGAGGACACACAGACAGAACCCAAAGACAACTAGCGTTGAAAGATGAAGCCTCTGTATATTAGTCAAATGATTACTCCCTGTGCTACAGTCTATTGATAAGCTGTATCTCTGTCTGAGCAGCCACCCTCATCCTCTGCTACCTCAGGAGGCTGCTGCCCCTCCCCCCTCCTCCGCTCCAGTCCCATGGGGCCCCTGCCTTCTAGAGGTGGAGGTGTCATTGTGGAGCTACAGAGAGTGTTTAGACCTGTAGTTAGTTCCCTCACTTTACCTTTCACACAAAGAGGCATCCTGAACCCCTCCCCCCCTCCTCCTCCTCCTTCATACAGGAACAGATGTAGAGAGGCATGTACTTACCTTATTAGGAAGCAGCCTCTTACCTCCACAAAGGGATGTTTCCTTTATCTACACATTATAGACAGTAACTGAAGCAGAGACAGAATGCTAACAAAGTTAGAACCTGGTGTTTTCTTTATAAGTACTCTGGTCATCTGCTTTTCAGGTGAGTTGATCAACGGGGTAATAATCACCTTATAAATGATGAATAACTATCACTGTCCTTTCTGTGGCCCCTGTTGTCATCGGTTTAGCATGCTTCCCCAATGTCTCCCTATTTCACATATGCACTGTGTGCACAATTATTAGGATTAGGATTCATTGTATTATTGAACAACTACAGTGTTCTCGGTCAATCCATGTTAATAAAACTCAAACCTGAATATTTAAGAAAGTTAAAGTGAGGTTTTGTCTTTCTATGGAGAATATTTATATGTGCACAATTATTGGGCAACTATTAGTGTGCAGAATTATTATGCATCTAAATGAAAAAGGAGAAGTTCCATCTCACTTGTTTATCTGTTAAAGTGAGAATAATAAACAAACAACTCAACATTTACAAATAAACATTTCTGACATTTAAAATAAGATCAGTGACCGATATAGCCAGCCTTCTTTTCAATAACAGTCATAAGTCTTCCATCCATGGAGTCAGTTTCTTGATCTGTTGACGATCAACCTTCACCAGCAACCACAGCCTCCCAGACACTGGTCAGAGAGGTGGACTGTTTACCTTCACCAGCAACCACAGCCTCCCAGACACTGGTCAGAGAGGTGGACTGTTTACCTTCACCAGCAACCACAGCCTCCCAGACACTGGTCAGAGAGGTGGACTGTTTTCCTTCACCAGCAACCACAGCCTCCCAGACACTGGTCAGAGAGGTGGACTGTTTTCCTTCACCAGCAACCACAGCCTCCCAGACACTGGTCAGAGAGGTGGACTGTTTTCCTTCACCAGCAACCACAGCCTCCCAGACACTGGTCAGAGAGGTGGACTGTTTTCCCTCACCAGCAACCACAGCCACCAGAATATATTAGAAACAGGATGATAGGTTCGTTATCCACTGTCACCAGAATACATTAGAAACAGGATGTAGGGTCGTTATCCACTGTGCCACCAGAATACATTAGAAACAGGATGATAGGTTCGTTATCCACTGTCACCAGAATACATTAGAAACAGGATGTAGGGTCGTTATCCACTGTGTCACCAGAATACATTAGAAACAGGATGAAGGGTCGTTATCCACTGTGTCACCAGAATACATTAGAAACAGGATGTAGGGTCGTTATCCACTGTGCCACCAGAATACATTAGAAACAGGATGATAGGTTCGTTATCCACTGTCACCAGAATACATTAGAAACAGGATGTAGGGTCGTTATCCACTGTGTCACCAGAATACATTAGAAACAGGATGAAGGGTCGTTATCCACTTTGTCACCAGAATACATTAGAAACAGGATGTAGGGTCGTTATCCACTGTGTCACCAGAATACATTAGAAACAGGATGAAGGGTCGTTATCCACTGTGTCACCAGAATACATTAGAAACAGGATGTAGGGTCGTTATCCACTGTGCCACCAGAATACATTAGAAACAGGATGATAGGTTCGTTATCCACTGTCACCAGAATACATTAGAAACAGGATGTAGGGTCGTTATCCACTGTGTCACCAGAATACATTAGAAACAGGATGAAGGGTCGTTATCCACTGTGTCACCAGAATACATTAGAAACAGGATGTAGGGTCGTTATCCACTGTGTCACCAGAATACATTAGAAACAGGATGTAGGGTCGTTATCCACTGTGTCACCAGAATACATTAGAAACAAGATGTAGGGTCGTTATCCACTGTGTCACCAGAATACATTAGAAACATGTAGTCCACTGTGTTCCCGTACAGACATGGTTTTGATGTGACTGCATCAAGGAGATCTCAGACAACGACCTTCTTCTTTTCACAAACAGTCTCTCTCTCTCTCTCTCTCTCTCTCTCTCTCTCTCTCTCTCTCTCTTTCTCTCTCTCTCTCTCTCTCTCTCTCTCTCTCTCTCTCTCTCTCTCTCTCTCTCTCTCTCTCTCTCTCTCTCTCTCTCTCTCTCTCTCTCTCTCTCTCTCTCTCTCTCTCTCTCTCTCTCTCTCTCTCTCTCTCTCCTCCATAGCGGCATGCAGTGGGAAGGTTGAACTTCATACGGAGAGGAGAGGTGTAATCTACAGCCCCTCCTGGCCCTTCAACTACCCCCCCGGAATGAACTGTTCATGGAACATAGAGGGAGACAGGGGAGAGGTTATCACCATCAGGTAACACATACACAGCTTTGACCTTTGTCGCTTGGTCAGGTCTGGTATTAGTTCTTAAAAGTATAGCAGGTCATCCAAGTATAAGACCGTAGTGAAGGCCACATTATACACTCTGTTTCCCTCTCTCTATCTAACTCAATCTACAATACACACCAACCAGTGGAGGCTACTGAGGGGAGGACGGCTAATAATACTGTCTGGAACGGAGCGTATGGAATTGCATCAAACACAAGGCAACCATGGAAACCATGTCTTTGATGTACAAAAAGTATGTGAACCCTTTAGAATGACCTGGATTTCTGCATAAATTGGTCATAAAATCTGATCTGATCTTCATCTAAGTCCCAACAACAGACAAACACAGTCTGCTTCAACTAATAACACACAAACAATTATACGTTTTCATGTCTTTATTGAACACACCGTGTAAACATTCACAGTGCAGGGTGGGAAAAGTATGTGAACCCTTGGATTTAATAACTGGTTGACCCTCCTTTGGCATCAATAACCTCAACCAAACGTTTTCTGTAGTTGTGGATCAGACCTGCACAACGGTCAGGAGGAATTCTGGACCATTCCTCTTTACAAAACTGTTTCAGTTCAGCAATATTCTTGGGATGTCTGGTGTGAACCTCTCTCTTGAGGTCATGCCACAGCATCTCAATGGGGTTGAGGTCAGGACTCTAACTGGGCCGCTCCAGAAGGCGTATTTTCTTCTGTTGAAGCCATTCTGTTGTTGATTTACTTCTGTGTTTTGGGTCGTTGTCCTGTTACATCACCCAACTTCTGTTGAGCTTCAGTTGGTGGACAGATAGCCTTACATTCTCCTGCAAAATGTCTTGATAAACTTGGGAATTCATTTTTCCGTCGATGATAGCAAGCTGTCCAGGCCCTGAGGCAGCAAAGCAGCCCCAAACCATGATGCTCCCTCCACCATACTTTACAGTTGGGATGTTTTGATGTTGGTGTGATGTGACTTTTTTTCTCCACATAGTGTTGCATGATCCTTCCAAACAACTCAACTTTAGTTTAATCTGTCAACAGAATATTTTGACAGTAGTGCTGTGGAACATCCAGTTATTATTTTGCGAACTTCAGATGTTGTTTTACGTATCATAGACTTGTCAACAGAGATGTAATCATGTTCCAGAGAGTTCTGTAAGTCTTTAGCTGACACTCTAGGGTTCTTCTTAACCTCATTGATCATTCTGCGCTGTGCTCTTGCAGTCATCTTTACAGGACGGTCACTCCTAGGGAGAGTAGCAACAGTGCTGAACTTTCTCCATTCATAGACAGTTTGTCTTACCGTGGACTGATGAACATCAAGGCTTTTAGAGATACTTTTGTAACCCTTTCCAGCTTTATGCAAGTCAACAATTCTTAATCTTAGGTCTTCTGAGATCTCTTCTGTTTTGAGGCACGGTTCACATCAGGCAATGCTTCTTGTGAATAGCAAACTCACATTTTGTGAGTGTTTTTATAGGGCAGGGCAGCTCTAACCAACATCTCCAGTCTCGTCTCATTGATTGGATCAGTTTATGCACAAATCCAGGTAATTCCAAAGGGTTCACATACTGTTTCTTGCCACTATTTAATACCATTCCACTAATTCCGTCCAGCCATTACCACTAGCCCGTCCTCCCCAATTAAGGTGCCACCAACCTCCTGTGACACCAAACCTGTCTCAATCTACAATACAAACCAATCCTCTTT
The DNA here is from genome assembly GCA_023634145.1 of Thymallus thymallus. Classification (NCBI taxonomy): domain Eukaryota; kingdom Metazoa; phylum Chordata; class Actinopteri; order Salmoniformes; family Salmonidae; genus Thymallus; species Thymallus thymallus. The sequence goes on from CM042381.1 coordinate 34,852,562, forward strand.
CTCTCTTTCTATCTAACTCAATCTACAATACACACCAACCCAACCCAATACACACCAAATATGTGTCTCTAATATGGTCATACATTTGGCAGGAGGTTAGGCAGGAGGTTCCACCTCATTTTGTGGGCAGTGTGCACATAGCCTGTCTCCTCTTGAGAGCCAGGTCTGCCTACGGTGGCCTTTCTCAATAGCAAGGCTATTCTCACCTAGTCTGTACATAGTCAAAGCTTTCCTTAAGTTTGGGTCAGTCCCAGTGGTCAGGTATTCTGCCACTGTGGACTCTCTGTTTAGGGCCAAATAGCATTCTAGTTTGCTCTGTTTTTTTGTTAGTTCTTTCCAATATGTCAAGTAATTCTCTTTTTGTTTTCTCAGGATTTGGTTGGGTCTAAATGTGTTGCTGTCCTGGGGCTCTGTGAGGTCTGTTTGTGTTTGTGAACAAAGCCCCAGGACCAGCTTGCTTAGGGGACTCTTCTCCAGGTTAATCTCTCTGTAGGTGATGGCTTTATTATGGAAGGTTTGGGAATCACTTCCTTTTAGGTGGTTGTAGAATTTAACGTCTCATAATTAGCGGATATCTGCCTAATTCTGCTCTGCATGCATTATTTGGTGTTTGACTGGATATTTTTGTAAATTGTTGGTTGGTGAGCGGACCCCAGACCATAAAGGGCAATGAGTTCTATAATTATATCTCTCTATCTCATGTTGACTAGAAAATGACTCATGTAGAGAGAGAGAGAGATAGAGAGAGAGAGACCATGGTCCAGTGATATGAATACAACCCACAACCCATCTCTATGGGTCTAGACCAGTCATATCTATGGGTCTAGACCAGTCGGGCCATGGTCCAGTGATATGAATACAACCCACAACCCATCTCTATGGGTCTAGACCAGTCGGGCCATGGTCCAGTGATATGAATACAACCCACAACCCATCTCTATGGGTCTAGACCAGTCATATCTATGGGTCTAGACCAGTCGGGCCATGGTCCAGTGATATGAATACAACCCACAACCCATCTCTATGGGTCTCGACTAGTCGGGCCATGGTCCAGTGGAGCTCTGAGTGTCCTTTATATTCCTAAAATGGACCCTATTCACTATATATTCTCTGACCAGGGCCCTATTTTGGGGAATAGGGTCCATTTGGGATGCAACCCATGTCTTCACAGAGCTTGTTAAACCCAGACTCCCTCAGCTACCTTACCAGGTTCAGCAGACAGGAACTCCCAGCTACCTCAGCTACCTTACCAGGTTCAGCAGACAGGAACTCCCAGCTACCTCAGCTACCTTACCAGGTTCAGCAGACAGGAACTCCCAGCTACCTCAGCTACCTTACCAGGTTCAGCAGACAGGAACTCTCAGCTACCTTACCAGGTTCAGCAGACAGGAACTCCCAGCTACCTCAGCTACCTTACCAGGTTCAGCAGACAGGAACTCCCACCTCCCTCAGCTACCTTACCAGGTTCAGCAGACAGGAACTCTCAGCTACCTCAGCTACCTTACCAGGTTTAGCAGACAGGAACTCCCAGCTACCTTACCAGGTTCAGCAGACCTTGAACTCTCAGCTACCTCAGCTACCTTACCAGGTTTAGCAGACAGGAACTCCCAGCTACCTTACCAGGTTCAGCAGACAGGAACTCTCAGCTACCTTACCAGGTTCAGCAGACAGGAACTCTCTGCTACCTCTGCTACCTTACCATGTTCAGCAGACAGGAACTCCCAGCTACCTCAGCTACCTTACCAGGTTTAGCAGACAGGAAGTCCCAGCTACCTCAGCCCAACAGACATCAGGAGCTGAGGGGAATGGTATACATACACTACAAAACCAGAAGGACACCTGCTGGTCCAACATCTCCTTCCAAAATCATGGACATTCATATGGAGTTGGTCCCCCTTTGCTGCTATAACAGCCTCCACTCCACTTTCCACTAGATGTTGGAACATTGCTGCAGAGACTTGCTTCCATTCAGCCACGAGCATTAGTGAGGTCGGGCACTGATGTTGGGCGATTAGGCCTGGCTCGCAGTCTGTGTTCCAATTCATCCCAAATGTGTTAGATGGGGTTGAGGTCAGTACTCTGTGCAGGCCATTAAAGTTCTTCCCGATCTTGACAAACCATTTCTGTTTGGACCTCGCTTTGTGCCTGGGGGCATTGTCATGCTAAAACAGGAAAGGTCCTTCCCCAAACTGTTGCCACAAAGTTGGAAGCACAGAATCGTCTAGAATGTCATTGTATGCTGTAGTGTTAAGATTTCCCTTCACTGGAACTAAGGGGCCTGAACCAAGAAAAACAGCCCAGACCATTATTCCTCCTCCACCAAACGTTATATTTGGCACTATGCATTTGAGCAGGTAGCGTTCCCCTGGCATCCGCCAAACACAGATTCGTCCATCAGACTGCCAGATGGTGAAGTGTGATTGATCACTCCAGAGAACGTGTTTCCACTGCTCCAGAGTCCAGTGATGGCGAGCTTTACACCACTCCAGCCGACGCTTGGCATTGCACATGGTGATCTTAGGCTTGTGTCCAGTGCTTCCAGAGGCAGTTTGGAGCTTGGTAGTGAGTGTTGCAACCGAGGATAGACTATTTTTATGC
>CM042381.1:34860159-34912659 GCA_023634145.1 Thymallus thymallus
TTGTTGTTGGGTAGTTTGTTGTTGGGTGGTTTGTTGTTGGGTAGTTTGTTGTTGGGTGGTTTGTTGTTGGGTGGTTTGTTGTTGGGTAGTTTGTTGTTGGGTGGTTTGTTGTTGGGTAGTTTGTTGTTGGGTGGTTTGTTGTTGGGTAGTTTGTTGTTGGGTGGTTTGTTGTTGGTAGTTTGTAGTTTGTTGTTGGGTGGTTTGTTGTTGGGTAGTTTGTTGTTGGGTGGTTTGTTGTTGGGTAGTTTGTTGTTGGGTAGTTTGTTGTTGGGTAGTTTGTTGTTGGTAGTTTGTTGTTGGTAGTTTGTTGTTGGGTAGTTTGTTGTTGGTAGTTTGTTGTTGGGTAGTTTGTTGTTGGGTGGTTTGTTGTTGGGTTGTTTGTTGTTGGGTAGTTTGTTGTTGGGTAGTTTGTTGTTGGGTAGTTTGTTGTTGGGTAGTTTGTAGTTTGTTGTTGGGTGGTTTGTTGTTGGGTAGTTTGTTGTTGGGTGGTTTGTTGTTGGGTAGTTTGTTGTTGGGTAGTTTGTTGTTGGGTAGTTTGTTGTTGGTAGTTTGTTGTTGGGTAGTTTGTTGATGGTAGTTTGTTGTTGGGTAGTTTGTTGTTGGTAGTTTGTTGTTGGTAGTTTGTAATAGTTTGTTGTTGGGTAGTTTGTTGTTGGTAGTTTGTTGTTGGTAGTTTGTTGTTGGGTAGTTTGTTGTTGGGTGGTTTGTTGTTGGGTAGTTTGTTGTTGGGTAGTTTGTAGTTTGTTGTTGGGTGGTTTGTTGTTGGGTAGTTTGTTGCTGGGTGGTTTGTTGTTGGGTAGTTTGTTGTTGGGTAGTTTGTTGTTGGGTAGTTTGTTGTTGGGCAGTTTGTAGTTTGTTGTTGGGTGGTTTGTTGTTGGGTAGTTTGTTGTTGGGTGGTTTGTTGTTGGGTAGTTTGTTGTTGGGTAGTTTGTTGTTGGTAGTTTGTTGTTGGGTAGTTTGTTGTTGGTAGTTTGTTGTTGGTAGTTTGTTGTTGGGTAGTTTGTTGTTGGGTAGTTTGTTGTTGGGTGGTTTGTTGTTGGGTAGTTTGTTGTTGGGTAGTTTGTAGTTTGTTGTTGGGTGGTTTGTTGTTGGGTAGTTTGTTGCTGGGTGGTTTGTTGTTGGGTAGTTTGTTGTTGGGTAGTTTGTTGTTGGGCAGTTTGTAGTTTGTTGTTGGGTGGTTTGTTGTTGGGTAGTTTGTTGTTGGGTGGTTTGTTGTTGGGTAGTTTGTTGTTGGGTAGTTTGTTGTTGGTAGTTTGTTGTTGGGTAGTTTGTTGTTGGTAGTTTGTTGTTGGGTAGTTTGTTGTTGGGTAGTTTGTTGTTGGTAGTTTGTTGTTGGTAGTTTGTTGTTGGTAGTTTGTTGTTGGGTAGTTTGTTGTTGGGTAGTTTGTTGTTGGGTGGTTTGTTGTTGGGTAGTTTGTTGTTGGGTAGTTTGTAGTTTGTTGTTGGGTGGTTTGTTGTTGGGTAGTTTGTTGCTGGGTGGTTTGTTGTTGGGTAGTTTGTTGTTGGGTAGTTTGATGTTGGGTAGTTTGTTGTTGGTAGTTTGTTGTTGGTAGTTTGTTGTTGGTAGTTTCTTGTTGGGTGGTTTGTTGTTGGGTGGTTTGTTGTTGGGTGGTTTGTTGTTGTTAGTTTGTTGTTGGTAGTTTGTTGTTGGTAGTTTGTTGTTGGTAGTTTGTTGTTGGGTGGTTTGTTGTTGGGTAGTTTGTTGTTGGGTAGTTTGTTGTTGGGTGGTTTGTTGTTGGGTAGTTTGTAGTTTGTTGTTGGGTGGTTTGTTGTTGGGTAGTTTGTTGTTGGGTGGTTTGTTGTTGGGTAGTTTGTTGTTGGTAGTTTCTTGTTGGGTAGTTTGTTGTTGGGTAGTTTGTTGTTGGTAGTTTGTTGTTGGTAGTTTGTTGTTGGTAGTTTGTTGTTGGGTAGTTTGTTGTTGGTAGTTTCTTGTTGGGTAGTTTGTTGTTGGGTAGTTTGTTGTTGGTAGTTTGTTGTTGGTAGTTTGTTGTTGGGTAGTTTGTTGTTGGGTAGTTTGTTGTTGGGTGGTTTGTTGTTGGGTGGTTTGTTGTTGGGTAGTTTGTTGTTGGGTAGTTTGTAGTTTGTTGTTGGGTGGTTTGTTGTTGGGTAGTTTGTTGCTGGGTGGTTTGTTGTTGGGTGGTTTGTTGTTGGTAGTTTGTTGTTGGGTGGTTTGTTGTTGGGTAGTTTGTTGTTGGTAGTTTGTTGTTGGGTAGTTTGTTGTTGGGTAGTTTGTTGTTGGTAGTTTGTTGTTGGTAGTTTGTTGTTGGGTAGTTTGTTGTTGGGTAGTTTGTTGTTGGGTGGTTTGTTGTTGGGTGGTTTGTTGTTGGGTAGTTTGTTGTTGGGTAGTTTGTAGTTTGTTGTTGGGTGGTTTGTTGTTGGGTAGTTTGTTGCTGGGTGGTTTGTTGTTGGGTGGTTTGTTGTTGGGTAGTTTGTAGTTTTTTGTTGGGTGGTTTGTTGTTGGGTATTTTGATGTTGGGTAGTTTGTTGTTGGTAGTTTGTTGTTGGGTGGTTTGTTGTTGGGTGGTTTGTTGTTGGGTGGTTTGTTGTTGGTAGTTTGTTGTTGGTAGTTTGTTGTTGGGTAGTTTGTTGTTGGGTAGTTTGTTGTTGGGTGGTTTGTTATTGGGTAGTTTGTAGTTTGTTGTTGGGTGGTTTGTTGTTGGGTAGTTTGTTGTTGGGTAGTTTGTAGTTTGTTGTTGGGTAGTCTGTTGTTGGGTGGTTTGTTGTTGGATGGTTTGTTGTTGGGGTCTGAAAATCTGTTCCTCTTTAACTCAAATAGGTCAAAGGGGTGATGATGATGATGATGCCACTTAATATTCTTGTGATATAGTGATGTTCAGCTGTTGTCTTTAATGTCTGAGGTGTTGGCCAATCTGTCTCTTATTTTCACCATTATATTTGGCTGGCTGTGGTTATGTCTGTGTTGTTGATGTGTCTGTAGTTATGCCAGTGTTGTTAATGTGTCTGTGTTGTGTCTGTAGTTATGCCAGTGTTGTTAATGTGTCTGTGTTGTGTCTGTAGTTATGTCAGTGTTGTTAATGTGTCTGTGTTGTGTCTGTAGTTATGTCAGTGTTGTTGATGTGTCTGTGTCGTGTCTGTAGTTATGCCAGTGTTGTTAATGTGTCTGTGTCGTGTCTGTAGTTATGTCAGTGTTGTTGATGTGTCTGTGTTGTGCCAGTTGTTATGTCAGTGTTGAAGTCTGGAGTGCAAAAAGCTTAAAATACACTCCTTAGTGCAGGGTTTAATTACAGATAGCTGCACGTATTGCACATTCGATATACTAAAAGCAATGAAAAAAGATACAACTGACAGGATACTAATATGCATTCCTGAGTGAAGTCCAAGAATTACTTACAATATTGCATGTGATATGATATAACAACTGTACATGAATATGTATATACAGACCTGTATGAATAAATAAGTCCTGAATGAATGAGTGATTACAGACCAGAGTTACTCACGGATGGATGCATAATTGTTAAACTAGATCCTGATACCCCAACAGTTCCAGGTCTGTGTTGCCGACGGCACGGCACCCCGGTGAGGCATTATATAGTCTAATAGCCGCCGGCAGGAAGGACCTGCTGTAGCGCTCTCTGGCACACCGTGGTGGGATCAGTCTGTGACTGAAGGTGCTCCTCTGCGTCATAACCATGGCATGCAGAGGGTGGGTGACGTTGTCCACGATGGCCAGCAGTTTGGCCAGGATCACAGAGACGATGTGTTTGTAGTTATGTCAGTGTTGTTGATGTGTCTATGTTGTGTCTGTAGTTATGTCAGTATTGTTGATGTGTCTGTAATAATGTGCAGAGGCTGGGTGACGTCCACGATGGCCAGCAGTTTGGCCAGGATCACAGAGACGATGTGTTTGTAGTTATGTCAGTGTTGTTGATGTGTCTGTGTTGTGTCTATAGTTATGTCAGTGTTGTTAATGTGTCTGTGTTGTATCTGTAGTTATGTCAGTATTGTTGATGTGTCTGTAATAATGTGTTTGTTATAATGTGTCTGTAATAATGTGTATGTACTAATGTGTCTGTGATAATGTCTCTGTAATAATGTGTCTGTAATAATGTGTCTGTAATAATGTTTATGTACTAATGTGCCTGTGATAATGTGTCTGTGATAATGTGTCTGTGATAATGTTTATGGACTAATGTGTCTGTGATAATGTGTCTGTAATTATGTTTATGTACAACTGTGTCTGTAATGTGTCTGTGATAAAGAGTCCAGCTGTCAGAGGGATGAGCTGTAGTTATGTCAGTAATGTGTCTGTTGACATATCAGTAATAGTGTTAATGTCTCTGTGTCTGTCAACTGTATGTCAGTAATGTGTCTGTTGATATGTCAGTAGTAGTGTTAACGTCTCTGTGTCTGTCAACTGTATGTCAGTAATGTGTCTGTTGATATGTCAGTAGTAGTGTTAACATCTCTGTGTCTGTCAACTGTATGTCAGTAATGTGTCTGTTGATATGTCAGTAGTAGTGTTAACGTCTCTGTGTCTGTCAACTGTATGTCAGTAATGTGTCTGTTGATATGTCAGTAGTAGTGTTAACGTCTCTGTGTCTGTCATTGTGCCGGTTCCTCTAGGTCACCTGGGCCAGTCCAGCTGTCAGAGTGATGAGTTCCTGTGTGGTAACGGTAAATGTCTTCCCCGGGCATGGCGCTGTAACGGCCTGGATGAGTGTGGTGACGCTACTGACGAACGGAGCTGTGCCCCCCCTCCCACCCCTCCCCGCGCCTCCCTCTGCCCACCCGGCACCGCCCCCTGTACCCAGGCCCAGGTAGGTAGGCTAGAGGTTAGAGAAGCGGGCCAGCAACCAGAGGGAAGTAGAAACTCTGCTAGGAACAATATGCTACACTGGGCTGACCAATTACTACCTACCTCTAAGGTGTGTGTGTGTGTGTGTGTGTGTGTCTGTGTGTGTGTGTGTGTGTGTGTGTGTGTGTGTGTGTGTGTGTGTGCCTGTGTGTTGTGTGTGTGTGTGTGTGTGTGTGTGTGTGTCTCTCTGTGTGTGTGTGTGTGTGTGTGTGTGTGTGTGTCTGTGTGTGTGTGTGTGTGTCTGTGTGTGTGTGTGTGTCTGTGTGTGTGTGTGTGTGTGTGTCTGTGTGTGTGTGTGTGTGTGTGTGTGTCTGTGTGTGTCTGTGTGTGTGTGTGTGTGTGTGGGGGGGGGGAAGACACATTTTCATTCCCTGCCAGATACAATAATAATGAACAATAAAGTAGTATTCTCCCTCTCTAGTCCACCCGCTGCCTGCCCCCCTCGCTGCGCTGTAACGGAGCCCAGGACTGCCCCGACGGCTCAGACGAGGCCGGGTGCCCCGACACAGCCTGCGGGAAACACATGGGGAACTTCTACGGAACATTCGCCTCCCCAGACTTCTTCCGTCCCAACCGCAGCGCTGTGGGGGAGCTGAGGTGCATCTGGTTACTGGACACTCAGGTAGGGAGGAGTTCAACACGTTCAAGATTTTACAGAATCCATTAGTTGATGGGTGCTAGGGTCATAGCAGAGTTAACGAGCTGAACACATGCTAACTGATCTATAGCAGAGTTAACGAGCTGAACACATGCTAACTGATCTATAGCAGAGTTAAAGAGCTGAACACATGCTAACTGATCTATAGCAGAGTTAACGAGCTGAACACATGCTAACTGATCTATAGCAGAGTTAACGAGCTGAACACATGCTAACTGATCTATAGCAGAGTTAATGAGCTGAACACATGCTAACTGATCTATAGCAGAGTTAACGAGCTGAACACATGCTAACTGATCTATAGCAGAGTTAACGAGCTGAACACATGCTAACTGATCTATAGCAGAGTTAACGAGCTGAACACATGCTAACTGATCTATAGCAGAGTTAACGAGCTGAACACATGCTAACTGATCTATAGCAGAGTTAACGAGCTGAACACATGCTAACTGATCTATAGCAGAGTTAACGAGCTGAACACATGCTAACTGATCTATAGCAGAGTTAACGAGCTGAACACATGCTAACTGATCTATAGCAGAGTTAAAGAGCTGAACACATGCTAACTGATCTATAGCAGAGTTAAAGAGCTGAACACATGCTAACTGATCTATAGCAGAGTTAACGAGCTGAACACATGCTAACTGATCTATAGCAGAGTTAACGAGCTGAACACATGCTAACTGATCTATAGCAGAGTTAACGAGCTGAACACATGCTAACTGATCTATAGCAGAGTTAACGAGCTGAACACATGCTAACTGATCTATAGCAGAGTTAAAGAGCTGAACACATGCTAACTGATCTATAGCAGAGTTAACGAGCTGAACACATGCTAACTGATCTATAGCAGAGTTAACGAGCTGAACACATGCTAACTGATCTATAGCAGAGTTAATGAGCTGAACACATGCTAACTGATCTATAGCAGAGTTAACGAGCTGAACACATGCTAACTGATCTATAGCAGGGTTAAAGAGCTGAACACATGCTAACTGATCTATTGAATCGGTACGGATGCCGTCGGTCGACTAATGGATGAATGTAACTCATCGCTCCTCTTAGGACCCTAAGCCCATCATGTTGCAGCTGGACCTGGTGTTAGGGCCAGGGGACTCCCTTCATGTATATGATGGGCTGGTCCAGAGAGCAGAGAGCCTCCTGCAGGCCCTGTCTCATCATAACAACAGGAGACCAGCCCTGTTAGAGTCCAGTAGAGGAGAGATGAGTCTACTGTACCTGGCCCAGCCACGCAGCCCTGGCCATGGATTCAATGCTACATACCAGGTAGGCTAACCCTGACCTTAACCCTGACCTTAACCCTGACCCTAACACCCCATAGCCCTGGCCATGGATTCAATGCTACATACCAGGTAGGCTAACCCTGACCCTGACCTTAACCCTGACCCTGACCTTAACACCCCATAGCCCTGGCCATGTATTCAATGCTACATACCAGGTAGGCTAACCCTGACCCTGACCTTAACCCTGACCCTGACCTTAACCCTGACCCTAACACCCTATAGCCCTGGCCATGGATTCAATGCTACATACCAGGTAGGCTAACCCTGAACCTGACCTTAACCCTGACCCTAACCCTGACCCTAACACCCCATAGCCCTGGTTTTGGGACAGTGGGACTGTAAATTATGGTATTGATAATGAAGTGTTTTGTGTTTAGAATTGTCATTGGTATGGCCCAGAGTTTTTCCTGACCAGGAAGAAGCCTATGACTAGTACCCAGAGTTTTTCCTGACCAGGTGATCAAGAGATAAAGGCCACTTTGAGGACAATAGCGTTTTTCTTTACTATTCTATCCTCTAGGTGAAAGGTTACTGTTTCCCGGGGGAGCACCCGTGCGGAGGGGACCAGGGCTGTTACTCTGAGCGCCAGCGCTGTGACGGGTACTGGCACTGCCCTACAGGGCGCGACGAGGAGGAGTGCCCAGTTTGCCAGGAGGGGGAGTACCCCTGTGAGGGGGGCAGTGGGACCTGCTACCCTGCCTCTGAACGATGTAACAACCAGAAGAAGGTATCAATCAATCAATCAATTAATACTTTATCATCCTATTGGACAATTCTGATAAAGATTGTTGTGCTAAAACCCTGGATGTAGGAGAGATACCCATGAATTGAAAATAATCTATTTACAGTCCATTTCTGGGTATGCTTCTGATAAAGGTTGTAAATCTAATCTAATTATTTGTCTCATGCTTCGTGAACAGTAGGTGTTGACTAACAGTGAAATGCTTACTGACGGCCCTTTCCAACATCGCAGAGTTAAAGATCAAGATAAAAAAATACTAAATGAAATAGTGACATAAGGAATGAATAAAAGAGGCCACCAGTGAAAGCCATCTGTTTAGTTGTCTAAGTCTTCCATATTGGATTGTCCTTGGTGTAGGCCTACTGCCAATTACAGTGCCTTCAGAAAATATTCACAACCCACATGTCACGTTGTGGGTGTAGGAATGACCAAGGCGCAGCGCAGGGATAGTAGTTCGACATTTATATTTTAATACTATGTATAATAATATAGCAAATGAACGAACTATACAACAAAAAACACGAATCGACTAAACGTCACGTTCACAAAAACACACGACATGAACGGACGTTAAAAAGGCACACTTACTTCACCGTGACTGCGACATACATCGATACCAACCCACACCACGTGAAGGACAGACTCAACATATATTGGATCCCTAATTAGAGATCCACCCAAAACCCACACAGAAACAGAAAAGAACGACACTGTCAGACTCTGACCATAGCTACATAGAGAAGCCTATTGTTTCTCTATGGCCAGAGCCTGACACCACAACCCTTTTTGTTGTGTTACAGCCTGAATAAAACATTTATTACATTGATATGTTGTGTCTCCCACTGTTACGTTTTTTCAAAATGTTTACAAATTAATTAAAAATTAAAAGCTGAAATGTTTTGAGTCAATAAGTATTCAACCCCTTTGTTATGGCAAGACTAAACAAGTTCAGGACTAAACATGTACTCAATAAGACACATAATAAGTTGCATGGATTCATGATTGTTGAATGACAACCTCATCTCTGTTCTCCACATATACAATTATCTGTAAGGTCCCTCAGTCGAGCAGTGAATTTCAAACACAGATTCAACCACAAAGACCAGGGAGGTTTTCCAACGCCTCGCAAAGAAGCAGACAATACTAACCTAAATGACTGAGTGAAAAGAAGGAAGCCTGTACAGAATATTCCAAAACATGCATCCTGTTTGCAACAAGGCACTAAAGTAATACTGTACAAAATGTGGCAAAGAAATTAACTTTATGTCCTGAATACAAAGCGTCATGTTTGGGGCAAATCAAACACAACACATCACTGAGTATCACTCTCCATATGTTCAAGCATAGTGGTGGCTGCATCATGTTATGAGTATGCTTGTCATCAGCAAGGACTGGGGAGTTTTTAGGATAAAAAGAATAGAGATAATCACAGGCAAAATCCTAGAGGAAAACCTGGTTCAGTCTGCCTTCCTACAGACACTGGGAGATGAATTCACCTTTCAGCAGGACATTAACCTAAAACACAAGGCCAATTATACACTGGAGTTGCTTAACAAGATGACATTGAATGTTCCTGAGTGGCGTAGTTACAGTTTTGACTTGAATCGGCTTAAAGATCTATGGCAAGACTAGAAAATGGCTGTCTAGCAATGATCAACAAGTAACTTGACAGAGCTTGAAGAATTGTTTAATAATAACGGGCAAGAAAGACTCGCTGCCAAAGGTGATTCTAACATGTATTGACTCATGGGTATGAATACTTATGTAAATGAGATGTTTCTGTATTCATTTTCAATACATTTGAGAAAATGTCTAAAACATGTTTTCACTTGGTCATTATGGAATACTGTGTGTAGATGGGTGAGCATTTTATTTATTGAATTCATTTTGAATTCAGGCTGTAACACAACAACATGTGGAATAAGTCAAGGGGTTTTAATATTTTCTCAAGGCTCTGTATGAACATATTCTCAATCTAATCTACACACTGAGGAAGACAAAATGCAGATATTTTCCCATTCTTGAAGACAATCAGTAGAAAAATGTTGGACCACAATGGAAATAAATGTTTATGGTTGTAAATATACTGCAGCATCTCTCATCCATCCATTCATTCATCCATTCCAGTGCCCAGACGGTTCTGATGAGAAGAACTGTTTTGACTGCCAGCCGGGTAACTTCCACTGTGGCACCAACCTGTGTATCTTTGAGACGTGGCGCTGTGATGGTCAGGAGGACTGTCTGGATGGTAGTGATGAGAGAGACTGTTTGGCAGCTGTACCCAGGAAGGTACAGAGAACCATAATATACAATCATCTGATGGCTTACATTCACTAATGTGTATTGGAAATGTTTTCCCTTGAGAAACCCTCAGAGTGGGGTCACAGCCAGAGTCACCATTGTCCAGTGCCCCTGGAGCAATTGGGGTTAAGTGCCTTGTACATGAACAGATTTTTCACCTTGTCAGTTTCGGGATTCAAACTAGTGACCTTTTAATTACTGGCCCAACACTCTAACCGCTAGGCTACCTGCTGCAACCAGGCTACCAATCTATATTTGAATCTTACCCTACGAGGTCTGGAGTACCTCTGGTTTTCTGTTCTACCTGATAATGAATTACTCTCACCTGGTGTCCCAGGTCTAAATCAGTCTCTGTTTAGAGGGAAGTATGAAGAAAAGCAGTGGAACTGGCTTGGAGGTCCAGATTTGAATTTGAGGGGTCGACAGCAGGAGGGTCAAACTCATTCCAGGGAGGGCCTAGTGTCTGCAGGTTTTTGGTTTTTCCTTTCAATTAAGCCCTAGACAACTAGTGCCCTTACTTCATTAATTAATGGAGGAGCGGAAACCCGCAGACACTCTGCCCTACAGCACAGGAGGCTGGTGGCACCTTAATTGGGCAGGACGGGCTCGTGGTAATGGCTGGAGAAGAATCAGTGGAATGGTGTCAGATACATCAAACACATGGTTTCCATTCCATTTGCTCCGTTCCAGACATTAGCTGGTCTACTATATCTATATCTATATCTGACCAAGTCTTGTGAAGTTCATGTACTCTACATGGACACCTGCTCCTCCTACATCTCATTCCAAAATCATGGACATTAATATGGAGTTGGTCCCCCTTTGCTGCTATAACAGCCTCCACTGTTCTGGGAAGGCTTTCCACTAGATGTTGGAACATTGCTGCAGAGACTTGCTTCCATTCAGCCACGAGCATTAGTGAGGTCGGCACTGAAGTTGGACGATTAGGCCAGGCTCGCAGTGGGCTTTCCAAATCATCCCAAAGGTGTTCGATGGGGTTGAGGTCAGGGCTCTGTGCAGGCCAGTCAAGTTCTTCCACACTGATCTCGACAAACCATTTCTGTTTGGACCTCGCTTTGTGCCTGGGGGCATTGTCATGCTGAAACAGGAAAGGGCCTTCCCCAAACAGTTGCCACAAAGTTGGAAGCACAGAATCGTCTAGAATGTCATTGTATGCTGTAGTGTTAAGATTTCCCTTCACTGGAACTAAGGGGCCTGAACCAAGAAAAACAGCCCAGACCATTATTCCTCCTCCACCAAACGTTATATTTGGCACTATGCATTTGAGCAGGTAGCGTTCTCCTGGCATCCACCAAACACAGATTCGTCCATCAGTTTGGAACTCGGTAGTGAGTGTTGCAACCGAGGACAGACAATTTTTACGCGCTTCAGCACGTATTTCAAGGGCTGTCCACATACTTTTGTATATATAGTGTATGTCCTGTATAGAAGTGCAGTGTGTTGTATTCTAACAGCATTACTAGAACTAGTATGTTTTATAATGTATTTTATGATATGCCATGAATGCCTGTATTGTTTCAAGGTGATCACGGCTGCCCTGATAGGCTCTCTGGTCTGTGGCCTCCTCCTGGTCATCGCTCTGGGCTGTGCCTTCAAACTCTACTCCCTCCGGACAAGAGAGTATAGGTAGGATTATTTCATCTGACTCTGACTCTGTCTTTGTCTCATTCACTTTTGTCTCTTTTTCTATCTATCTATCTCTGTCTCTCTCTCTGTCTCTCTCTCTGTCTCTGTCTCTCTCTCTCTGTCTCTCTCTCTGTCTCTGTCTCTCTCTCTCTCTCTCTCTGTCTCTCTCTGTCTCTCTCTCTGTCTCTCTCTCTGTCTCTGTCTCTCTCTCTCTGTCTCTCTCTCTGTCTCTCTGTCTCTGTCTCTGTCTCTCTCTCTCTCTCTCTCTCTCTGTCTCTCTCTCCCTTCTTTATTTCTCTATCTTTGTCTCTCTGACTCTCTTCTCACCATTACACCTCCCTCCATCCTTCCTCTCTCTCTTTTCACTCTCATTAGTCTGGTCCTCTCCTCCTCTGCCTCCTCCTCCTCCTCCTCCTCCTCCTCCTTGCTCTCTTTAATACATGCAGAGCAGAATTAGGCCGATACCCACTAATTATCAAAATCCAGAAAAGAGCCGTTAAATTCTACAACCACTTAAAAGGAAGTGATTCCCAAACCTTCCATAACAAAGCCATCACCTACAGAGAGATGAACCTGGAGAAGAGTCCCCTAATCAAGCTGGTCCTGGGGCTTTGTTCACAAACACAAACAGACCCACAGAGCCCCAGGACAACAACACAATTAGACCCCACAGAGGCCCAGGACAACAACACTATTAGACCCCACAGAGGCCCAGGACAACAACACTATTAGACCCCACAGAGGCCCAGGACAACAACACTATTAGACCCCACAGAGCCCCAGGAAAGCAACACTATTAGACCCCACAGAGCCCCAGGAAAGCAACACTATTAGACCCCACAGAGCCCCAGGACAACAACACATTTAGACCCCACAGAGCCCCAGGAAAGCAACACATTTAGACCCAACCAAATCATGAGAAAACCAAAAGAGAAGGGAGAGAGTGGTGAGAGAAACAGAGAGGGAGAGAGTCATAAAGAGAGATACGTATCCTTGGGTCCACAGTAACCCACTAAGATGAGTGACAGAAGGTAGTTGCTATATGTAGCTGTTAATAGCCTTGGCCTCATCACACTACACTATACGTCATACCCACCTGCAGTATTCACCCTTTAAAGATAGAAGAGAGAGAGAGAGATACTATTTAGTGCACTACTTTTGACCAGGGCCCATAGGCACTATTTAGGGAATAGGGTGCCATTTGGAATACAGACGTAGAAAGGTCAGAGGTCAAAAGGCTGTGTTAACTTCCCCTGGGTTTTATTACTAATCTACTGACAGAGAGTGAAAAGGAAGAAACACTCAATATATTTTTCTGGTTTATATACAGTACAGTCAAGTATGGTATAGTACAGTTTACAGTCGTGGTCAAAGGTTTTGAGAATGACACAAGTATTGGTCTCCACAAAGTTTGCTGCCTCAGTGTTGATGATGGTAATTTGCATATACTCCAGAATGTCATGAAGAGTGATCAGATGAATTGCAATTAATTGCAAAGTCCCTCTTTGACATGAAAATGAACTTAATCCCCCAAAAACATTTCCACTGAATTTCAGCCCTGCCACAAAAGGACCAGCTGCCATCATGTCAGTGATTGTCTCGTTAACACAGGTGAGAGTGTTGACGAGGACAAGGCTGGAGATCACTCTGTCATGCTGATTGAGTCAGAATAACAGACTGGAAGCTTTAAAAGGAGGGTGGTGCTTGAAATCATTGTTCTTCCTCTGTCAACCATGGTTACCTGCAAGGAAACACGTGACGTCATCATTGCTTTGCACAAAAAGGGCTTCACAAGCAAATATATTGCTGCTGGTAAGATTGCACCTAAATCAACCATTTATCGGATCATCAAGAACTTCAAGGAGAGAGGTTCAATTGTTGTGAAGAAGGCGTCAGGGCGCCCAAGAAAGTCCAGTAAGCGCCAGGACCGTCTCCTAAAGTTGATTCAGCTGCGGGATCGGGGCACCACCAGTGCAGAGCTTGCTCAGGAATGGCAGCAGGCAGGTGTCAGTGCATCTGCACGCACAGTGAGGCGAAGACTTTTGGAGAATGGCCTGGTGTCAAGAAGGGCAGCAAAGAAGCCACTTCTCTCCAGGAAAAACATCAGGGACAGACTGATATTCTGCAAAAGGTACAGGGATTGGACTGCTGAGGACTGGGGTAGAGTCATTTTCTCTGATGAATCCCCTTTCTGATTGTTTGGGCCATCCGGAAAACACCTTGTCCGGAGAAGACAAGGTGAGCGCTACCATCAGTCCTGTGTCATGCCAACAGTAAAGCATCCTGAGACCATTCATGTGTGGGGTTGCTTCTCAGCCAAGGGAGTGGGCTCACTCACAATTTTGCCTAAGAACACAGCCATGAATAAAGAATGGTACCAACACATCCTCCGAGAGCAACTTCTCCCAACCATCCAAGAACAGTTTGGTGACGACCAATGCCTTTTCCAGCATGATGGAGCACCTTGCCATAAGGCAAAAGTGATAACTAAGTGGCTCGGGGAACAAAACATCAACATTTTGGGTCCATGGCCAGGAAACTCCCCAGACCTACTGACAAACTCCAAGCATTGATTATGCAAGAATGGCCTGCCATCAGTCAGGATGTGGCCCAGAAGTTAATTGACAGCATGCCAGGGTGGATTGCAGAGGTCTTGAAAAAGAAGGGTCAACACTGCAAATATTGACTATTTTCATAAACTGAATGTCATTGTCAATGAAAACCTTTGACACTTATGGAATACTTGTAATTATACTTCAGTGTTACCATAGTAACTACTGACATAAAGATCTAAGAACACTGAAGCAGCAAACTTTGTGGAGACCAATACTTGTGTCATTCTCAAAACCTTTGACCACGACTGTACAGTCAATGAACTAAGTAGACCAGACCCAGCTGCTAATACATTGGAGTCTATAGGAGAGCCACCTCCTTAAGCAGTCCTGAACAGATATTTATTTAAACATTTTTAAACAGCCTGAGTGGGACATCTTCATTTATCCACCATCTTTACTTTGCTTTGCTCTCTCTCTCTCTCTCTCTCTCTCTCTCTCTCTCTCTCTCTCTCTCTCTCTCTCTCTCTCTCTCTCTCTCTCTCTCTCTCTCTCTCTCTCTCTCTCTCTCTCTCTCTCTCTCTCTCTCTCTCTCTCTCTCTCTCTCTCAATTCAATTCAATTCAATAAAAAAAAGTCTCTCCCTCCTCAGAGCGTTTGAGACTCAGATGACCCGTCTGGAGGCGGAGTTTGTTCAGAGAGAGGCTCCGCCCTCCTATGGTCAGCTGATCGCCCAGGGCCTCATCCCTCCCGTGGAGGACTTCCCTGTGTACAACCCCACTCAGGTAACTTATGGTATTACTTCTACAGTCTCCATGTTAAGGTAGATTATTATTACCCATCTGACACAACACTACAGGTAACACTGACAATATTATTATTACAACCCCACTCAGGTAACAATTATTGTTACGATCTCCATCTGTAGAGACACATATTATTTAATTTCCATTTCTCACTAAAGCTGGCAGTAAAGTACTATTATAAGATCATTATATTCTATTTAGAACATTGTCTCTTTCATGAGCTACCCAAATGTAAAGTGGTATGTTTAGACAGATACATTCTTACCTGTCCTCTGTTGCTTCTGATAGTTTAGTAGAGGGTTGAGATAACTTCACAGACTGAAAGTAAAGCTGTCTCCTTCTTAAGTTCCAGTCACACATATCTGATCACTACTTCTCTGACCTGTAGAAATGAAATGAAATTCTGAGCCCCTGTCTCCCAGTCTGCGTCCAAAATGGCAGAGACAGAGAGACAGAGACACTCACACAGAGACACAGAGAGACACACAGAGAGACACAGATACACTCAAACAGAGACACAGAGAGACACAGATACACTCAAACAGAGACACAGAGAGACACAGGGACACTCAGACAGAGAGACACACAGAGAGACACAGGGACACTCAGACAGAGAGACACAGAGACACACAGAGAGACACAGGGACACTTAGACAGAGAGACACACAGAGAGACACAGGGACACTCAGACAGAGAGACACACAGAGAGACACAGGGACACTCAGACAGAGAGATACACAGAGAGACACAGGGACACTCAGACAGAGAGACACACAGGGACACTCAGACAGAGAGACATATAAATAGGGACACAGAGTGTGGCTCAGCAGTGGCCTCCTTTACCCAGACAGACTCTATTACCTCTCTGTCTGTCTGTCTGTCTGTCTGTCTGTCTGTCTGTCTGTCTGTCTGTCTGTCTGTCTGTTGCTCTCTGTCTGTCTGTCTGTCGCTGTCTGTCTGTGTCTGTCTGTCTGTTGCTCTCTGTCTGTCTGTCTGTCTGTCTGTGTCTGTCTGTCTGTCTGTCTGTTGCTCTCTGTCTGTCTGTCTGTCTGTCTGTCTCTCTGTCTGTCTGTCTGTCTGTCTGTCTGTCTGTTGCTCTCTGTCTGTCTGTGTCTGTCTGTCTGTCTGTCTGTCTGTTGCTCTCTGTCTGTCTGTCTGTCTGTCTGTCTGTCTGTCTGTCTGTTGCTCTCTGTCTGTCTGTCTGTTGCTCTCTGTCTGTCTGTTGCTCTCTGTCTGTCTGTCTGTCTGTCTGTCTGTCTGTCTGTCTGTCTGTCTGTCTGTCTGTCTGTCTGTCTGTTGCTCTCTGTCTGTCTGTCTGTTGCTCTCTGTCTGTCTGTTGCTCTCTGTCTGTCTGTCTGTCTGTCTGTCTGTCTGTCTGTCTGTCTGTCTGTCTGTCTGTCTGTCTGTGTCTGTCTGTCTGTCTGTCTGTCTGTCTGGGGGGAGTCGTAATCATTTCTACATTTGGCTTTTCATGTGTGTCAGGACTTGAGAAGATGAGGAGCAGCAGGAAGGATGACTTAGTACTGAGATGAAGACATAGTTATAGAATCAAGCTGACATCCGCAGTACTTAGTGTCTGGAAGGCCACCAGTATTGGTGGTTGTAGTCTGGTTATTTAATCCTGCTACTTTCCCAGGACTAAACACTTGGCTGCAGCTTAGTTGCATCACAGCTGTTAGCTAATAGCTGCTGCCCTACCAATCAGAACAACAGTAACTGCTCATATGAAGCTGACAAAAATGACTGTCTAGTCAAATGAATTGTAGTCAGAACATTGGAGTCTGTTGTTTAACTATGAGGTCATTTTTATTCATATTCACCCTGTGCTCTGACATGACCTTTGACCCTAGACAGCAGTTACACCCACTTGAATACGTTTCCATAAAAATTTTGTTTAACACAAACTTGTGTTCCTAGATGTATTTGTATGTGGCTGTCAGTGTCATATAGTTTGATACTTGTATGTATTTGTTATGTGGCTTCAAATCAAATCAAAATCAAATGTTATTTGTGGCTTTTTCTTTTTACAACTCTGCCTAGAAGGCCAGCATCCCGGAGTCGCCTCTTCACTGTTGACGTTGAGACTGGTGTTTTGTGGGTAATATTTAATGAAGCTGCCAGTTGAGGACTTGTGAGGCGTCTGTTTCTCAAACTAGACACTCTAATGTACTTGTCCTCTTGCTCAGTTTTGCACCGGGGCCTCCCACTCCTCTTTCTATTCTGGTCAGAGCCAGTTTGTGCTGTTCTGTGAAGAGAGTAGTACACAGCGTTGTACGAGATCTTCAGGTTCTTGGCGATTTCTTGCATGGAATAACCTTCAAAACAAAAAAAATGTAGACAAGTCATCCTTGGAAGCAATTTCCAAACGCCTGAAGGTACCACGTTCATCTGTACAAACAATAGTACGCAAGTATAAACACCATGGGACCACGCAGCCGTCATACCGCTCAGGAAGGAGACACGTTCTGTCTCCTAGAGATGAACGTTCTTTGGTGCGAAAAGTGCAAATCAATCCCAGAACAACAGCAAAGGACCTTGTGAAGATGTTGGAGAAAACAGGTACAAAAGTATCCATATCCACAGTAAAACGAGTCCTATATTGACAAAACCTGAAAGGCCGGTCAGCAAGGAAGAAGCCACTGCTCCAATACCGCCATAAAAAAGCCAGACTACGGTTTGCAACTGCACATGGGGTCAAAGATCGTACTTTTTGGAGAAATGTCCTCTGGTCTGATGAAACAAAAATGGTTTGGCCATAATGACCATCGTTATGTTTGGAGGAAAAAGGGGGAGCCTTGCAAGCCGAAGAACACCATCCCAACCATGAAACACGGGGGTGGCAGCATCATGTTGTGGGGGTGACCTGCTGCAGGAGGGTCTGGTGCACTTCACAAAATAGATGGCATCATGAGGAAGCAAAATGATGTGGGTATATTGAAGCAACATCTCAAGACATCAGTCAGGAAGTTCAAGCTTGGTCACAAATGGGTCTTCCAAATGGACAATACTTCCAAAGTTGTGGCAAAACAAAGTAAAGGTTGTAGTGGCCATCACAAAGCCCTGACCTCAATCCTATAGAACATTTGTGGGCAGAACTGAAAAAGCGTGTGCGAGCAAGGAAGCCTACAAACCTGACTCAGTTACACCAGTTCTGTCAGGAGGAATGGGCCAAAATTCACCCAACTTATTGCGGGAAGCTACCCGATATGTTTGACCCAATTTAAACAATTTAAAGGCATTGAATGTAAACTTCTGACCCACTGAGAATGTGATGAAAGAAATAAAAGCTGAATTAAATAATTCTCTCTACTATTATTCTGACATTTCACATTCTTAAAATAAAGTGGTGATCCTAACTGACCTAAGACAGGGAATTTTTACTAGGATTAAATGTCAGGAATTGTGAAAAACTGAGTTCAAATGTATTTGGCTAAGGTGTATGTAAACATCCGACTTAAACTATAGATATTCTATTAAAGATCAGCTGTTTCCAGCTACAGCGTCATTTACAACATTAACAATGTCTACACTGTATTTCTGATCAATTTGATGTGCTTTTCTTTTAAAAAACAAGGACATTTCTGATTGACCCCAAACTTTTGTACATGTACAGTGGGGAGAACAAGTATTTGATACACTGCCGATTTTGCAGGTTTTCCTACTTACAAAGCATGTAGAGGTCTGTAAATTTTATCATAGGTATACTTCAACTGTGAGAGACGGAATCTAAAACAAAAATCCAGAAAATCTGATCACCTACCAACCAGTAAGAATTCCGGCTCTCACAGACCTGTTAGTTTTTCTTTAAGAAGCCCTCCTGTTCTCCACTCATTACCTGTATTAACTGCACCTGTTTGAACTCGTTACCTGTATAAAAGACACCTGTCCACACACTCAATCAAACAGACTCCAACCTCTCCACAATGGCCAAGACCAGAGAGCTGTGTAAGGACATCAAGGCTGGGATGGGCTACAGGACAATAGGCAAGCAGCTTGGTGAGAAGGCAACAACTGTTGGCGCAATTATTAGAAAATGGAAGAAGTTCAAGAAGACGGTCAATCTCCCTCGGTCTAGGGCACCATGCAAGATCTCACCTCGTGGGGTATCAATGATCATGAGGAAGATGAGGGATCAGCCCAGAACTACACGGCAGGACCTGGTCAATGACCTGAAGAGAGCTGGGACCACAGTCTCAAAGAAAACCATTAGTAACACACTATGCCGTCATGGATTAAAATCCTGCAGCGCACGCAAGGTCCCCCTGCTCAAGCCAGCGCATGTCCAGGCCCATCTGAAGTTTGCCAATGACCATCTGGATGATCCAGAGGAGGAATGGGAGAAGGTCATGTGGTCTGATGAGACAAAAATAGAGCTTTTTGGTCTAAACTCCACTCGCCGTGTTTGGAGGAAGAAGAAGGATGAGTACAACCCCAAGAACACCATCCCAACCGTGAAGCATGGAGGTGGAAACATCATTCTTTGGGGATGCTTTTCTGCAAAGGGGACAGAACGACTGCACCGTATTGAGGGGAGGATGGATGGGGCCATGTATCGCGAGATCTTGGCCAACAACCTCCTTCCCTCAGTAAGAGCATTGAAGATGGGTCGTGGCTGGGTCTTCCAGCATGACAAACACCCGAAACACACAGCCAGGGCAACTAAGGAGTGGCTCCGTAAGAAGCATCTCAAGGTCCTGGACTGGCCTAGCCAGTCTCCAGACCTGAACCCAATAGAAAATCTTTGGAGGGAGCTGAAAGTCCGTATTGCCCAGCGACAGCCCCGAAACCTGAAGGATCTGGAGAAGGTCTGTATGGAGGAGTGGGACAAAATCCCTGCTTCAGTGTGTGCAAACCTGGTCAAGAACTACAGGAAACGTATGATCTCTGTAATTGCAAACAAAAGTTTCTGTACCAAATTTTAAGTTCTGCTTTTACTTATGTCATGCAATAAAATGCAAATTAATTACTTAAAAATCATACAATGTGATTTTCTGGATTTATGTTTTAGATTCCGTCACTCACAGTTGAAGAGTACCTATGATAAACATTACAGACTTCTACATGCTTTGTAAGTGGGAAAACCTGCAATATCGGCAGTGTATCAAATACTTGTTCTCCCCACTGTAGGTGCCTAGATAATAACCAGAGAGTAGCAGTAAAAAGAGGGATCTGGTGGCCCTTTGATTAGGAGTTTGATGGCTTGAGGGTAGAAGCTGTTAAGAAGCCTGTTGGACCTAGACATGGCGCTCCACTTGCCGTGCGGTAGTAGAGAGAACAGTCTATGACTGGGGTGACTGGAATCTTTGACAATTTTTAGGGCCTTTCTCTGACACCGTCTGGTATAGAGGTCCTGGATGGCAGGAAGCTTGGCCCCAGTGATGTACTGGGCCGTACGCACTACCCTCTATAGTGCCTTGCGGTCGGAGGCCGAGCAGTTGCCGTACCAGGCGGTGATGCAGCCAGTCAGGATGCTCTAGATGTTGCAGCTGTAGAACCTTTTGAGGATCTGAGGACCCATGCCAAATCTTTTCAGTCTTCTGAGGGAGTATAGTCTCTGATTTCCTCTCTATAGGCCGTCTCGTCATTGTCGGTGATCAGGCCTACCACTGTTGTGTCATCTGCAAACTTAAAGATGGTGACGTGACTGGCCATGCAGTCGTGGGTGAACAGGGAGTACAGGAGAGGACTGAGCATGCACCCCTGAGGGAACCCCGTGTTGAGGATCAGCGTGGCGGATGTGTTGTTTCCTACCCTTACCACCTGGGGGCGGCCCGTTAGGAAGTCCAGGATCCAGTTGCAGAGGGAGGTGTTCAGTCCCAGGATCCTTAGCTTAGTAATGAGCTTTGAGGGCACTATGGTGTTGAACGCTGAGCTGTAGTCAATGAACAGCATTCTCACATAGGTGTTCCTTTTGTCCAGGTGAGAAAGGGCAGTGAGGAGTGCAATAGAGATTGCATCATCTGTGGATCTGTTTGAGCAGTATGCAAATTGGAGTGGGTCTAGGGTTTCTGGGATAATGGTGTTAATGTGAGTCATGACCAGCCTTTCAAAGCACTTCATGGCTACAGACGTGAGTGCTACGGGTCTGTTATGTCAGTGAAGACACTTGTCAGTTGGTCAGTAGATGCTCGGAGTACAGGTCCTGGTAATCCGTCTGGCCCAGCGGCCTTGAGAAATGTTGACCTGTTTAAAACTCTTACTCACATCGGCTACGGAGAGCGTGATCACACAGTTGTCCAGAACAGCTGATGCTCTCATGCTTGTTTCAGTGTTTCTTGCCTCGAAACATGCATAGAAGTAATTGAGCTCTTCTGGTAGGCTCGCGTCACTGAACAAAAAAACATAGGGCAGGTGTAAAATGCCAGAACGAAAATACACAATAGACAGATACACGATGATGATGATAATGATGATAATCTGTAATTTATTTCACCACTATGGTCTATTTATTGTCCTACCTCCTAACCTTACTGCATTTTGCACTACATTTTGCACTCTGTATATAGATTTTCTATTGTGTTTTTGACTATGTTTGTTTACTGTGTAACTCTGTGTTGTTTTTGTCGCACTGCTTTGCTTTGTCTTGGCCAGGTCGCAGTTGCAAATGAGAACTTGTTCTCAACTGACCTACCTGGTTAAATAAAGGTGAAATAAAAAAATTAAAAAAAAACAGATACACGATAAATGATACATAGAGCTGCAGTATGAAAAAGTATGAAAATACAAGAAGTCTGTGGTTCATGGTTAACTATACTATACAGGGCGATGGCAGAGAAATACTTAAATAGCTAAAAGTGCGTATGATATAAGTGAGGGTAACAATAGTTTACTTAATATACAGACTTGTTAAATGAACAGGTAAGTGAATATTTTAATTAACTGTACAGGTAAATATACAGTTACATTTACAGGTAACTGAATATTTGCATGGTTACACAAACTGTACAGGTAAATGACAGGAAGAGATACTTAAATAGCTAAATGTGTGTATGATATAATTTAGGGTAATAATAGTAATTCCCTTAAAATACAGTCCTTAGTGCGTAGGGTTTAATTACAGATAAATGCACGTATTGCACATTCGATATACTAAAAGCAATGAAAAAATATACAACTGACAGGATACTAATATGCATTCCTGAGTGAATGACTACGTAAGTTAAGTCCAAGAATTACTTACAATATTGCACGTGATATGATAACAACTGTACATGAGTATGTATATACAGACCTGAATTAATAAATAAGTCCTGAGTGAATGAGTGATTACAGACCAGAGTTACTCACGGATGGATGCATATTTGTTAAACTAGGTCCTAACACCCCAACAGTTCCCGACGGCACGGCACTCCGGTGAGGCATTAAATAGTCTAATAGCCGCTGGCAGGAAGTACCTCCTGTAGCGCTCCCTGGTACACCGTGGTGGGATCAGTCTGTGACTGAAGGTGCTCCTCTGTGTCATAACCATGGCATGCAGAGGGTGGGTGACGTTGTCCATGATGGCCAGCAGTTTGGCCAGGATCCGTCTCTCCGCCACCTCCTCTAGAGTGTCAAGGCTAATCCCCAGAACAGAGCTAGCCTTCCTGATCAGCTTATTAACCCGAGAAGCATCACCAGCTTTTATGTTGGCGCCCCAGCACACCACTGCAAAAAAGATGGGACTGGCCACCACAGACTGGTAGAAGGTATGCAGTAGTTTACTGCACACGTTGAAGGACCTGAGCCTCCTCAGAAAGTAGAGTCGGCTCTGGCCCTTTTTGTACAGGGCCCCAGTGTTACCGGCCCATTCCGGCCTGTTCAATCAATCAACATTTATTTATAAAGCGCTTTTTACATCAGCCGATGTCACAAAGTGCTATACAGAAACCCAGCCTAAAACCCCAAACAGCAAGCAATGCAGATGTAGAAGCACGGTGGCTAGGAAAAACTCCCTAGAAAGGCATATGTTGTCCATATGGACTCCCAGGAACTTGTATGACCCAACCATTTCCACATCCATCCCCTGTATAGGGACTGCAGTCAGTTGGGCCTTGGTTCTCCTGAAGTCCACCACTATCTCCTTTGTTTTGCTGATGCTGAGCTGAAGGTGGTTCTGCTCACACCACAACACAAAGTCACTGATTGCGCTTCTGTACTCCTCCTCCTGCCCACCCCTGATGCACCCTACAATTGCGGAGTCATCCGAGAACTTCTGTAGGTGGCATGTTTCAGAGTTATATCTGAAGTCTGAGGTGTAGAGGGTGAACAGGAAGGGGGACAGGACCGTTCCCTGGGGGGCCCCTGTGTTGCTCACTGCCCGTTCTGACACACAGCTCTGTAGTCGCACAAATTGTGACCTACCGGTCAGGTAGTCCGTAACCCAGAAGACTAAGGGTACTTCCACTTTCATCCTCTTCATCTTCTCACCCAGTAGCAGGGGCTGAATGGTTTTGAAAGCACTGGAGAAGTAAAAAAACATAACCCTCACAGTGCAACCTGCATTGTCCAGATGAGAGTAGGCCCTCTGCTGAAGGTAGATTATTGCATCATCCACCCTGATGTTGCGCTGGTATGTGAACTGCAGGGGGTCCAGTGATGTACACACCAGGGGTCTGAGGTGAGCGAGGACTAACCTTTCCAGGGTCTTCATGATGTGGGATGTTAGCGCTATCTATGAAGATAAACAAAATATTTTGTCAGAAAGATAGGAATAAATTGAAATAAGTATTAAAAACATAGGTAATACATTCATTTCAACAGTGTTAAATCCCAGTCTTCGATATCCTGTTTCAGGCGGAGTATCAGGAGAGGGAAATTGGCATTATAGAGATCCAAATTCCCAAACATTTCAATTTCTATGTAGTCACTCTGAAGGTCACATGACTAAAATAAGTTTGCATGGCAGAGGGATTAATAGGCATCAATTAACTTTTTTGTAGAAGACATATATAATATCATGTCATCCACATAGAGTGAATCTTTATGCTGTAAGCACCCTCTTCGAATACCTGTGATTGTGTTGTTAATACGTATTGCTATGGCTGAAGGCTCTATTGCGATGGCAAACAGCTGAGGGGATAGAGGACAACCCTGTCTTTTCTGACATTGAAGTTGGAAATAGGATGAAAGGTTATTATTTGTGCGCACTGCAGCCATAGGGGAGGAATAAAAGGACTTTGATCCTGGACATAAAATTGGGACAGAATCCAAATTGTTTGAGTATTAAATAGATAATCCCACTCCACCTTCTCAGCATCAAGTGATAATAATATCTCTGTCAGATGTCAGATGAACAGGGATTATAAAGACGTCTGATGTTGAAAAAAGAATGAAGATTTTTTATGAAACCAGTTTGATCTGATAATGGACTGACTGATTCAGTAAAGAAATTGGCCTCAATAGTTTTTCCCCTTTTTTCAGAATAAGTGAAATACATGCTTGTCTCATTGTTGCTGTGACATGGTGAGGTTGGACCAGGAGCAGAGAAGAGACCAGACCAGGAACCAGTGGTTCAGGATCAACATAATACTTTACTGAGAAACGGCAACCGACGGATCACAGTAACACTGGAAAAACAACAAACACTAAGTCTCAAACTCACTCAGTAGACAAACGCACACGGCAAACAATTCAATATTCTGCAAAGGACAAGAGAAAACACACCTCTTTTAACAGGGAAAACATGATGAGTCAATAGGACACACCTGAGTGTAGTTAATGTCTCTAGGACGGTCTCTGGTGACAGGTGGAACCATGACAGTTGAGGTTAAAAGGGTCAAGAGTTTGAGGAGAATGATTCCTCAAATACGGAAAGCAAGAGAGGAGAGAGTTGACCTGAGAGTTTTGCTCGGAAATCCGTCGGGTCCAGGGGATTTACCACACTGTGTAGATTTAATTCCCAACACAATCTCTTCTACAGAGAACTGTTCTTCTAATTCAGCATCTATCTCAGGTTCAACTGTAGGAATTTATAAGTTCTCAAAGAAGATGTTGAGTAAGAAACATTACCAGCGGATTCCGAAGTGTATAATTGCGAGTAAAAGTTACGAAAGCATGAATTGATCTCTAAATGACCAATACATTTGTTACCCATCTCGTCAGTTATCTCAGGTATGGTTTGATTTGTGGTTCTCTGACGCAGCTGGTGTTCTAGCATTTTCCCTGATTTCTCTCCATGTTCATAATTTTTGTATCGAGATTTACTAATTCGATTTTCAGCTTGAAGAGCTGAAAGAAGATCAAACTCTGTCTGAGGCGTCAAACTTTGTTTTAGTAAATCTGCAGATGAAGAGTGAGTATGCCATATCTAAATCCAAGATTTTATTTGTAAATTCCACCAAGTGTTGAATATTGCACTTTCTTAATCTTGCGCTGTACAAAATAATTTGGCCCCTTAGATAAACCTACATTGATTCCCGTACTGTTGTAGGAGACATTCCAGGGGTTTGATTAAGCTCAAGAAAAAGCTCAATTTAAGATGATATAAAAGATACAAAGGTTTCTTCTGATAGTAGTAGTGAGTTAGTCCACCAAGGGAGATAATTAGGCTGTGTATTTGGTATAAGTAGTTTCGTAGTAAGAGGAGGATGATCTGAAATGATTATAGCTTGGTAATCACACTCCGTGATAAGTGGCAGATATCTATTGTCTAGGATAAAGTAGTCTATACGTGAGAAGGTCTTATGAACTGGTGCCTACTCTCCCTCCCTCCACTTCCTCTCCCTCCCTCTCTACCTCCTCTCCCTCCCTCCCTCCACTCTCTCCCTCCCTCTTCCAGGCCTCCATGCTCCAGAACATACGTACAGCGATGCGGAGGCAGATCAGAAGACACTCCTCCCGCCGGGGCACGTCACACCGCCGGCTGGGGCGCCTCTGGAGCCGTCTGTTCCATCGAGGGACCCGTCTCCGCAGCCAGATCCCCCTCCTCACACCCCCTGGGTCCCAGGTGGCTCTGGGCCTGCAATCCTACCACACCTCGGAGGGGCCTGGAGCCAGGGCTGGGAATGGAGGTGGTGGGGCACGCATGGTGGGGGGCATGGCGGGCATGGGACCAGCAACGACCCCCTCCCCCTGCTCTACGGCAGCACTAGGCCTCGCCCTGCACGCCCACACCCAGGCCCTGTCACAGTCCCAGTCCTCCCACCCCCCCTCCCCACCCTCCCCCTCTGACAGTGAACCATCCATGGGGTCTCCATGTTTCCCAGAGAGTCAGGGTAGCAGGGTTAGGTATCCCCTCAGCGAGCCCTCCACCCCTGGGCAGCAGAGTGACTCATTAACGTCTGCCCCCAGCAGACTGACCCAGCAGCGCCCCCCAGAGGGAAACACAGGTCGTTACACCCACCGGGCCTCCAGGAAGCTGGTCCTGGGGCTGGCTGCCAACCTGAGAGGGGTGGCCCTACGACGCTACTCCCCCCTGGGGCTCACCTCCCCCATTACCACCCCTGTCCTTCCCCCTCCAAACTCACAGCCACCATGCCACCACCCCCTGACCTCCCCCCAGACTTCATCCCCCTCAGGGGCTTCAGACGACAGAGACAGGTTCAATGCCCTGGAAGTGCCAACCCGGGAGAGGTGTAGGAGCAGGCGGATGGGTATGGTGGCGCCTAGTGGACTGAACACCAGCAGCAGTGAGGAGGAGGAGGATGGAGATGAGAGACTACTGATCTGCTAGGTGGCGACCGACCGACCGACCGACCGACCGACCGACCCACCGACCGACAGACAGACAGACAGACAGTACTGCATTGCACTGCACTGCAGACACTACTAGTGGTCCTGTTCAGTTATTGAACTGTAGCCTGGCATAGCTGAACTCTGTACTAGTGGTCCTGTCCAGTTATTGGACTGTAGCCTGGCATAGCTGAAACACAGAGAGATGGAGAATAATGGAATAATGGGACAGTGGATGATCTCAGAGCAGCCCAGTGATTTCACTCCTCCATCTATCCCCTCCATCCACTCATCCCTCCATCCCTGCCTTACCAGAGATCTACAGCTGAGGGCAGTACATCAGCCTGCCTACTGACACTGACTCACTCACACTGACTCATATCATCATCTGTTTTTGTAAACGTTGTCAGTGAGGTAAAACCGGCAAATGACATCACCAGCTGGATCACTGAGGTGATGAAGAGGATGTAACACAAGAAGAGGATGTTTTGAGGAAGTCGTGAAATGGAGGGTTATTATGAATTTGATATCTGACCTTTATCATAGACTTTTATGCAGTGGCCTCTCTGTACCCTCCCTAGACGATGGTTGGACCACTGACCGTGGAAGGGGTGTCTACTCAGTCACAGTGGTTGAGTCCCAAATGGCACCGTATTCCCTACTTTTGGCCAGAGCTCTATGGGTAGGCAATATGGTATGGTTAGAAAACAGAGCCCTAAGTACCAATAGGGGACCATTTGAGACAACCAGTCTCAGTTGTGATAGTGGTGGTTTGATTCTCAGGTAAAAGACATGTTAGATTAATTGAATTCAGCCTGGTGGATTGTTCTCTGTAGTGGTGTGGTGCTGTGGAGACAGCTCAGGGTCGTTCTCTGTAGTGGTGTGGTGCTGTGGAGACAGCTCAGGGTCGTTCTCTGTAGTGGTGTGGTGCTGTGGAGACAGCTCAGGGTCGTTCTCTGTAGTGGTGTGTTGCTGTGGAGACAGATCAGGGTTGTTCTCTGTAGTGGTGTGGTGCTGTGGAGACAGCTCAGGGTTGTTCTCTGTAGTGGTGTGTTGCTGTGGAGACAGATCAGGGTTGTTCTCTGTAGTGGTGTGGTGCTGTGGAGACAGCTCAGGGTTGTTCTCTGTAGTGGTGTGGTGCTGTGGAGACAGATCAGGGTTGTTCTCTGTAGTGGTGTGGTGCTGTGGAGACAGCTCAGGGTCGTTCTCTGTAGAGGTGTGGTGGTGTGGTGCTGTGGAGACAGCTCAGGGTTGTTCTCTGTAGTGGTGTGGTGCTGTGGAGACAGCTCAGGGTTGTTCTCTGTAGTGGTGTGGTGCTGTGGAGACAGCTCAGGGTTGTTCTCTGTAGTGGTGTGGTGGTGTGGAGACAGCTCAGGGTTGTTCTCTGTAGTGGTGTAGTGGTGTGGTGCTGTGAAGACAGCTCAGGGTCGTTCTCTGTAGTGGTGTGGTGGTGTGGTGCTGTGGAGACAGCTCAGGGTCGTTCTCTGTAGTGGTGTGGTGGTGTGGAGACAGCTCAGGGTCGTTCTCTGTAGTGGTGTGGTGGTGTGGTGGTGTGGAGACAGCTCAGGGTTGTTCTCTGTAGTGGTGTGGTGCTGTGGAGACACCTCAGGGTCGTTCTCTGTAGTGGTGTGGTGCTGTGAAGACAGCTCAGGGTTGTTCTCTGTAGTGGTGTGTTGCTGTGGAGACAGCTCAGGGTTGTTCTCTGTAGTGGTGTGGTGCTGTGAAGACAGCTCAGGGTTGTTCTCTGTAGTGGTGTGTTGCTGTGGAGACAGCTCAGGGTTGTTCTCTGTAGTGGTGTGGTGCTGTGGAGACAGCTCATGGTTGTTCTCTGTAGTGGTGTGTTGCTGTGGAGACAGATCAGGTTTGTTCTCTGTAGTGGTGTGGTGCTGTGGAGACAGCTGTGTTCCTCCCATAGTCTGGGTGCCATTTGGGACACAGCCCAGGACAACAGTTGTTAATGATGGAGAGACAGACAGCAGGAAGTCCTCTGGTGTTTAATAAAGGTTGTGTTGTTACTTTTATTTTATTTAACCTTTATTTAACTAGTAAATTCTTATTTACGACGCTGTCTCTTTTTTTTTTTTTTTTTTTTACCTTTATTTTACTAGGCAAGTCAGTTAAGAACATATTCTTATTTTCAATGACGGCCTAGGAACAGTGGGTTAACTGCCTTGTTCAGGGGCAGAACGACAGATTTTTACCTTGTCAGCTCGGGGATTTGATCCAGCAACCTTTCGGTTATGGGCTACCTGCCACCCTATGGGACTATCAATCACATCCAGTTGTGATACAGCCTGGATTACAGTTGTTAATGATGGAGAGACAGACAGCAGGAAGTTCCCTGGTGTGTAATAAAGGTTGTGTTGTTACAGGGGAACTGACAGCATTTTAGCAACATGAAATCTTATTCAAATCTGTTCATATACACCACAGGAAGAATTTGGTTTGTTTTTACATTTTATGACAAGCGACCACTTTTTGGATTTTTAGGAATTACGTATACTAAGGCATTTGTGAAAACTCTATAGCAATATGGAGTGGGAAAGCGGACGTGTGTTTGGACAATTAATAGACACTGCAGTAAATAAAACCTAATAAAAACATCTGTCTCATCCAGGACCGGAGTCTACGCAGACTGGTGCGCCATAACCAGAGCTACAGTAGACCTTTATACAGACAAGCCACACGGGCCTGCCATCATTCACCTGACTGTATGTTTACCAACATTCACCTGACTGTGTGTTTACCATCATTCACCTGACTGTGTGTTTACCAACATTCACCTGACTGTGTGTTTACCAACATTCACCTGACTGTGTGTTTACCATCATTCACCTGACTGTGTGTTTACCAACATTCACCTGACTGTGTGTTTACCATCATTCACCTGACTGTGTGTTTACCATCATTCACCTGACTGTGTGTTTACCAACATTCACCTGACTGTGTGTTTACCAACATTCACCTGACTGTGTGTTTACCATCATTCACCTGACTGTGTGTTTACCAACATTCACCTGACTGTGTGTTTACCAACATTCACCTGACTGTGTGTTTACCATCATTCACCTGACTGTGTGTTTACCATCATTCACCTGACTGTGTGTTTACCATCATTCACCTGACTGTGTGTTTACCATCATTCACCTGACTGTGTGTTTACAGGTAGTTGCAACAGCGCATCATTAGAACTCATTTGGCAAAAGCCACAAAATACACCTGAATGGATTTCTGCAAATATATCAATACCACTTGGGAGTCCTCTTACATTTGGGAACTTTACAGACCTATTGATCAAACAACATGAAAAGGTAGACTCTCTCTCCCTCAGTTATGCACATTAACAACAAGATCAAAAATGTTATATTTTTATTTCACCTTTATTTAACCAGGTAGGTTTTATTTCACCTTTATTTAACCAGGTAGGTTTTATTTCACCTTTATTTAACCAGGTAGGTTTTATTTCACCTTTATTTAACCAGGTAGGTCAGTTGAGAACTAGTTCTCATTTACAACTGTGACCTGGCCAAGACAAAGCAAAGCAGTGCGACAAAAACAACACAGAGTTACACATGAGAATAAACAAACGTACAGTCAATAACACAATAGAGAATCTATATACAGAGTGGAGATGTAGTGCATCACTAACAACTAATGCTAGCCAGAGAAAGATGTGCTAACATCTAACAAAGGAACATTAGATAAACCTTCTCAAACTTTTCAGCTAGTTGGCCGTCAACATGTCACTGATAAACGATGGTGACTTGCAGCCTCTTCCTCCTCGTCCTGCAGCTTGTCCCAACCAGCACCCAGATATCTCCTTCCAGGAGGTGCTGGGGTACAGAACACTTCACTCTGACCATTAGACTCACCAGGCTGAGCTGCATGTTATCTAGACCATTCAAAATACCTTGTTTGCCTATGTTTACTGACACTGTTCATATTCATGTTATCTAGTTGCCCGTTGGTAAACCCATCAGTTGTTCTGTGTTCGGGCACTCAGACCAGAGTAGATAGCCAGAGTGAATTTGAAAATGCAAGAGATATGCTAACTGGGTAACAGTCGTTCAAGTTCTGCTTAACTAGCTACATGTCTTGCTAGCTAACCAACTGACACCTGCATCGACTGTATCTGAGTAACCCAGACATGATCTGAGGGAGTCAGTCAGTTTCCCGCTCCTCCAACAGCATGACATCCTCCTAGATACCGCTCTAGCTAACGCCAGGCTCTGTGTTTTCAGCTTGCTACAGAAATACATACGCTAGCCGAATAGCCTTGTTATGACTGACTTGTGGTCACTGTCCTGCTAGT
Source organism: Thymallus thymallus (assembly GCA_023634145.1). Taxonomy (NCBI): domain Eukaryota; kingdom Metazoa; phylum Chordata; class Actinopteri; order Salmoniformes; family Salmonidae; genus Thymallus; species Thymallus thymallus. The sequence goes on from CM042381.1 coordinate 34,890,949, forward strand.
ATGATTATATTGACATTCCCAATCTTAGTTACATTCCTCAGTTTTTGTCCAAAATATTGAGTCATTGAAACTGAAACAGTACATCCCGAATGGAGGCAGAAAACGATATACCAGGCAGGCCAGCTGTGATTTACAGCCTGACAGCAATCTTTTTTGGACTACCAAGAAATGTATTGTTGAATTATATGAATCAAGCACTGAACTGCATCCATCTATTTTGACAACAATGCCTTACTGTACGTCATGGAATGTTATAAAGTTGGTTTTATAGCATAAACTGGGAATTTGATATTTTTTACTGATATTATGATTGTCTGTTCCATATATGCAAAGTAGTTAAAACACTTGTCAGTTCCACTTTAATGAGTATTATTACAGACTTAATGATGTTCCATTAGAGAAATATCTCCCCTCCTCCCCATCTGTCGTTCTGGCTAGCAGTTACACCAGGCTAACGGTTACACCCAGTAGAGGCACCACTGATGATAGTAGAGGTACCACTGATGATAGTAGAGGTCCCTACCACTGATGATAGTAGAGGTACCACTGATGATAGTAGAGGCACCACTGATGATAGTAGAGGTACCACTGATGATAGTAGAGGCACCACTGATGATAGTAGAGGTACCACTGATGATAGTAGAGGTCCCTACCACTGATGATAGTAGAGGCACCACTGATGATAGTAGAGGCACCACTGATGATAGTAGAGGTACCACTGATGATAGTAGAGGCACCACTGATGATAGTAGAGGCACCACTGATGATAGTAGAGGCACCACTGATGATAGTAGAGGTACCTACCACTGATGATAGTAGAGGTACCTACCACTGATGATAGTAGAGGTACCACTGATGATAGTAGAGGCACCACTGATGATAGTAGAGGTACCTACCACTGATGATAGTAGAGGTACCACTGATGATAGTAGAGGCACCACTGATGATAGTAGAGGTCCCTACCACTGATGATAGTAGAGGTCCCTACCACTGATGATAGTAGAGGTACCACTGATGATAGTAGAGGTACCACTGATGATAGTAGAGGCACCACTGATGATAGTAGAGGTACCACTGATGATAGTAGAGGCACCACTGATGATAGTAGAGGTACCACTGATGATAGTAGAGGTACCACTGATGATAGTAGAGGCACCACTGATGATAGTAGAGGTACCACTGATGATAGTAGAGGCACCACTGATGATAGTAGAGGTACCTCTGATGATAGTAGAGGCACCACTGATGATAGTAGAGGTCCCTACCACTGATGATAGTAGAGGTCCCTACCACTGATGATAGTAGAGGTACCACTGATGATAGTAGAGGTACCACTGATGATAGTAGAGGCACCACTGATGATAGTAGAGGTACCACTGATGATAGTAGAGGCACCACTGATGATAGTAGAGGTACCACTGATGATAGTAGAGGTACCACTGATGATAGTAGAGGTACCACTGATGATAGTAGAGGTCCCTACCACTGATGATAGTAGAGGCACCACTGATGATAGTAGAGGCACCACTGATGATATTAGAGGTCCCTACCACTGATGATAGTAGAGGCACCACTGATGATAGTAGAGGTACCACTGATGATAGTAGAGGTACCACTGATGATAGTAGAGGCACCACTGATGATAGTAGAGGTACCACTGATGATAGTAGAGGTACCAATGATGATAGTAGAGGCACCACTGATGATAGTAGAGGTACCACTGATGATAGTAGAGGTACCACTGATGATAGTAGAGGCACCACTGATGATAGTAGAGGCACCACTGATGATAGTAGAGGTACCACTGATGATAGTAGAGGTACCACTGATGATAGTAGAGGTCCCTACCACTGATGATAGTAGAGGCACCACTGATGATAGTAGAGGTACCACTGATGATAGTAGAGGTACCACTGATGATAGTAGAGGCACCACTGATGATAGTAGAGGCACCACTGATGATAGTAGAGGCACCACTGATGATAGTAGAGGCACCACTGATGATAGTAGAGGTACCACTGATGATAGTAGAGGCACCACTGATGATAGTAGAGGTACCACTGATGATAGTAGAGGCACCACTGATGATAGTAGAGGTACCACTGATGATAGTAGAGGTACCACTGATGATAGTAGAGGTCCCTACCACTGATGATAGTAGAGGTACCACTGATGATAATAGAGGTACCACTGATGATAGTAGAGGTACCTACCACTGATTATAGTAGAGGTACCTACCACTGATGATAGTAGAGGTCCCTACCACTGATGATAGTAGAGGTACCACTGATGATAGTAGAGGTCCCTACCACTGATGATAGTAGAGGTACCACTGATGATAGTAGAGGCACCACTGATGATAGTAGAGGTCCCTACCACTGATGATAGTAGAGGTACCACTGATGATAGTAGAGGTCCCTACCACTGATGATAGTAGAGGCACCACTGATGATAGTAGAGGTACCACTGATGATAGTAGAGGTACCACTGATGATAATAGAGGTACCACTGATGATAGTAGAGGTACCACTGATGATAGTAGAGGTCCCTACCACTGATGATAGTAGAGGTACCTACCACTGATGATAGTAGAGGTCCCTACCACTGATTATAGTAGAGGTACCACTGATGATAGTAGAGGTCCCTACCACTGATTATAGTAGAGGTACCACTGATGATAGTAGAGGTCCCTACCACTGATGATAGTAGAGGTCCTTACCACTGATGATAGTAGAGGTACCACTGATGATAGTAGAGGTACCTACCACTGATGATAGTAGAGGCACCACTGATGATAGTAGAGGTCCCTACCACTGATGATAGTAGAGGTACCACTGATGATAGTAGAGGTCCCTACCACTGATGATAGTAGAGGCACCACTGATGATAGTAGAGGTACCACTGATGATAGTAGAGGTACCACTGATGATAATAGAGGTACCACTGATGATAGTAGAGGCACCACTGATGATAGTAGAGGTCCCTACCACTGATTATAGTAGAGGTACCACTGATGATAGTAGAGGTCCCTACCACTGATGATAGTAGAGGTCCTTACCACTGATGATAGTAGAGGTACCACTGATGATAGTAGAGGTCCCTACCACTGATGTTACTAGAGGTACCACTGATGATAATAGAGGTACCACTGATGATAGTAGAGGTACCACTGATGATAGTAGAGGTCCCTACCACTGATGATAGTAGAGGTACCACTGATGATAGTAGAGGTCCCTACCACTGATGATAGTAGAGGTACCTACCACTGATGATAATAGAGGTACCACTGATGATAGTAGAGGTCACTACCACTGATGATAGTAGAGGTACCACTGATGATAGTAGAGGTACCACTGATGATGGGAGAGGTACCACTGATGGTAGTAGAGGCACCACTGATGATAGTAGAGGTACCACTGATGATAGTAGAGGTACCACTGATAATAGTAGAGGTCCCTACCACTGATGATAGTAGAGGTACCACTGATGATAGTAGAGGTACCACTGATGATAGTAGAGGTACCACTGATGATAGTAGAGGTACCACTGATAATAGTAGAGGTCCCTACCACTGATGATAGTAGAGGTACCACTGATGATAGTAGAGGTACCACTGATGATAGTAGAGGTACCACTGATGATAGTAGAGGTACCACTGATGATAGTAGAGGCACCACTGATGATGGGAGAGGTACCACTGATGGTAGTAGAGGCACCACTGATGATAGTAGAGGTACCACTGATGATAATAGAGGTACCACTGATGATAGTACAGGTACCACTGATGATAGTAGAGGTACCACTGATGATGGGAGAGGTACCACTGATGGTAGTAGAGGCACCACTGATGATAGTAGAGGTACCACTGATGATAGTAGAGGTACCACTGATAATAGTAGAGGTACCACTGATGATAGTAGAGGTACCACTGATGATGGTAGAGGCACTACTGATGATAGTAGAGGCAACACTGATGATAGTAGAGGTACCACTGATGATGGGAGAGGTACCACTGATGATAGTAGAGGCACCACTGATGATAGTAGAGGTACCACTGATGATAGTAGAGGTACCTACCACTGATGATAGTAGAGGCACGACTGATGATAGTAGAGGTCCCTACCACTGATGATAGTAGAGGCACCACTGATGATAGTAGAGGCACTACTGATGATAGTAGAGGCACCACTGATGATAGTAGAGGTACCACTGATGATAGTAGAGGTACCACTGATGATAGTAGAGGTACCACTGATGATAGTAGAGGTACCACTGATGATAGTAGAGGCACCACTGATGATAGTAGAGGCACCACTGATGATAGTAGAGGTCCCTACCACTGATGATAGTAGAGGTGCCACTGATGATAGTAGAGGTACAACTGATGATAGTAGAGGTACAACTGATGATAGTAGAGGTACCACTGATGATAGTAGAGGTACAACTGATGATAGTAGAGGCACCACTGATGATAGTAGAGGTCCCTACCACTGATGATAGTAGAGGTACCACTGATGATAGTAGAGGTCCCTACCACTGATGATAGTAGAGGTACCACTGATGATAGTAGAGGTACAACTGATGATAGTAGAGGCACCACTGATGATAGTAGAGGTCCCTACCAATGATGATAGTAGAGGTACAACTGATGATAGTAGAGGTACCACTGATGATAGTAGAGGTCCCTACCACTGATGATAGTAGAGGCACCACTGATGATAGTAGAGGTCCCTACCACTGATGATAGTAGAGGTCCCTACCACTGATGATAGTAGAGGCACAACTGATGATAGTAGAGGAACCATAAATGATAGTAGAGGTACCACTTATGATAGTAGAGGTACCACTGATGATAGTAGAGGTACCACTGATGATAGTAGAGGTACCACTGATGATAGTAGAGGTACCACTGATGATAGTAGAGGCACCACTGATGATAGTAGAGGCACCACTGATGATAGTAGAGGTCCCTACCACTGATGATAGTAGAGGCACCACTGATGATAGTAGAGGTACCACTGATGATAGTAGAGGTACCACTGATGATAGTAGAGGTACCACTGATGATAGTAGAGGCACCACTGATGATAGTAGAGGCATCACTGATGATAGTAGAGGTCCCTACCACTGATGATAGTAGAGGCACCACTGATGATAGTAGAGGTACCACTGATGATAGTAGAGGTACCACTGATGATAGTAGAGGCATCACTGATGATAGTAGAGGTACCTACCACTGATGATAGTAGAGGCACCACTGATGATAGTAGAGGTACCACTGATGATAGTAGAGGTACCACTGATGATAGTAGAGGTACCACTGATGATAGTAGAGTTACCACTGATGATAGTAGAGGCACCACTGATGATAGTAGAGGCACCACTGATGATAGTAGAGGCACCACTGATGATAGTAGAGGTCCCTACCACTGATGATAGTAGAGGCACCACTGATGATAGTAGAGGTACCACTGATGATAGTAGAGGTACCACTGATGATAGTAGAGGTACCACTGATGATAGTAGAGGCACCTCCATTTACACATAAACACACACAAATAATTTAGAAAGATATAAGTCACTTTTGTTTCTCAGAATTATATTTAATAAGCTATTATTGTTATCCTGATACATTTTATAACTATTTTACAAAACGGAAAAGTACACCAAAAATACACCATAGTTACAGTACGTATGAATAGCATGTATCACAATACGTTGGAGGAATGCGATGTTTACCGTGAATCCCTGACACTTTTACATTACACAATATTTACATTGTTGTGTTGAACTAACAATGTGCCTCACTGTGGAGGGCTGGAAGGAAACTGCACAACACACAGACATGTTTACAGTATTAGCATTGAGGAAGGAAACTGCAGAAAACACAGACATGGTTACAGTATTAGCATTGAGGAAGGAAACTGCAGAAAACACAGACATGGTTACAGTATTAGCATTGAGGAAGGAAACTGCAGAACACACAGACACGTTTACAGTATTAGCATTGAGGGTGTGGGTGATTTCCGAGTCGCCTGGAGAGGTTTTAAACATCTCAGGACGCTCATAAATATGACATATAGCAATCTTGTGAAATTGCAATGTTTTGAGATGCATCAGCCTGATAATTATTGATCTATATATGGCTCTGTTTAGGGCAAGTCCTTTACAGCACATGCATGACCTGTCACCTGTAACAGTATATCTAGCTATTCCTACAGTTGAGAAAACAATGATTTCATGCTGTTATGTTTCTGAGAATGGGAAAATGTTCCAGAGTGGGTGGAATATGTTCCAGAGTGGGTGGAATATGTTCCAGAGTGGGTGTAATATGTTCCAGAGTGGGTGGAATATGTTCCAGAGTGGGTGTAATATGTTCCATAGTGGGTGTAATATGTTCCATAGTGGGTGTAATATGTTCCAGAGTGGGTGGAATATGTTCCAGAGTGGGTGGAATATGTTCCAGAGTGGGTGTAATATGTTCCATAGTGGGTGTAATATGTTCCATAGTGGGTGTAATATGTTCCATAGTGGGTGTAATATGTTCCAGAGTGGGTATAATATGTTTCATAGTGGGTGTAATATGTTTCATAGTGGGTGTAATATGTTCCAGAGTGGGTGTAATATGTTTCATAGTGGGTGTAATATGTTCCAGAGTGGGTGTAATATGTTTCATAGTGGGTGTAATATGTTCCAGATTTGGTGTAATATGTTCCAGAGTGGGTGTAATATGTTCTAGAGTGGGTGTAATATGTTCCAGTGGGTGTAATATGTTCCAGAGTGGGTGTAATATGTTCCAGAGTGGGTGTAATATGTTTCATAGTGGGTGTAATATGTTCCAGAGTGGGTGTAATATGTTTCATAGTGGGTGTAATATGTTCCAGAGTGGGTGTAATATGTTTCATAGTGGGTGTAATATGTTCCAGAGTGGGTGTAATATGTTCCAGAGTGGGTGTAATATGTTCCAGAGTGGGTGTAATATGTTTCATAGTGGGTGTAATATGTTCCAGAGTGGGTGTGTAGCATGGGGTGTTAGTCCAGTACAGTAATAGGTCATGGTCTATTAACAGTCCGTCTCCATTGGTCAAACACCTTTAGGCCAGGATTCAATCAAATGCATGTTGTCAACAAGCACTTGACATTTAAAGCACCGGGAATGTGATCTCCACGACGATCAGTGCATTGTCAGTAGTGCAATCAGGTCGTCTCTGGTTGAATCCCAACCTTAGTGTGGATGCACCAGCCCCAGAGAGAGGGACAGTATACCTACAGCCTTTACAAGTGTCCTTAGTTCCTTTCCTCATCTCCTTCCCTTGATGACTCATGTAGTCTGAGAAATTGTGGAAACCGATCCATGAATGGAACCAATGGAATATGCTAAAAGTGCAAACTCCAAGCTTATTCAAGCACACGTTCCTTTCTACTCTCATTGGTCATGAAGGGGATGAGATGAGGAAGTGAAGCCATTCTAAAGTACTGTCTGGGACACAGTGAATAAGCTCTGTGGACTCATACTCCCATAATGATTGGCAGTGCTGTTTATAGGTGGATAGGCAGGAAGCCTCTCTTGATATTAGTGGCATAGTTACCATAGTTACTTAGCCCTCTGCATTAAAAACCCTGCAGAGAGACCCTAGTGCAAAACCTCAGTCCTCACTATCTAGTGTTGTAGGCTATAACAGGCAATACAAAACATTAACATTCCTAGGCTTCGTTCCTAATGGTAACCTATTCCCTATGTAGTGCACTGCTTTTCAGCTGAGCTGTATGGGCCCTGGTCAAAAGTAGTGCACTACATAGGGAACAGGGTGCCATTGGAGGTGCACCTCTAGTCTGGAATCCCACAGTTTGCATAGACTAAAATTAGTTCCAGAGAGTTCCATCAGTTTTCTCTCCTCTCTGTCTTGTCAGGGGTTTCACTAGTTGTGGACATTGCACTTATGCGTAAAGTACTATTGACTCTATATACTTGGCATCTGGTATAAACACATAGTTAACATTACATGTTATATTGCCTTGTTGAAACAGGTTGATTGAAGCAGGTTGATTGAAGCAGGTTGAGTAAGTGCTGCTGGGTTTAATTTGAATCCTTTCCTGCTGAATGCTTTAGGACTTGACTGAGATAGAGAAAGACCATGTTGATGTCCCAATTGGCACCCTATTCCCTATGTAGTGCACAAAGGTAATGCACTATCAAGGAAATAGGGTACCAATTGGGACGCATCCAGTATCCCATCAACACCAAACTGTAGAAGTTACTACAGGTCAGACAGTTCAGTGGGAGTCATAGGAAGTAGTGGGAAATGCAGCCATAGAAAAACCACTGCAACTACTACTGTAGCTCAGGGAATACAACACAGTTAAAATATAGTACTGGTAATATCACCACAAAATGAATCAACTATTCCCACTGGTAAGGCACAATAGAATTGACAAAGATTAGACACATTTCAAAAACAAATACTAATAAAAATAAAACCAGCGTCTTGGCATTATCTGTCTAGTGGAGAGAAGGGGAGGCTATCGACCAAACAGCCTTTAATGGTCCCTGATGCTCCCCAAGCACCAGGATGGAAACCATCTCTTTACTATTGAGGAGAGATGCTGTGTCCCACATGACACCCATTTCCCCATTTTGTGCTCTACTTTATACCAGGGTCCATGGTGCAGTCGTTATGTTTATCAGAGGCTGAGAGGGGGGTTCAGTCGTTATGTTTATCAGAGGCTGAGAGGGGGGTTCAGTCGTTATGTTTATTAGAGGCTGAGAGGGGGGTTCAGTCGTTATGTTTATCAGAGGCTGAGAGGGGGGTGCAGTCGTTATGTTTATCAGAGGCTGAGAGGGGGGTGCAGTCGTTATGTTTATCAGAGGCTGAGAGGGGGGTGCAGTCGTTATGTTTATCAGAGGCTGAGAGGGGGGTGCAGTCGTTATGTTTATCAGAGGCTGAGAGGGGGGTGCAGTCGTTATGTTTATCAGAGGCTGAGAGGGGGGTGCAGTTATGTTTATCAGAGGCTGAGAGGGGGGTGCAGTCGTTATGTTTATCAGAGGCTGAGAGGGGGGTTCAGTTATGTTTATCAGAGGCTGAGAGGGGGGTGCAGTTGTTATGTTTATCAGAGGCTGAGAGGGGGGTGCAGTTGTTATGTTTATCAGAGGCTGAGGGGGGGTTCAGTTATGTTTATCAGAGGCTGAGAGGGTGGTTCAGTTATGTTTATCAGAGGCTGAGAGGGGGGTTCAGTTGTTATGTTTATCAGAGGCTGAGAGGGGGGTTCAGTTATGTTTATCAGAGGCTGAGAGGGGCGTTCAGTTATGTTTATTAGAGGCTGAGAGGGGGGTTCAGATTGTTATGTTTATCAGAGGCTGAGAGGGGCGTTCAGTTATGTTTATTAGAGGCTGAGAGGGGGGTTCAGTTGTTATGTTTATCAGAGGCTGAGAGGGGGGTGCAGTCGTTATGTTTATTAGAGGCTGAGAGGGGGGTGCAGTCGTTATGTTTATCAGAGGCTGAGAGGGGGGTGCAGTCGTTATGTTTATCAGAGGCTGAGAGGGGGGTGCAGTCGTTATGTTTATCAGAGGCTGAGAGGGGGGTGCAGTCGTTATGTTTATCAGAGGCTGAGAGGGGGGTGCAGTCGTTATGTTTATCAGAGGCTGAGAGGGGGGTGCAGTCGTTATGTTTATCAGAGGCTGAGAGGGGGGTGCAGTTATGTTTATCAGAGGCTGAGAGGGGGGTGCAGTCGTTATGTTTATCAGAGGCTGAGAGGGGGGTTCAGTTATGTTTATCAGAGGCTGAGAGGGGGGTGCAGTTGTTATGTTTATCAGAGGCTGAGAGGGGGGTGCAGTTGTTATGTTTATCAGAGGCTGAGGGGGGGTTCAGTTATGTTTATCAGAGGCTGAGAGGGTGGTTCAGTTATGTTTATCAGAGGCTGAGAGGGGGGTTCAGTTGTTATGTTTATCAGAGGCTGAGAGGGGGGTTCAGTTATGTTTATCAGAGGCTGAGAGGGGCGTTCAGTTATGTTTATTAGAGGCTGAGAGGGGGGTTCAGATTGTTATGTTTATCAGAGGCTGAGAGGGGCGTTCAGTTATGTTTATTAGAGGCTGAGAGGGGGGTTCAGTTGTTATGTTTATCAGAGGCTGAGAGGGGGGTTCAGATTGTTATGTTTATCAGAGGCTGAGAGGGTGGTTCAGTTATGTTTATCAGAGGCTGAGAGGGGGGGTTCAGTTATGTTTATCAGAGGCTGAGAGGGGGGTTCAGTTATGTTTATCAGAGGCTGAGAGGGGCGTTCAGTTATGTTTATTAGAGGCTGAGAGGGGGGGTTCAGTTATGTTTATCAGAGGCTGAGAGGGGGGTTCAGTTATGTTTATTAGAGGCTGAGAGGGGGGTTCAGTTATGTTTATCAGAGGCTGATAGGGGCGTTCAGTTATGTTTATTAGAGGCTGAGAGGGGGGTTCAGTTATGTTTATCAGAGGCTGAGAGGGGGGGTTCAGTTATGTTTATTAGAGGCTGAGAGGGGGGTTCAGTTATGTTTATTAGAGGCTGAGAGGGGGGTTCAGTCGTTATGTTTATTAGAGGCTGAGAGGGGGGTTCAGTCGTTATGTTTATTAGAGGCTGAGAGGGGGGTTCAGTCGTTATGTTTATCAGAGGCTGAGAGGGGGGTGCAGTCGTTATGTTTATTAGAGGCTGAGAGGGGGGTTCAGTCGTTATGTTTATTAGAGGCTGAGAGGGGGGTTCAGTCGTTATGTTTATCAGAGGCTGAGAGGGAGGTTCAGTCGTTATGTTTATTAGAGGCTGAGAGGGGGGGTTCAGTCGTTATGTTTATTAGAGGCTGTGAGGGGGGTGATCTCTGACAGGTCTTCTTGGGGGAACACCACGAAACACAGCTTCTGACCCACGTAGGTCACACACTCTGGAACAGAACAGACAGGCAGTGGGGTCAGAGACATATACAGTACAGTTCAGTCACTGACTTCAACACTTGACTCAACATGATAGTGTTTGGGTGTCCTATGGAAAATCAGGCTTCTACTGCCCTCTGGTGCTAGATGACAACATCATGTTAAAAATGTCATTCTGCTGTAACACACACATCCTGCAGATGGCAGCATTTAATTCTGCTGTAATACACACATCCTGCAGATGGCAGCATTTCATTCTGCTGTAATACACACATCCTGCAGATGGCAGCATTTCATTCTGCTGTAATACACACATCCTGCAGATGGCAGCATTTCATTCTGCTGTAATACACACATCCTGCAGATGGCAGCATTTCATTCTGCTGTAATACACACATCCTGCAGATGGCTGCATTTCATTCTGCTGTAATACACACATCCTGCAGATGGCAGCATTTCATTCTGCTATAATACACACATCCTGCAGATGGCAGCATTTCATTCTGCTATAATACACACATCCTGCAGATGGGGGCATTTCATTCTGCTACCTTATCAGTGTCTATACAGAGATGGTAGCATGTTGCCTTATCAGTGTCTATACAGAGATGGCAGCATGTTGCCTTATCAGTGTCTATACAAAGATGGCAGCATGTTGCCTTATCAGTGTCTATACAGAGATGGTAGCATGTTGCCTTATCAGTGTCTATACAGAGATGGTAGCATGTTGCCTTATCAGTGTCTATACAGAGATGGCAGCATGTTGCCTTATCAGTGTCTATACAGAGATGGTAGCATGTTGCCTTATCAGTGTCTATACAGAGATGGTAGCATGTTGCCTTATCAGTGTCTATACAGAGATGGCAGCATGTTGCCTTATCAGTGTCTATACAGAGATGGTAGCATGTTGCCTTATCAGTGTCTATACAGAGATGGCAGCATGTTGCCTTATCAGTGTCTATACAGAGATGGCAGCATGTTGCCTTATCAGTGTCTATACAGAGATGGTAGCATGTTGCCTTATCAGTGTCTATACAGAGATGGCAGCATGTTGCCTTATCAGTGTCTATACAGAGATGGCAGCATGTTGCCTTATCAGTGTCTATACAGAGATGGTAGCATGTTGCCTTATCAGTGTCTATACAGAGATGGCAGCATGTTGCCTTATCAGTGTCTATACAGAGATGGCAGCATGTGTGGTTGTCTTACCTACCTTAGTTGAAAGCACTGACAGTAAGTTGCTCTGACCTAAATGTAATACAATGACTGTAGGAGTCACTCACCCACGACCCTGTAGACACATTTGGGCTTTTTCTTCCAGTGAACTCCAACGAAGTAGACGGGTACCCCGGTGAGCATGATGACGATCCCCATGCCACACACCACGGGCTCCGAGTACAGACTGAACCCCAGCAGCACCGCCCAGAACACCAGGTAACTGATAGGGACCAACACACTCACCTGGGGAGAGGGGGAGCAGGTAGAGGAGAGAAGGGGAATGGGGAGTGGAGAGAGGGAGGAGGGACAGAGTTAGAACTGATGCTCAGAGTACAGACTGAAACCCAGCAGCACCGGCCAGAACACCAGGTAACTGATAATGACCAACACACTCACCTGGGGAGAGGGGGAGGGGAGGGGGAGATTGATTGATTGAGTTTATTTGACAATTTAAAAATATATATGTACAGATAGGACAAGGGTAGGACGGGGGAGGGAAGGATGGGAGGGGGAGAGGGACGGGAGGGCCAGAGAGGACGGGGGAGGGGAAGATGAGAGGGAGGGGGATGGCCGGGGAGGACGAGCGAGGAGAGAGGGAGGGGAGGGCCGGGGAGGACGGGGGAGGGGAGAGGGAGTGGAAGGGCTGGGGAGGATGGGGGAGGGGAGAGGGAGGGGGAGGGCCGGGGAGGACGGGGGAAGAGGGAAGGAGATACAAAAATCCAATGGTAATATACCATAGCACAACGTCTGGTTTCCCACTCAGTAATAGAATGACAGTTCATTTCCTGGTTTCCCACTCAATAATAGAATGACAGTTCACTTCCTGGTTTCCCACTCAGTAATAGACTGACAGTTCATTTCCTGGTTTCCCACTCAGTAACAGACTGACAGTTCATTTCCTGGTTTCCCACTCAGTAATAGAATGACAGTTCATTTCCTGGTTTCCCACTCAGTAATAGAATGACAGTTCATTTCCTGGTTTCCCACTCAGTAATAGAATGACAGTTAAATTACTATGGTTTGCTACGGTGTGCACTAGTGAATAGTTCCCAGATATAGTAGCACCAGATATAGGCCTGCTGTACCTTGATGGGTCGTAGCAGGTTGGGTCTCTTCCAGCGGTAGTACAGCAGTCCAGCGATGGTCACTCCATAGGACAGGAAGTTAATAAAGGAGACGTAGTTGATCAGGTTGTGAGTCTCTCCGATACACAGGATCACTATGGTGGCTCCACACTGAGGAGGAGGAGGGATGCAGGGGTCAATAAACTGTCATATACCGTACATAGATGTAATATACACTATAACATTCTACACAAAGCCATGTAGCACAGCCCCGGGGGTTGGGGCCAGAGGAACTGTGGGTAAATGCAGGATAGAATGCGTAGCACCAGGCCACAGGAACTTACACACACTAGCAGGGCAGGAATAGGGGTGCAGTTCTTCAGGTGGATCATGGCCAACAGGTAGGGCAGGTGACCCTCTCTGGCTCCAGAGAAACACAACCTGTGGAGAAAGGAGAATAGGTTTGGTGTGTATGCAGTTGGTTGGAGCATGATGCTAGCAACGCCAGGGTTGTGGGTTGGATTCCTTCATGGCTACACCACAGATACTGTATAAATGAAGTGTAGGTTACAGTGTCTGTGTTGCTCAAAGTTCCCCAGCCGCTCCATGTATTTGATCTATTCCAGAACTAGAGCACCTGATTGAGGCCTTCATAAGGTGAATCAGTTCTGCTGGTACTGGACAATAACATGATCTAGGGGTCCCAGAGGAGAGGTTTGAGAACCACTGACTATATTATGAGACTATTAGTACCTGGAAGAAGTGAAGAGATAGCCGTTGATTCCTCCGAATGTAGACAGAGCTACAGAGATAGGCATCACCCAGGAGAATACACCCAGCAACTTCTCACCAAATGTCTGGGTGACAGAGGGGCAGGTGTAGAAAATCATTCAAACAATCATTAAACAACCTTTAAACAAACTTTTAAACAACCACAGATAGCTAACTGAACCACACAAAATCACAGAACCACATGTATTTCTTTATTAGGATCCCCATTAGCTTTTGCAGAAGCAGCAGCTATGCTTCCTGGGTTCACAAAAACCACAAAACATCACCAGTAATAAAACCCAGCCCAGCTCAGTGTTCAACACCATAGTGCCCTCAAAGCTCATCACTAAGCTAAGGATCCTGGGACTGAACACCTCTCTCTGAAACTGGATCCTGGACTTCCTGACGGGCCGCCCCCAGGTGGTAAGGGTAGGTAACAACACATCTGCCACGCTGATCCTCAACACGGCGTTCCCTCAGGGGTGCGTGCTCAGTCCCCTCCTGTACTTCCTGTTCACCCACGACTGCGTGGCCAGGCACGACTCCAACACCATCATCAAGGTTGCTGACAACACAACAGTGGTAGGTGAGACAGCCTATAGGGAGGAGGTCAGAGACCTGGCCGTGTGTTGCCAGGACAACAACCTCTCCCTCATCGTAATCAAGACAAAGGAGATGATTGTGGACTACAGGAAAAGGAGGACAGAGCACGCCCCCATTCTCATCTACGAGGTTGTAGTGGAGCAGGTTGAGAGCTTCAAGTTCCTTGGTGTCCACATCACCAACAAACTATCATGCTCCAAACACACCAAGACAGTTGTGAAAAGGGCACGACAAAGCCTATTCCCCCTCAGGAGACTGAAATGATTTGGTATGGGCCCTCAGATCCTCAAAAAGTTATACAGCTGCACCATTGAGAGCATCTAGACTGGCTGCATCACAACTGCTTGGCATCCGACCGCAAGGCGTTACAGAGGGTAGTACGGCCCAGTACATCACTGGGGTGGAGTTCCCTGTCATCCAGGACCTCTATACCAGGCGGTGTCAGAGGAAGGCCCTAAACATTGTCAAAGACTCCAGCCACCCCAGTCATAGACTGTTCTCTCTGCTACCGCTTGGCAAGCGGTACCGGAGTGCCAAGTCTGGAACCAACAGGACCCTGAACAGCTTCTACCCCCCAAATCGTAAGACTGCTAAATAGTTAGTCCAGGTAGCTATTGGTTAACTATTTAACTATCTGCATTGACCCCACATTAACTCAGTACTGGTATATAACCATGTTATTACCTGGTATCCCTGCACATTGACTCAGTACTGGTACCCTGTGTATATAACCATGTTATTACCTGGTATCCCTGCACATTAACTCAGTACTGGTACCCTGTGTATATAACCATGTTATTACCTGGTATCCCTGCACATTAACTCAGTACTGGTATATAACCATGTTATTACCTGGTATCCCTATACACTGACTCAGTACTGGTACCCTGTGTATATAACCATGTTATTACCTGGTATCCCTGCACATTAACTCAGTACTGGTACCCTGTGTATATAACCATGTTATTACCTGGTATCCCTGCACATTGACTCAGTACTGGTACCCTGTGTATATAACCATGTTATTACCTGGTATCCCTGCACATTAACTCAGTACTGGTATATAACCATGTTATTACCTGGTACCCCTGCACATTAACTCAGTACTGGTATCCTGTGTATATAACCATGTTATTACCTGGTATCCCTGCACATTAACTCAGTACTGGTATATAACCATGTTATTACCTGGTATCCCTGCACAATAACCCAGTACTGGTACCCTGTGTATATAACCATGTTATTACCTGGTATCCCTGCACATTAACTCAGTACTGGTACCCTGTTTATATAACCATGTTATTACCTGGTATCCCTGCACATTAACTCAGTACTGGTACCCTGTGTATATAACCATGTTATTACCTGGTATCCCTGCACATTAACTCAGTACTGGTACTGTGTATATAACCATGTTATTACCTGGTATCCCTGCACACTAACTCAGTACTGGTACCCTGTGTATATAACCATGTTATTACCTGGTATCCCTACACATGAACTCAGTACTGGTATATAACCAGGTTATTGCCTGGTATCCCTGCACATTAACTCAGTACTGGTACTGTGTATATAACCATGTTATTACCTGGTATCCCTGCACATTAACTCAGTACTGGTACCCTGTGTATATAACCATGTTATTACCTGGTATCCCTGCACATTAACTCAGTACTGGTACCCTGTGTATATAACCATGTTATTACCTGGTACCCCTGCACATTAACTCAGTACTGGTACTGTGTATATAACCATGTTATTACATGGTATCCCTGCACATTAACTCAGTACTTGTATATAACCATGTTATTACCTGGTATCCCTGCACATTAACTCAGTACTGGTACCCTGTGTATATAACCATGTTATTACCTGGTACCCCTGCACATTAACTCAGTACTGGTACCCTGTGTATATAACCATGTTATTACCTGGTATCCCTGCACACTAACTCAGTACTGGTACCCTGTGTATATAACCAGGTTATTGCCTGTTATCCCTGCACATTAACTCAGTACTGGTACTGTGTATATAACCATGTTATTACCTGGTATCCCTGCACATTAACTCAGTACTGGTACCCTGTGTATATAACCATGTTATTACCTGGTATCCCTGCACAATAACCCAGTACTGGTACCCTGTGTATATAACCATGTTAATACCTGGTATCCCTGCACATTAACTCAGTACTGGTACCCTGTGTATATAACCATGTTATTACCTGGTATCCCTGGACATTAACTCAGTACTGGTACCCTGTGTATATAACCATGTTATTACCTGGTACCCCTGCACATTAACTCAGTACTGGTACCCTGTGTATATAACCATGTTATTACCTGGTATCCCTGCACATTAACTCAGTACTGGTACCCTGTGTATATAACCAGGTAATTACCTGGTATCCCTGGACATTAACTCAGTACTGGTACTGTGTATATAACCATGGTATTACCTGGTATCCCTGCACATTAACTCAGTACTGGTACCCTGTGTATATAACCATGTTATTACCTGGTACCCCTGCACATTAACTCAGTACTGGTATATAACCATGTTATTACCTGGTATCCCTGCACATTAACTCAGTACTGGTACTGTGTATATAACCATGTTATTACCTGGTATCCCTGCACAATAACCCAGTACTGGTACCCTGTGTATATAACCATGTTAATACCTGGTATCCCTGCACATTAACTCAGTACTGGTACCCTGTGTATATAACCATGTTATTACCTGGTATCCCTGGACATTAACTCAGTACTGGTACCCTGTGTATATAACCATGTTATTACCTGGTACCCCTGCACATTAACTCAGTACTGGTACCCTGTGTATATAACCATGTTATTACCTGGTATCCCTGCACATTAACTCAGTACTGGTACCCTGTGTATATAACCAGGTAATTACCTGGTATCCCTGGACATTAACTCAGTACTGGTACTGTGTATATAACCATGGTATTACCTGGTATCCCTGCACATTAACTCAGTACTGGTACCCTGTGTATATAACCATGTTATTACCTGGTACCCCTGCACATTAACTCAGTACTGGTATATAACCATGTTATTACCTGGTATCCCTGCACATTAACTCAGTACTGGTACTGTGTATATAACCATGTTATTACCTGGTATCCCTGCACATTAACTCAGTACTGGTACTGTGTATATAACCATGTTATTACCTGGTATCCCTGCACATTAACTCAGTACTGGTATATAACCATGTTATTACCTGGTATCGCTGCACATTAACTCAGTACTGGTACTGTGTATATAACCATGTTATTACCTGGTATCCCTGCACATTAACTCAGTACTGGTACCCTGTGTATATAACCATGTTATTACCTGGTACCCCTGCACATTAACTCAGTACTGGTACTGTGTATATAACCATGTTATTACCTGGTATCCCTGCACATTAACTCAGTACTGGTACCCTGTGTATATAACCATGTTATTACCTGGTATCCCTGCACATTAACTCAGTACTGGTATATAACCATGTTATTGTTACTCATTGTGTATCTATTATTAGTTTATTATTATGTGTGATTACTTTTCTATTATTTCTGCATAGTATTTTATTTTATTTATAGATGTATTAATTCTCACCACAGCAACGGCGTTGGATGCCAGCAGCTCTTCGGGGGTCATGGAGGAGAAGTATGCGATGTTAGTCAGAGTGTAGACTAACGTAACCAAGGGAATGGATATGTAGATAGCCCGTGGCAGGTTCCTGTAAAACAGTACATTATATTACAGTAATATTGTACTGTAACAGTATATCACAGTAAGATGTAGATGGCTGGGGGCAGGTTCATAGAGCAACCACAGTTAACATATTACAGTAGCAAGTCATGACACTGACAGTCAGCAATAACAGTAACATATCACGTATTGAAATGCGTATGTGAATAGCGATAACTTGTAACAGTGAACTCATTAGAAAGCAGTGAACTTATTAGACAGCAGAAACACAGTGAACTCAATAGACAGCAGTGAACATATTAGACAGCAGTGACACAGTGAACTCATTAGACAGAAGTGACACAGTGAACTCATTAGACAGCAGAGAACTTATTAGACAGCAGTGACACAGTAAAATCATTAGACAGCAGTGACACAGTAAACTCATTAGACAGCAGTGAACTCATTAGACAGCAGTGACACAATGAACTCATTAGACAGCAGTGACACAGTAAACTCATTAGACAGCAGTAAACTCATTAGACAGCAGTGACACAGTGAACTAATTAGACAGCAGTGACACAGTGAACTCATTAGACAGCAGTGACACAGTGAACTCATTAGACAGCAGTGAACCCATTATACAGCAGTGAACTCATTAGACAGCAGTGAACTCATTATACAGCAGTGAACTAATTAGACAGCAGTGACACAGTGAACTCATTAGACAGCAGTGACACAGTGAACTCATTAGACAGCAGTGAACTCATTATACAGCAGTGAACTCATTAGACAGCAGAAACACAGTGAACTAATTAGACAGCAGTGACACATTAAACTCATTAGACAGCAGTGACACAGTGAACTCATTAGACAACAGTGACACAGTGAACTCATAAGACAGCAGTGACACAGTGAACTCATTAGACAACAGTGACACAGTGAACTCATAAGACAGCAGTGACACAGTGAACTCATTAGACAACAGTGACACAGTGAACTCATAAGACAGCAGTAAACTCATTACACAGCAGTAAACTCATTAAACGGCAGTGAACTCATTAGACAGCAGTGACCCAGTGAACTCATTAGACAGCAGTGAATTCATTAGTCAGCAGTGACACAGTGAACTCATTAGACAGCAGTGACACAGTGAACTCATTAGACAACAGTGACACAGTGAACTCATAAGACAGCAGTAAACTCATTACACAGCAGTAAACTCATTAAACGGCAGTGAACTCATTAGACAGCAGTGACCCAGTGAACTCATTAGACAGCAGTGAATTCATTAGTCAGCAGTGACACAGTGAACTCATTAGACAGCAGTGACACAGTGAACTCATTAGACAGTAGACTCAGTAAACTCATTAGACAGCAGTGGCACAGTGAACTCATTAGACAGCAGTGACACAGTGAACTCATTAGACAGCAGTGACACAGTGAACTCATAAGACAGCAGTAAACTCATTACACAGCATTAAACTCATTAAACAGCAGTGAACTCATTAGACAGTAGTGACCCAGTGAACTCATTAGACAGCAGTGACACAGTGAACTCATTAGACAACAGTGACACAGTGAACTCATTAGACAGCAGTGACACAGTGAACTCATTATACAGCAGTGACACAGTGAACTCATTAGACAGCAGTAAACTCATTAGACAGCAGTGACACAGTGAACTCATTAGACAGCAGTGACACAGTGAACTCATTAGACAGCAGTGAACTCATTAGTCAGCAGTGACACAGTGAACTCATTAGACAGCAGTGACACAGTGAACTCATTAGACAGCAGTGACACAGTGAACTCATTAGACAGCAGTGAACTCATTAGTCAGCAGTGACACAGTGAACTCATTAGACAGCAGTGAACTCATTAGTCAGCAGTGACACAGTGAACTCATTAGTCAGCAGTGACACAGTGAACTCATTAGACAGCAGTGACACAGTGAACTCATTAGACAGCAGTGAATTCATTAGTCAGCAGTGACACAGTGAACTCATTAGACAGCAGTGACACAGTGAACTGATTAGACAGCAGTGACACAGTGAACTTATTGGACAGCAGTGAACTGATTAGACAGCAGTGACACAGTGAACTCATTAGACAGCAGTGACACATTAATCTCATTAGACAGCAGTGAAACAGTGAACTCAGTAGACAGCAGTGACACAGTAAAGTTTCTGAACAGAATTTGAGCATTGGAGCCAATAAAGAAACTTGTTGCAACATGACCAGTAAAGTCAATATATTACAGGTGCTCTTTCACTTTCCACCACCAGGTAGTGGGGACATCTGTGTATCTACAGTTCGTTGCGTCCCGATTCTCCACCCTTCTCCTGAAGTGTGCACTTGCAAACTTGTAACAATTGTGAAAACTCCCTCCAGCCAATGTTTACAGCAGTCCAATGCTTTGAAATCCATGACAGGAAGTGTGCAAGTGTAGACTTTGGTAGAAGGGTAAAACATTGGGACGTAGCCTAAATCTAGAAGTCTACAGGTCTATCCTAATTAAATTAGACAGACAGACAGACAGACAGACAGACAGACAGACAGACAGACAGACAGACAGACAGACAGACAGACAGACAGACAGACAGACAGACAGACAGACAGACAGACAGACAGACAGACAGACAGACAGACAGACAGATAGATAGATAGATAGATAGATAGATAGATAGATAGGTACTTTATTGATCCCCCGGGGGGGAAATTTCATTGTCAAGCAGCTACAACAAAACACAGGGCAGGTGCAAAATGCCACAACGAAAATACACAAAAGACAGATACACGGTACATGATACATAGAGCTGCAGTATGAAAAAGTATAGAAATACAGGATATCTGGAGTGCAAAAAAAAGCTATAAAAAGACATAGCATAGTATGGGTGGTTGGCTGAATATGTACACTATACATTGGTGGATGTTGGATGGTTAACTATACTATACAGGTCGATGGCAGAGAAATACTTCAATAGCTAAAAATGCGTATGATATGACGTAGCCTACATCTAGAGGTCTAGAGGTCTATCCTGATTAAATTGGGACGTAGCCTACATCTAGAGGTCAAGAGGTCTATCCTGATTAAATTGGGACGTAACCTACATCTAGAGGTCTATCCTGATTAAATTGTGACGTAGCCTACATCTAGAGGTCAAGAGGTCTATCCTGATTAAATTGGGACGTAGCCTACATCTAGAGGTCAAGAGGTCTATCCTGATTAAATTGGGACGTAGCCTACATCTAGAGGTCTATCCTGATTAAATTGGGACGTAGCCTACATCTAGAGGTCTAGAGGTCTATCCTGATTAAATTGGGACGTAGCCTACATCTAGAGGTCTAGAGGTCTATCCTGATTAAATTGGGACGTAGCCTACATCTAGAGGTCAAGAGGTCTATCCTGATTAAATTGGGACGTAGCCTACATGTAGAGTTCAAGAGGTCTATCCTGATT